>CM040396.1:109899942-110217442 GCA_022702515.1 Ilyophis sp. 1 JC-2022
GTGTGTGTGTGTGTGTTTGTGAGTATGTGTGTGTGTGTGTGTGTGTGTGTGTGTATGTGTGTGAGAGAGAGTGTGTGTGTGTGCACTGTGTGTGTGTGTGTGTGTTAGGTGCAGTAGCTGGTAAATGAGGGTTGTGTGGTGTTAAGTGTGCGCACTGTGTGTGTGTGTGTGTGTGTGTGAGTGTGTGTGTGTGTGTGTGTGTGTGTGTGTGTGTGTGTGTGTATGTGTGTGAGAGAGAGTGTGTGTGTGTGCACTGTGTGTGTGTGTGTGTGTGTTAGGTGCAGTAGCTGGTAAATGAGGGTTGTGTGGTGTTAAGTGTGCACTGTGTGTGTGTGTGTTAGGTGCAGTAGCTGGTAAATGAGGGTTGTGTGGTGTTAAGTGTGCGCACTGTGTGTGAGCAACACGCATGACATCACAATGGCACATTATGTTCCCATCCCCACAGGGAAGAGTAGCCTGACACACACACACACACACACACACACACTCACACACACACACTCACACACACACACACTTACGCACACGCACACACACACTCACGCACACACACTCTGTTCTGTGAGAAACCTGTTGTTTTAAGGGTGATTTTGGCTGGTTTGTGCCAACTGTTATGAAGTCATAATTAATACTAATGATCCTACTGACCAATGCAGATTACTGTTGTTCTTGTTATTATCTTAGTGTTAAAGAATTACCTTTTTGTTGTGAACTGTATATTAATATGAATATATTCTTCTTCTTTTTTTGGCTTTATGCGGTCCTCCAGAATGAATTGGCTGATTCAAGTTCCGAGTAAATTGTAAAAATAAAATCCAAAAACAGGTTACACGATACAAGCACAGCTAATATTAGTGTAATTCACAGTCAATTAACAGCTTGTCTCCGGTAGAACCTTTAAACATAAGCGCAATCTCATCCAGCCAACCACAGGGCCCTTTCAACAGCCAGCCAGCCAACCACAGGGCACTTTCAACAGCCAGCCAGCCAACCACAGGGCACTTTCAACAGCCAGCCAGCCAACCACAGGGCACTTTCAATAAACGAGTAATAGACTCACTGTCAGAAAAGTCCCAGAGCATCTTCACTTAACCTCCACTTCTCACCTACGGTATTGACTTTAACACGTTCTCACCTGTCAGGACCAATACCCATCATGCCTTGCTCCCTTGGCAGAGCTGGTCTTGGGGCGCTTGACCCCTAATGTTCTGAGAAGGAGAAGATGAGTGAATAGGTGAAGCAGTGGTCAGCTCCTTGCTGTAATGCTAATGCATTATTTTCTGTTCGTCGCGTAATGAATGTTAATAACCTATCAGAAGAACATTGACTTTTTTTTGTTTTGTTTTTTTTGTTTAGTTTTCAAGCTTGGAAGATATCAGATAAAAATAGATTAAACATGGCTGTTTATGACACATGCCTTTAGCAGAAGCTCATATTTTACGTATTTGGTTTGATGTTCCATGTGAATGGATGCTTGCCAGGCTGTGCTACACAGCCAGTGGATTTCAGTGAGTGAGTGCTAATAAAAAGGAGTAGGTTTCCAGACAGATGAGAGATACGGCTTCACTAATGTTGAGTATTTTGGATATTTTGGAGCGCTTCTGACCCCTGGAGCGTACCCGTCCTACAGAACCTGTTCAGAATATTTCGGTCCAGTCAGGGGGCTCAGATCAGAACCGCATGGCTGTGAATATGATGTAGAGAATATGGAATATGGAAGCAGCTTTTATTCGAGGTAGACAGAGCCAGTTTTTCAGGATCCTGTCTAGCAGCAGCCTACGATCTCCTCTGCTTCTTACAGACAGGCCGATCCAATACTCACATTTATTCTGCTTTTTCATCTCATAATCCATTATTATTATCATTACTAAATACTCTGCTGAAGGGCACAGCAGAATGTCTTAACATGAGATTCAAACCTGCATTCTTCACCACACACACCACAGTTTGTCCTCTTATTCTCGCTGAATGTTGATATGTGAAGCTTTGTTTTCGCTGTTCCTGCTGTGCGCTCTGTGGGCCTGGATTGACTCTATGGTGGTTATAGCTGTTCCTGCTGTGCGCTCTGTGGGCCTGGATTGACTCTATGGTGGTTATAGCTGTTCCTGCTGTGCGCTCTGTGGGCCTGGATTGACTCTATGGTGGTTATAGCTGTTCCTGCTGTGCGCTCTGTGGGCCTGGATTGACTCTATGGTGGTTATAGCTGTTCCTGCTGTGCGCTCTGTGGGCCTGGATTGACTCTATGGTGGTTATAGCTGTTCCTGCTGTGCTCTCTGTGGGCCTGGATTGACTCTATGGTGGTTATGGCTGTTCCTGCTGTGCTCTCTGTGGGCCTGGATTGACTCTATGGTGGTTATGGCTGTTCCTGCTGTGCTCTCTGTGGGCCTGGATTGACTCTATGGTGGTTATAGCTGTTCCTGCTGTGCGCTCTGTGGGCCTGGATTGACTCTATGGTGGTTATAGCTGTTCCTGCTGTGCGCTCTGTGGGCCTGGATTGACTCTATGGTGGTTATAGCTGTTCTTGCTGTGCGCTCTGTGGGCCTGGATTGACTCTATGGTGGTTATAGCTGTTCCAGCTGTGCGCTCTGTGGGCCTGGATTGACTCTATGGTGGTTATAGCTGTTCTTGCTGTGCGCTCTGTGGGCCTGGATTGACTCTATGGTGGTTATAGCTGTTCCTGCTGTGCGCTCTGTGGGCCTGGATTGACTCTATGGTGGTTATAGCTGTTCTTGCTGTGCGCTCTGTGGGCCTGGATTGACTCTATGGTGGTTATAGCTGTTCCAGCTGTGCGCTCTGTGGGCCTGGATTGACTCTATGGTGGTTATAGCTGTTCTTGCTGTGCGCTCTGTGGGCCTGGATTGACTCTATGGTGGTTATAGCTGTTCCTGCTGTGCGCTCTGTGGGCCTGGATTGACTCTATGGTGGTTATAGCTGTTCTTGCTGTGCGCTCTGTGGGCCTGGATTGACTCTATGGTGGTTATAGCTGTTCCTGCTGTGCGCTCTGTGGGCCTGGATTGACTCTATGGTGGTTATAGCTGTTCTTGCTGTGCGCTCTGTGGGCCTGGATTGACTCTATGGTGGTTATAGCTGTTCCAGCTGTGCGCTCTGTGGGCCTGGATTGACTCTATGGTGGTTATAGCTGTTCTTGCTGTGCGCTCTGTGGGCCTGGATTGACTCTATGGTGGTTATAGCTGTTCCTGCTGTGCGCTCTGTGGGCCTGGATTGACTCTATGGTGGTTATAGCTGTTCCTGCTGTGCGCTCTGTGGGCCTGGATTGACTCTATGGTGGTTATAGCTGTTCCAGCTGTGCGCTCTGTGGGCCTGGATTGACTCTATGGTGGTTATAGCTGTTCCTGCTGTGCGCTCTGTGGGCCTGGATTGACTCTATGGTGGTTATAGCTGTTCCTGCTGTGCGCTCTGTGGGCCTGGATTGACTCTATGGTGGTTATGGCTGTTCCTGCTGTGCGCTCTGTGGATCTGGATTGACTCTATGGTGGTTATGGCTGTTCCAGCTGTGCGCTCTGTGGGCCTGGATTGAGTCTATGGTGGTTATGGCTGTTCCTGCTGTGTGCTCTGTGGATCTGGATTGACTCTATGGTGGTTATGGCTGTTCCAGCTGTGCGCTCTGTGGGCCTGGATTGACTCTATGGTGGTTATGGCTGTTCCAGCTGTGCGCTCTGTGGGCCTGGATTGACTCTATGGTGGTTATGGCTGTTCCTGCTGTGCGCTCTGTGGATCTGGATTGACTCTATGGTGGTTATAGCTGTTCCTGCTGTGCGCTCTGTGGGCCTGGATTGACTCTATGGTGGTTATAGCTGTTCCTGCTGTGCGCTCTGTGGGCCTGGATTGACTCTATGGTGGTTATAGCTGTTCCAGCTGTGCGCTCTGTGGGCCTGGATTGACTCTATGGTGGTTATAGCTGTTCCTGCTGTGCGCTCTGTGGGCCTGGATTGACTCTATGGTGGTTATGGCTGTTCCAGCTGTGCGCTCTGTGGGCCTGGATTGACTCTATGGTGGTTATAGCTGTTCTTGCTGTGCGCTCTGTGGGCCTGGATTGACTCTATGGTGGTTATAGCTGTTCCTGCTGTGCGCTCTGTGGGCCTGGATTGACTCTATGGTGGTTATGGCTGTTCCTGCTGTGCGCTCTGTGGATCTGGATTGACTCTATGGTGGTTATGGCTGTTCCAGCTGTGCGCTCTGTGGGCCTGGATTGACTCTATGGTGGTTATGGCTGTTCCTGCTGTGCGCTCTGTGGGCCTGGATTGACTCTATGGTGGTTATGGCTGTTCCAGCTGTGCGCTCTGTGGGCCTGGATTGACTCTATGGTGGTTATGGCTGTTCCTGCTGTGTGCTCTGTGGATCTGGATTGACTCTATGGTTATGGCTGTGAGGAAGCTTGTTCATCTTTTTAAAAGCAAATGTCAAGCAGTGGAGCCGTGGGTAATGCTTGATATTAAAAAAAATGATGATGGCTCAAACCGCAACCTCTCTGTACTATACTACCTCTCTGTACTATACTACCTCTCCGTACTATACCACCTCTCCATACACAATCAAACATCACTCTCCCCACTACTGCCTCTGGAGCTCTTTTTATACTCGTAGCCCCTCCCACCAGAACATACCACCAAATATGGCTAAATCAATTTAACTAGCAAAAGCATAACCAATAGACATCTTAATTATACAAACATTACCTAAATGCATAACAATGACAAAGTGACAACCATTTACTTTAATCAAAACCTTTAGCTGTTTGTTCTTATAGATTCCTGCATTTTGGCTGCACTTTGTGAACTCGGATATATTGACAGATCATTGAAGGCTTCGCCGTCAGATTTGAAGTCCGCCAGTAACACAGACGTCTCCGAGCAGCAGCGTAACCATGGGAGCAAATTGGGCAGCATTCATTTCCCCTCCCATTTCTGCCCGTCTTTGTTAACGTGGAAACAGCAGAGTACTGAAGTGAGCGTATTAATCACACTGATTACCCCATGCACTTCCTCTCCTTCCTTTAGTGAAACTGCCATCTCTCTCTCTTTCTGTCCCTCTCCATCTCTCTGTCCTCTCTGTCCCTCTCCATCTCTCTCTCTCTGTCCCTCTCCATCTCTCTCTTTCTCTCTCTCCTCTCTGTCCCTCTCCATCTCTCTCTTTCTCTCTCTATCTCTCAGTATGGGAACCTCAGGGATCCTATGAATCATACGATGCTTTAATTATGATGACATGTCTCTATAAATTGTATTTCTGGTGCATTTTCTTTAGCAGGTTACGTGTTAGTTTTGTACATGATGAGGGATGAGTTTTGTACATTATACATGGTGGTTATAGCTGTTCCTGCTCTGCGCTCTGTGGGCCTGGATTGACTCTATGGTGGTTATAGCTGTTCCTGCTGTGCGCTCTGTGGGCCTGGATTGACTCTATGGTGGTTATAGCTGTTCCTGCTGTGCGCTCTGTGGGCCTGGATTGACTCTATGGTGGTTATAGCTGTTCCTGCTGTGCTCTCTGTGGGCCTGGATTGACTCTATGGTGGTTATAGCTGTTCCTGCTCTGCGCTCTGTGGGCCTGGATTGACTCTATGGTGGTTATAGCTGTTCCTGCTGTGTGCTCTGTGGGCCTGGATTGACTCTATGGTGGTTATAGCTGTTCCTGCTGTGCGCTCTGTGGGCCTGGATTGACCCTATGGTGGTTATAGCTGTTCCTGCTGTGCGCTCTGTGGGCCTGGATTGACTCTATGGCGGTTATGGCTGTTCCTGCTGTGCGCTCTGTGGGCCTGGATTGACTCTATGGTGGTTATGGCTGTTCCTGCTGTGCGCTCTGTGGGCCTGGATTGACTCTGGTGGTTATAGCTGTTCCTGCTGTGCGCTCTGTGGATCTGGATTGACTCTATGGTGGTTATAGCTGTTCCTGCTGTGCGCTCTGTGGGCCTGGATTGACTCTATGGCGGTTATAGCTGTTCCTGCTGTGCGCTCTGTGGGCCTGGATTGACTCTATGGTGGTTATAGCTGTTCCTGCTGTGCGCCTGGATTGACTCTATGGTGGTTATAGCTGTTCCTGCTGTGCGCTCTGTGGGCCTGGATTGACTCTATGGTGGTTATAGCTGTTCCTGCTGTGTGCTCTGTGGGCCTGGATGGACTCTATGGTGGTTATAGTTGTTCCTGCTGTGCGCTCTGGGCCTGGATTGACTCTATGGTGGTTATAGCTGTTCCTGCTGTGCGCTCTGTGGGCCTGGATTGACTCTATGGTGGTTATAGTTGTTCCTGCTGTGCGCTCTGTGGGCCTGGATTGACTCTATGGTGGTTATAGTTTTGTACATGTTAGTTTTGTACACGGTGAGATTTGTATCTGGTGTTCCCGAGCTTTAAATGGCTTCATTCTCACCCGTCTCTCCCTGCCTCTTTCCACAATAACTGTAAACATAAGTTTGACCCTCAGGAGCTGCCATAGCTCAGTAAATAGAATATGTAGGTCTGACATATTACTGTGGTGTGGTCTCCGTCGGTCACATCACGACCCACCTCAACACTAGTCATCATTCGATTAAGCCTCTAAAATCCGAATTCATTCATCCATCCCCACGGGGGCACGGGCCCCTCTGTAGCCCCATTTCATTACAGACATTATCCAGAGCGTCTTACACCATTTTTAATCATTTTTACATAGTATCCATTTTATACAGCTGGATATATACTGAAGCAATTCAGGATGAGTACCTTGGGTACAACAGTTGTGTCCTACCTGGAAATGGAACCTGTAACCCTTGGGTTACAAGCCCAGTTCCCTACCCACTATACTACACTGCCACCTCATTTCAGAGGCTAACGCTGGGTGTGAGTTCTGTCTGTGGCCGGGTCTCCAGCGCTGTGGAAGGGAATTGGGTTCAGTTTGAAGCTCCGGTTCAGTTTCCTTTATTAGATCTGACACCCATATCTTTATTCATGAGCTGTACTGTGTGTCAGGGCAGTGAAACACAGCGTGTGTGTGTGTGTGTGTGTGTGTGTGTGAGACAGAAAGCCCAGAGTGTGTGTGTGTGTGTGAGACAGAAAGCCCTGAGTGTGTGTGTGTGTGTGTGAGACAGAAAGCCCAGAGTGTGTGTGTGTGTGTGTGTGTGTGTGTGTGAGACAGAAAGCCCTGAGTGTGTGTGTGTGAGACATAAAGATTTAGAGAGAGAGAGAAAAAGAGACAGATTTACAGAGAGAATGAGGGGAGAGAGATTTAGAGAGAGTGTGAGTGAGAGAGAGAAAAAGACTGAGATTTAGAGAGAGAATGAGGGGAGAGAGAAAGATTTAGAGAGAGAGAGAAAGAGAGAAAGACTGAGATTTAGAGAGAGTGTGAGTGAGGGAGATTTAGAGAGAGAATGAGGGGGAGAGATAGAAAGACTGAGATTTAGAGAGAGTGTGAGAGAGAGTTCAGAGAAGGATAAGATAAGGTTGGATCCTAAGCGAGAAGTGTGTATTGCACTGGATTGGTTTAGTGTCCAATTCTCCTTAGACCCTGAAGACCTTTTAAACACCTGTGCTGTAGTGACGATACCTGTAAACATGACATGCTTCCCGTTTCCTAAAACCTGGGAGACCATTAGAGCAAGACCCCCTTTCCCCAAATCCAGTCTCCAATAATAATGTTCCACATGGACATATTACATACATGATCAGATGACCTCACACTAAGACAGTTTGGGGATTTGTACTGAAGTGAAGGGACCTGGAATGCTTTAAAAGTTCCCCATCATATCCAGTCTGTCATTGGTCACATGACCAGTTTGGGTTTTGCTTTTTCACTGGACTCTACGCTGCACATAGACCCTCCAAACAAGTACCCACATAGACCACACTTATACCCTATCATGTCAGATATGTACACATACACCACACTTATACCCCACCAGGCCAGACATGAACCCACAATGCACTGCTATTATACCCTACCATGTCAGATATGTACACATACACCACAGTTATACCCTACTATGCCAGACATGTACCCACAATTCACCACACTTATACCCTACCATGCCAAACATGTACCCACAATGCACCACACTTATACCTGTCATGGATCTTGCCTTCCTTCTCTTATCTCCGCGTCCTCTTTATTCTTTTTTGTCGTTACCGGTAATCTATCGGATTTTCCTTTGTTCCGCGACGGGGTTTTGCTTTCGCCTCATCATTAGTAAGTTTACCTGTTATTAATTTCCGTTGACTATTTATACTCGGCTTCCTGCCTCTCTCGTTGCTTCCATGTTATTCCACGTAACATTCGAGCCAGTAAAAAAAGGTATAGGAGATTAGTAAGAAAGCTAGTTTAAAAAAGAAAGGGTTAGGAAGTTTAGAAAGTAAGCAGGTCTCTTTTTCGCTCTGAGTTCAGAGCAGAGGCTTTCTCATTTCTTTTTGGTTTTCCTTTCTTTCTCAGAGTGCTCTTACCCAAATTGTTTGGGATTCTGTTGAGCTCTGTGTTTTCCTTTTTGTTTCGCTCCACTAACAGGAGTTAGATAAGCGTATAGCTTATTTCTTTGTTTTTTGCTCGGAGATCGAGTTCCTCGTTCTTATCGCGAGGTTATTTGTGTTCTGTTATTTTCCTCTATTTTCACTACGGAGTATTATCCGTTTTAGTGGTTTTTCGAACATTTTCAGATTGCACAGCTATCGCTTCTGGACTTCCAATATTTACCCCGTGTCTCTGACATAGGGATCCCCCACAATACCCCCCACAATACCCTACCATACACCACACTTATACCCTATCATGCACCACACTTATACCCTACCATGTCAGACATGTACCCACAATGCACATGAACCTACACCCCACACAAACACACACACACACACACACAAACACACACACCGTATTTGAGTTACGAAAATTAATTTGAGCTTTCCAATCACTATTCCTCAAAATATTGTCCATTTGGGATCGTTTCAGTCTATGGAAAGAAACTTCCATAAATGATTCCTACCTTTGTCCCACTGAAAACACCATTTACTCCAGTAATCTGTTCTCACATCTGCCAGCTGTAAATAGTTTATAAGCTCTCAATTTCGGAGTTGAATTAGTTTGTCTCTCCTAAGAGTCGGTGGTTTAACTCAGCAGGTTGAGTGAAGAGCAGTTTCCCTGGCTTACTGTTATAGAGGCTGTGGTTATTTATCTGCTTATTTAATGCTTCGTATTACAGCATTTCAGCTTCAGCTGAGAGAGCAACATCACAAGCCGTTTGAGCGCTTTGCTCTTTCAGCCCAATAAGTTTGTTTGAGGATTAGTGTCTAAGATTTACTTTTTAAATGACTTTCTTCAGCTGTTAAATTAGACTATCATTAGAACTAACCATTCGAACCTTCTTAAACGTATTTTAACTTTCCATTTTATTTTGGGTGCCTTTTGAAGACTCAATTTCAGTATTGAGCCTGATTTTTTGTAAATGTGGTTCAGTGTCATTTCAGCATTTTGAGATCTAAAGTCGAGGAGAAAAGCAGACTGGACGGCAGAGTGGGATCAAACCTCTTGTGACTTTGTTGAGCTTTGCATTGTGGGAGATTGTGACAGCTCCATCCTCCCAGAGGACTGCTGATCACAGTCTGTACATGTAGCAGCCATTCAGACATGCACTGTGATAATTAGTCTCCAGGAAAAGTGGGCTTGTTCTCAGCCGAGTTTCTCCAGCAACTGACAGCAAGGAGAGATTTGAGGAGGTGCTTGAGACCAAGTAACAGCTCTGATATTAACAGAGAGAGAGAGAGAGAGAAAGAGAGAGAGAGAGATTTAGAGAGAGTGTGAGTGAGAGAGATTTAGAGAGAGAATGAGGGGAGAGAGAGAGTTTCTCCAGCAACTGACAGCAAGGAGAGATTTGAGGAGGTGCTTGAGACCAAGTAACAGCTCTGATATTAACAGAGAGAGAGAGAGAGAGATTTAGAGAGAGAGAGAGCGAGAGAGATTTAGAGAGAGAATGAGGGGAGAGAGAGAGTTTCTCCAGCAACTGACAGCAAGGAGAGATTTGAGGAGGTGCTTGAGACCAAGTAACAGCTCTGATATTAACTGAGAGAGAGAGAGAGAGAGAGAGAGAGATTTAGAGAGAGAATGAGGGGAGAGAGAGAGTTTCTCCAGCAACTGACAGCAAGGAGATATTTGAGGAGGTGCTTGAGACCAAGTAACAGCTCTGATATTAACTGTGAGAGAGAGAGAGAGAGAGAGAGAGAGATGCCATAATTATAATGGGGAAACTCAATTGCATGGTTTGCTTTTGCCAAATAACCAAAAGATTTTCAAATATATTTTTTAGGAATCCTGGTGTCATCATCTGCTGGCCCTGAACTCATGTTTCATACATTAGCTAATTACCATGTATAATTATAGCTGTGGTCATGCACTGACTCTGGTTTGTTATAGCTGTGGTCCTGCACAGACTCTGGTTTGTTATAGCTGTGGTCATGCACAGACTCTGGTTTGTTATAGCTGTGGTCCTGCACTGACTCTGGTTTGTTATAGCTGTGGTCATGCACAGACTCTGGTTTGTTATAGCTGTGGTCATGCACAGACTCTGGTTTGTTATAGCTGTGGTCATGCACTGACTCTGGTTTGTTATAGCTGTGGTCATGCACAGACTCTGGTTTGTTATAGCTGTGGTCATGCACAGACTCTGGTTTGTTATAGCTGTGGTCCTGCACAGACTCTGGTTTGTTATAGCTGTGGTCATGCACAGACTCTGGTTTGTTATAGCTGTGGTCATGCACAGACTTTTTGCATGAACGGTGGTTGTTTTGTCCCTCACAGAGACGACGCAGAGGGAGAATACCCTGAAGTACATCGAGCTGCTGGAGGACAAGCTGCACAGGTGAGTGACCCACCCAAAACCCAGGTATGCAGACTGTACAGGTGAGAAAGTGTGCCCCCGACTGTCCAACGCATGCATTCTGTTCCTGGCCCCCTGAACCCACAGTTTATTTTACATTGTGTTCAAGCCTCAATGTTTTAGAACATCTTCCAGTGTGATGCTGCTGAAATCTGATTGGAGGAGCAGAATGATTGGCATCTCCAGTGTCACGCTTTATAAGAGTGGGAGGGACATACAGTTCCGGTTGCCTGTGAAAATGCTGGTCTCCGTGGAGACCAGCGGTGTTAAAAAGCAATTATCTCCACCTTTTTATAGACTCTTACAGACTGACTGAAATGAAGCAAGGGGCATTGAGAGGAGGGTGGGGGTGGGAGGGGGTATTAAGAGGAGGGTGGAGGTGGGAGGGGGTATTAAGAGGAGGATGGGGTCTGCAGTCTGTGTCTGAGACCAGAGGTCATAACACACTAACCCTTCTTTAGCTGCGTTTTCTTTCTCAAGTTCTGTATTCTCTCTTCAAAACCATATACATGAATATACTGTATATATGGCTGCAAACACATACACAAATGATTTTATGTTTTTAATTTCATTTAATAAAGGATAATTGATATGTATTTAATGTTCTTAATGTGTTTTACTTATTTATTACTTCAAATATATACAGTATATAAATTTGTGTGCTCAATGTTATTGTGGGTATATTCGTGATGTGGCTGTCACTATCCTGCAGTACAAATTGCCCCACGGGGGTAATAAAGACCAACTAAAAACAAACAAAAAAACTCCCCAATGTTTAAATAATTTAAAGAGTGTTGCTCTGCTTCCCTCTTGACTGGACAGCGCTTGTATCTTTAAGGAATATTATTTTTAAGTGGGAGTATTTACTGAGATTTCAGTCTCTCTCCTCTCTCCCTCGATATAGCTGTGGTAATGCGGTGGTGGAGCGGGTTTGGGAGGCTGATTTGGAGGCATGTCACCTCCTGCTACGAGCTCCCAGCTGCTGTGGGCCCGGCGGTGAGGAGGTGGCTGCAGCTCAAGACCCGGCCCCAGAGCCACACCCAAAGCAGGAGCAGGACTGCGCTATGCTCACGGCCCTCGGGGGGCGCTGGTGTTCCGACACCGGCCTGCAGCACTCAGAGTTCACCAAGGTAAGGAACACGTGTGTCTCCTTTTTACACACGGTATGGCGTTAACACGCATCTCTCCGTTTTACACACGGTACGCTGTTCACATGCATCTCTCTGCTTTAATAATCACATTTACACACGGTACGCTGTTCACATAATGTATTACACATGGCTGCTTGGAGACGGCACAAGTAGGGTTGCCAACTATCAGAAATTGAAATAAGGGACACCTTAGCGGCCCTCACGGCACAGGCCAATTTTAAACCTTTTTTACACCTGCATTACTGCATTATTACTACACTTTAACATATAATATAGGCCTACTTGGTTGTAACAAGTCCTATCCATATACCAGACATGCATCTGTAATAAGCCCATGTACTAAGACACACAAAACTGAATTTGATCAGTTTTGTATTTTTTTAGGAATACGTGGGAAACATTATCATTCAATAATTTATTTTGTCAGTGCAAAATAACAGTTCTTCAACACTATGTCGAACTTCAATTTAAAGTAAAATGAGGCACAAGGGCCTATCTATCCTAGCAACACTGACAGCAATTCGAGTCATGACCAATGAGCTGAGTGCATTCTCGCACATAGACAAGATTACCGTAATTTCTCATATAAATCGCTCTGTCATTCATTGAGTCCCCAAAATAAGGGACAAACTGCGTCCCTTATCAGTTCGTTAAGGGACGGGTCTTTTATTTTCCAAATAAGGGACGGTCCCTTATTTCAAGGGACGGTTGGCAACACTAGGCACAAGCTCTGTTAATGAGCAGATGACTCAATCGGGTCTTAATTGGAATTAAAAGGCATTGCAGTGGAGTAGGAGATTACAGCTGAATTAACTGAGTGTTATTGTTATTATTAGCCCCGTGTTAGCTTCATGCCTTTTACTCCCCGTGTTAGCTTCATGCCTTTTACTCCCCGTGTTAGCTTCATGCCTTTTACTCCCCGTGTTAGCTTCATGCCTTTTACTCCCCGTGTTAGCTTCATGCCTTTTACTCCCCGTGTTAGCTTCATGCCTTTTACTCCCCGTGTTAGCTTCATGCCTTTTACTCCCCGTGTTAGCTTCATGCCTTTTACTCCCCGTGTTAGCTTCATGCCTTTTACTCCCAGTGTTAGCTTCATACCTTTTACTCCCAGTGTTAGCTTCATGCCTTTTACTCCCCGTGTTAGCTTCATGCCTTTTACTCCCCGTGTTAGCTTCATGCCTTTTACTCCCAGTGTTAGCTTCATGCCTTTTACTCCCCGTGTTAGCTTCATGCCTTTTACTCCCTGTGTTAGCTTCATGCCTTTTACTCTCTGTGTTAGCTTCATGCCTTTTACTCCCAGTGTTAGCTTCATGCCTTTTACTCCCAGTGTTAGCTTCATGCCTTTTACTCCCAGTGTTAGCTTCATGCCTTTTACTCCCAGTGTTAGCTTCATGCCTTTTACTCCCAGTGTTAGCTTCATACCTTTTACTCCCAGTGTTAGCTTCATGCCTTTTACTCCCTGTGTTAGCTTCATGCCTTTTACTCCCAGTGTTAGCTTCATGCCTTTTACTCCCCGTGTTAGCTTCATGCCTTTTACTCCCAGTGTTAGCTTCATACCTTTTACTCCCAGTGTTAGCTTCATGCCTTTTACTCTCTGTGTTAGCTTCATACCTTTTACTCCCAGTGTTAGCTTCATGCCTTTTACTCTCTGTGTTAGCTTCATGCCTTTTACTCCCCGTGTTAGCTTCATGCCTTTTACTCCCCGTGTTAGCTTCATGCCTTTTACTCCCCGTGTTAGCTTCATACCTTTTACTCTCACAAACACAAATTGTACTGGCAGTGCCACTAAGTAACTCCTTTGCGCACTTCTTCTTCTTTTATTTTTTAACTTTCCTTCAGTGGCGGTTGACCCATTGTCCTTAGTTTTATCTCTATGTGTCCCACCCATCTCTTTCTCTCTTTCTCTCTATCTATCTGTCTGTCTGTCTGTCTGTCTGTTTGTTTTTATTATTTGCTGTTCAGGTCCTGTTTTAATAAAGTGTGTGTTTGACTATGTGGGGACGCTGGTCCTGTGTAATAATGTGTGTGTTTGACTATGTGGGGACGCTGGTCCTGTGTAATAATGTGTGTGTTTGACTATGTGGGGACGCTGGTCCTGTGTAATAATGTGTGTGTTTGACTATGTGGGGACGCTGGTCCTGTGTAATAATGTGTGTGTTTGACTATGTGGGGACGCTGGTCCTGTGTAATAATGTGTGTGTTTGACTATGTGGGGACGCTGGTCCTGTGTAATAATGTGTGTGTTTGACTACGTGGGGACATTGTCTTTTTATACATCCTTAAACTGCACTAACTTTTACTGGTCTTCTCTCTTTACCAAGTAACAGGTCTTTAATCTTTGTCCTGCATGCCTTCTCTTCCTTCCCCAACCTCTCTCTCTCTCTTTCCCTCCCTCTCTCCCTCTCTTTTTCTCTCTTTTTGACCTCGCTGAAGACCGGCTTTTCTTTCTAGCTTCTTCAGCCTAGTAAAGGTGAGCAAAGGCCCTTGTATCCTGCTGTCTCATTCTTATATTGACATGCTACAGGCAGTCAAAGGCTCTAAACATGCATGTCAAAAAGAAAACTGATCCGAGGCATTCCTGTGCTGAAAAGTTAAAAAGCCTTTGTTAGGTTGACGTGGCTATCAAAAAGGTTAAAAAGAAACACCTACACACTGCGGCCACATGTAGGCCTTCATCGGGGTTGCAGGTTAGCACGCAGACTTGTGGTTTTACCTGCAGGGCTGCATGCTAGCACGTTAGCGGCCCTGTGGTTTTACATGCAGGGCTGCATGCTAGCACGTTAGCGGCCCTGTGGTTTTACATGCAGGGCTGCATGCTAGCACGTTAGCGGCCCTGTGGTTTTACCTGCAGGGCTGCATGCTAGCACGTTAGCAGCCCTGTGGTTTTACATGCAGGGCTGCATGCTAGCACGTTAGCGGCCCTGTGGTTTTACATGCAGGGCTGCATGCTAGCACGTTAGCGGCCCTGTGGTTTTACCTGCAGGGCAGCATGTTATAGCATCAATACTCCAGAATTCTACACAATCAGCCAGGTACAAAGGCTCAAAATATGAAGATCACTGAAAAAATAAGCCTTTTTAGAAGTCTGCTTGATATGAAAATGTAACACCTCTGTTCCACAATATTTTAATAGAAAATTGTGTGATGTGCTTCTGCCTATAGCCATAAACACTTTGTTAGCCACCAGGTAGTAATTATTTACAGCTTAAGAAACGGCTTTCTTTCAGTACAGCTGGAGTAGAGAGAGATAAGCTCAAGTTAAACATGTTCATTTTCTTCTCTGCAGTTGGTATGGGCAATAATTGCACTATTGTTTGCAATATGTTTACAAAAATCATTTAGAATTGAATAATAAACAAGTTTAATAACTCTGTTTTTCATTGTGTTTCACAGAAATTAGAAGAGTTCCTTTTCTGCATGGAAGACAGTCAGGTGAGACGGGATATCTCCCTGTCTTGTGTTGGTTAAACTGCGTTGGTTAGACTCGCTTATTTGCTGGCGTCATTAGGTTTATCTGTTACCGAAGCAGCTGCCACTGGCAGTATGTCTGGATGCCATTAAAAGTCAATGACTGAGCGTAGTCAGGATCTCCCATGATCCTTTGGAAATACTCGCCAGGCCTCAGTAAACAGTGGATAAGAGATCATTTAGTCGCCGTCTATTCCCATGCCTGTTACGGGAGATCTTTTCACGGTTCGTATATTTGACTCGTTGTGTTTGCGATGTTTAACATGTTGCTGGTATTCCTGTGCTTTCATCTTGAGAATATTTTTTAATCGTTATTTTTGTTATTGTGAAACATGGAAAGTTTGGAGAAATTAAGCATGACCAAAGACATGCGTGTTAGAACCTGTGATGCTGTAGTATCTGATGACTGTAATGTGTAGTCTTTGGAGGGGGGGGGGGACGCATTGTGCGTTGTTTGTAGTGTCTCTGGGGACTTCCCTTTAGCCTGCTATGCTATCGTGCTGTACCAGACAGGACAGCACTCTCATAATAACGTCTTCTGTGTATTTAACTGCATCACATGGGCTCAGTGTGAAGGGGGTATCTGCCCCATTCCTGCGAGGCTGCCTGCCCCTCCCCCCTTCCCTCTCTCTCTCTCTCTCTTTCTCTCTCTCTCTCTCTCTCTCTCTTTCTCTCTATATATATATATATTTTGGGGTGAAGTGGGTCTATTAGCATGGGAGGGTTGGTGCTGAATTGGAGGCTCTTTGAAGCAAAAAAAAAAGAAAAGTGCAACAAAATCACAGCTCCGCCACGTTTTGGCAGTTTCCATAGCGCCCGTGCCCAGCCTCATTGGCTGATTTTCTAAGGCATGATCTGATTTCTGTATAATTTCTCCCTGGTTTATTTCTGTAATGGACCTCCTGTTGCAAAATGGAGCACTTGAATCAGTATATCACGGGAAGTAGAGAGAGTCATGTGGGCTGTGTCTGGTTCAGCGGACAATATGTTTCACCTCCAGTCTGAACCTACAACTGTCTCCAGCATAGATCTTCAGGACTTTTGTGTATAAAGTTTTTATTCTGGGCAAAATAGGATAAACTTTTCTTCACTGTTTTAAGAGATATCATATCATCCCAACTTGTATTAAAGGTGCTGTATAAATAAAGTTTATTATTATTATTATTATTATTATTATTATTATTAACATCCTTATACCAAAAATTAGTATCTTTTTTTTTAATCACTTTTTTGAATAAATCACTTTATAGGACAAGCAGAATGTATAAATATACAAAGACAAAGTGTTCTACTGAAAAACTGGCTGTCACAGTAAATTTGAAAAGGATGGTAATGTTTATGAGTCAGGGCAGTATCGACTCCAATCGCTACAGAAACACTGATGTTGTACTTTTGTGAATAACCCCCGTTATGGTCTATTATCAAGGTCGGTTGAAGGGCACCCATTTCACCATTGTGAAATTTCCTCCTTTTAGAGACGCTTATCAAAGATTCTCTTATTGTCTTGAATTGACCTAATTTTCTCTTGTTGAAAAGACCGAAGGCTGAAGGAATGAATCTTGAAACGTAATTTTCTGCTTTGAAGAAAAACAGTGTGGTGTTCCATTGTGGTGTTACGTGGTGGTGTTCCATTGTGGTGTTACGTGGTGGTGTTCCATTGTGGTGTTACGTGGTGGTGTTCCACTGTGGCTATGTTCTGCTCACGGTCTGTGCAAAATGAAAATGAGAGCGTTATATTTTGCGGCAGATACAAAAATAAAATCTTTGGATTCTGCAGCCAGACAGCGTCCGACCTTCAGGAAATGAAGTTTTCTTTTGTGATGTACGGAGTCAGATTAGCGTTTCTGTGACTTTCTGCATTTGTAAAATCACTGTGGAGAGTGAAGAAACTAGGGCAGCTCTCTTTATACCCCCTGTCCCCACCCATTCCTTCCCTGGAAGCTTCATTAGTGTGCATTCATAAGTGTCATTCTAAAGAACTAGAATCTAGAGAACTCTTAAAGAGTTTTAATGATCTTTATTGGGTAGCTACTGCAGCGCCTGTAAACCTAGTCAATGCTTAAATGCTTAATTTTGTAAGTCACGTTAGACAAGCGGATGTAGTGTACTACAATGTTTGGTTGGCATGGAGATGGGAGCTTATGCTGCATTCTATGGAGATAGGAATAACGGTTTTAACTACTTGCCTGCTTGGAACAAGTTGGAATAGCGTTCACACGTTTGATTTAAGGTGAACCCATTTAGGTCAGCTGTTTGGTGTCAACATCACTGAAAAGGTTCTGGCTCATGCTGCCAGACTTGCATGTTGACCGTTTGATTGGACTGTAGCTAGCCTACCAGTTTTTGACATCTGGAGGCTAGCAGGTAATCCAATAAACAAGTCGATTATGAGGTTATTTTCCAATTATTTGTTGAAAATATGCTTATTTCTTACGTTTGACTGCAGAATTCGCCATTCACCATGCTTGGTAGGCTATTGTCGGCCATTTTCGCACTGGTGATGTAAAGTGGGAGAAATCTGAATACTATCAAAACTCCGACTTGAAAGCTGACGTGAACGGAAGTTCCAAGTTGTAAGCTTGTAGATACCGTCTCTCCTATATGGCGTGAATGCAGCATTAGCTACTAGGGGTGCGTACCAATACTCAAAAAATGCATCCTCTCTTCCTCCACTACCACCTCCTCTCCTCTCTTCCTCCACTACCACCTCCTCTCCTACTTTCCTCCACTACCACCTCCTCTCCTCCTTTCCTCCACTACCACCTCCTCTCCTCCTTTCCTCCACTACCACCTCCTCTCCTCCACTACCACCTCCTCTCCTTCTTCCCTCCACTACCACCTCCTCTCCTCCTTTCCTCCACTACCACCTCCTCTCCTCCTTTCCTCCACTACCACCTCCTCTCCTCCTTCCCTCCACTACTACCTCCTCTCCTCCACTACCACCTCCTCTCCTTCGTGTCCCGGAAACTGATCTTTGTGTTTTAATCTAATATTGCTGATTACATCTTAATTACGTATTAATGGTTACGTATTAATTAATGTCTCGACACAAACCGCAATGTCAGGTCCATTGTATACTGTACCTGTAAATAATTGCACTCATTCAGGCAGTTTTGCACACTTCCGGGTAAGAGAGGAGTGGTAGTGGGGGAGTGGAGGAAGGGAGGTGGGGAGTGTTGGGACGCACCCCCGTTGTCTGACTGTTGTTTCCTGTTCAGGACCCATGTGACGTGGCTGTAGAGGTCACGGAGGTCACGGAGCAGTGTGAGGTGATTGGCCGCAGACTGGAGTCGCTGGAGGTACAGCTGCAGACGGCGATAATGGAGCGGAACCATGCGCTGGCTCATATCCTTACATTACATTCATCATACAACACATGGATATACTGAACTGTCCAGTTTAGATAAGCTGCAATTTAAAGGTGTGTGTGTGTGTCCACGTTTATCTGTGCGTGTGTGTGTGGTGCTTGCGTGTGTGTTATGCATGTGTGTGTGTGCGTGTACATGCATGTGTGTGTGGTGTGTGTCCGCATTTATCTGTGCGTGTGTGTGTGTGTGGTGCTTGCGTGTGTGTTATGCATGTGTGTGTGTGGTGTGTGTGGTGCTTGCGTGTGTGTTATGCATGTGTGTGTGTGGTGTGTGTCCGCGTTTATCTGTGCGTGTGTGTGTGGTGCTTGCGTGTGTGTTATGCATGTGTGTGCGTGCACATGCTTGTGTGTGTGGTGTGTGTCCGCATTTATCTGTGCGTGTGTGTGTGGTGCTTGCGTGTGTGTTATGCATGTGTGTGTGTGTGTGTGCGCGTATGCACGTGTGCGTATGTCCGCACAGTTGTTGAGGCTTTGACAGTCTGGCTGTTCATGTGATCTGCGGGATGAATATAAGTTTCATTATCCCTTATGGTCTACTGCGGCCCCCTACTCCATAATGCATGTGTGGAAAGGAAGTGAGCTTTAACAGCTGATTAATCATTTATGAGGAGAGCTAACGGACCCATCTGCTGAGAAACGCATCCCTTTGATTAGCCACTTAAGCTGGACACCCATACTATTCATTTCAGTCTCCGAGCAGGTTAAACAGTCTCCGAGCAGATTAAACAGTATCCGAGCAGATTAAACAGTCCCCGAGCAGATTAAACAGTCTCCGAGCAGATTAAACAGTCCCCGAGCAGATTAAACAGCCCCCGAGCAGATTAAACAGTCTCCGAGCAGATTAAACAGTCCCGAGCAGATTAAACAGTCTCCGAGCAGATTAAACAGTCTCCGAGCAGATTAAACAGTCCCCGAGCAGATTAAACAGCCCCCGAGCAGATTAAACAGTCTCCGAGCAGATTAAACAGTCTCCGAGCAGATTAAACAGTCCCGAGCAGATTAAACAGTCCCCGAGCAGATTAAACAGTCCCCGAGCAGATTAAACAGTATAAACAGTCCCCGAGCAGATTAAACAGTCCCGAGCAGATTAAACAGTATCCGAGCAGATTAAACAGTCTCCGAGCAGATTAAACAGTCCCCGAGCAGATTAAACAGTCCCCGAGCAGATTAAACAGTCTCCGAGCAGATTAAACAGTCCCCGAGCAGATTAAACAGTCCCCGAGCAGATTAAACAGTCCCCGAGCAGATTAAACAGTCCCCGAGCAGATTAAACAGTATCCGAGCAGATTAAACAGTCTCCGAGCAGATTAAACAGTCCCCGAGAAGATTAAACAGTCCCCGAGCAGATTAAACAGTATCCGAGCAGATTAAACAGTCTCCGAGCAGATTAAACAGTCCCCGAGCAGATTAAACAGTCCCCGAGCAGATTAAACAGTATCCGAGCAGGTTAAACAGTCCCCGAGCAGGTTAAACAGTCCCCGAGCAGATTAAACCATACAGTCTCTGAGCAGGTTAAACAGTATCCGAGCAGGTTAAACAGTCCCCGAGCAGGTTAAACAGTCCCCGAGCAGGTTAAACAGTATCTGAGCAGGTTAAACAGTCCCCGAGCAGGTTAAACAGTATCTGAGCAGGTTAAACAGTCCCCGAGCAGGTTAAACAGTCCCCGAGCAGGTTAAACAGTCCCCGAGCAGATTAAACAGTCTCGGAGCAGATTAAACCATACAGTCTCCGAGCAGGTTAAACAGTATCCGAGCAGGTTAAACAGTCCCCGAGCAGATTAAACAGTCCCCGAACAGGTTAAACAGTCCCCGAGCAGGTTAAACAGTCCCCGAGCAGATTAAACAGTCCCCGAGCAGAGTAAACAGTCCCCGAGCAGGTTAAACAGTCCCCGAGCAGGTTAAACAGTCCCCGAGCAGAGTAAACAGTCCCCGAGCAGGTTAAACAGTCCCCGAGCAGGTTAAACAATCTCCGAGCAGATTAAACCATCTCCGAGCAGATTAAACCATACAGTCCCCGAGCAGGTTAAACAGTATCTGAGCAGGTTAAACAGTATCTGAGCAGGTTAAACAGTATCTGAGCAGGTTAAACAGTCCCCGAGCAGGTTAAACAGTATCTGAGCAGGTTAAACAGTCCCCGAGCAGGTTAAACAGTCCCCGAGCAGGTTAAACAGTATCTGAGCAGGTTAAACAGTCCCCGAGCAGGTTAAACAGTCCCCGAGCAGGTTAAACAGTCCCCGAGCAGGTTAAACAGTCCCCGAGCAGGTTAAACAGTATCTGAGCAGGTTAAACAATCTCTTTTGATTAGAGTATCTGTATTCTTCAGTAGGTTTGTTTGGCATTGTGTCTGAGTGTCTGCTCTAAATATAATGGTGTAGATATGAGTAGGGTTCTTCTTGAAGGATTTCCATGGTTTAAAAACAAAAAAAAAACATTTTATTCTTACTTTTTTATAATCCTGAAAAGTCAGGCAAAGTGAAAAAACCGCCCTCTCTGCTCTAAAAATACAGAAAACTATTCAAATGCCAGTGCAGACAGGATAATAATAAGTCAAAGTAATTTGTGGTTGAACGTGGTTGAGTCACAGTTGAGTCATGTTTGAGTCACGGAGAGAACGAGCGCCTCCTTGACTCCTGCTGCACAGTCTCTTCAGCAGGAGGTGCAGGAGGTGAAAGCCACGCTACACGGCATGCTGAAGCACCTGGAGGAGGAAGAGGAGGGTGACTTGGAGGAAGGGGAGAGAGAGGAAAATGAGGACCACTACTTCAGCGACAGCTGGACAATTTAACGCTCGGCGTGCCCCCCCCCCCCGCCGGGCCTCCACACCCTGAAGGAACTGGGCCAGTGTTCATATGCCTGTGCTACATCCGCTGAAATCATGCAGAAAGGCAGAGGACTTTCACTGAGCTCCTGTTCCGTAACCGTAAAGCCACAAAAACACTCACATGATGGGGCTTCTTCTCTCTATGCTGTGGGGGGAACGCCGTCTTCCGAAGTGGGAACTTTCTCCCAGAATTCCTCTGCAGTCTTTCCGCGTGGTCACACTTTAGCACGAGGTGCATCCGTTCACCGTCTGTGAGAAAAAACTGTATCAAGTCCCATTCCAATTTAGAAACACACAAGTATATTGGTCTTTTAACTGAGAGTCAAAGTCACTTTGACATGTTTTATGTAATTACCATTATCAGCTACTTCTTAGTTAATATATGGTGACAATTTGGACAGAATCATATGGTTCACTGGCATATATAAAATCTGAACAGGTTAGCAATAAATGGTGAGAATAAGATACACATTTGGAAGGGAAGGGTTTTAAAAGTAGTTGTTCCTTCGAATAAAGTGACCGCATAAATTTATTTTGAAGCTAAGATTTATGGTAGCATATCAGATAATTGTATTGCTCTGGCCACCTTCAAAATAGAGCGCATGCAAACAGGATTTACCTGCATTATCATGAAAGGGAGAAAGAAGTCTTATTTAGATATTTTAGTTCCCTTGATGCAGGATTTATTGAAATCCAGTAAGGATTGTAGGATAAGTCTGACACACAGAAGAGCATTCCAAGAGCTTACAGCAGGGGTCCTCAGTCTTATCCAGTAAGGATACAGGCTTTTGTTCTAACCAAGCACCTACACACCTGATCAATCAACCACTAGTTTTTGGTAAAGACCTTGATTCGTAAAATCAGGTGTGTTACTGCTTGGTTGGAACAAAAGCCCTCACCCACACCAGGGCTGCATTCCAATAGTCAAATTCGAGCAAGGAAGGATCCTTTAGATCGCATGAACTGGAAATATTTCCCAGGCATCCATGCTAAGAACCATTCGAATTTCTTATATTGAGAAGGAAAGGAGCTTCAGGATTCCTATTATCCGTCCTTTCACAAAGGATGCTCTGGACTATCTTTTTCAGAAGGAAGGTAGTATTCGTGCCCCACAATGCAATGCCGCCAATGTTTACATAAGCAGAATTTTCCGGTACCTACCGAATTACCAAATTCAAACAACAAGGCGAACATCTTCTGAGAAATGCCAGAAATCTAAATTTGAGTAGCTAGTATTGTTGGTTAGCATTTGGCTTATAGTAGAAAGTAATCAAACAACGACACAATACACCAAATTTATTAAGTGGCAAAATTTCGCCAAAATAAAACGGACAGTTCAAGTGAAATACAGACGGCAATGATGCGCCTTTTGTAGTAATTTTTAGTGAAGTTTTTGCTATGTTGAACAATCGCGTCAATATGACTGGCCGTCGCACCAAGGTAGAGACGGACGTTTGAATTCCACAGTAGACACTAGATTCCTTATAAATCTCTCCTGCCATCCTTTCCTTGACCCCCGTGACATCCGCACAACACAGGTAACGCATCCGCACAACACAGGTAACGCATCCGCACAACACAGGAAACGCATCAGCACAACACAGGAAACTCATCAGCGCAACACAGGAAACGCATCAGCACAACACAGGAAATGCATCCACACAACACAGGAAACGCATCAGCACGAAACAGGAAACACATCTACACAACACAGGAAATGCATCCACACAACACAGGAAACGCATCAGCACGAAACAGGAAACACATCTACACAACACAGGAAATGCATCCACACAACACAGGAAACGCATCAGCACGAAACAGGAAACACATCAACACAACACAGGAAACACATCTGCACAACACAGGAAACGCATCCGCACAACACAGGAAACGCATCAGCACAACACAGGAAAAGCATCTGCACAACACAGGAAACTCATCAGCGCAACACAGGAAACGCATCAGCACAACACAGGAAATGCATCCACACAACACAGGAAACGCATCAGCACGAAACAGGAAACACATCTACACAACACAGGAAATGCATCCACACAACACAGGAAACGCATCAGCACGAAACAGGAAACACATCTACACAACACAGGAAATGCATCCACACAACACAGGAAACGCATCAGCACGAAACAGGAAACACATCTACACAACACAGGAAATGCATCCACACAACACAGGAAACGCATCCGCACAACACAGGAAACGCATCAGCGCAACACAGGAAACGCATCAGCACGAAACAGGAAACACATCTACACAACACAGGAAACTCATTCGCACAACACAGGAAACGCATCCACACAACACAGGAAACGCGTCCACACAACACAGGAAACACATCCGCACAACGCAGGAAATACATCCGCACAACACAGGAAACACGTCCACACACTATACCAGTGGCCCCCAACCCTGTTCCTGGAGATCTACCGTCCTGTAGGTTTTCATTTCAATCCTATTTTTGGTACACTGGATTCTACTAATTAGCAGCTCAACGAGATCTATGAGGTCTGTTGAATGAGGTGTGCTTTGTTAGGGTTGGAGTGAATACCTACAGGACGGTATATCTCTAGGAACTGGGTTGGAGACCACTGCACTAGAGGAAATATGTCCACATACCTTAGGAAACTGGCCAATGGGGAATGATTTCATTACACTAGCCCCGCCTCTGGGAGGGAGGGGCTATGAGTGCTTGTGGAGTGCTCAGTATAATTAGGCTTTATGAGTTCTTGCTGAATTCCTAATACTGAAATAATTATAACAAAACGAACAGAGGATATTGTTCACCCATACACTGACCCCCAACACATTTCAGGAGCTTGACTTTTCTTTGCATAACTATTTTGTGTGAAATGTGTTTTTACGATATAGGATAAGCATTCCTTGCAGGAACATGTGTCTTTGTTTTTTGTTTTTTAAAGAGAAATTTATATATGACAGTTGCATTATATGCAACATAATATTTTATATCACTTTTACTTGTTATTTATGTGTGATGGTGCAGAGAATAGTTTTTTAAGCTGATATGACACTTTATCCTGCCAGGACCTCCTGTCATCACTGACTGGGATGCTAAGTGGGGACCTATTGTGGGTATGTGAGCGGGGTAGCAGTGAGTCCCGTTCTGGGATATGAGTGGTCCATGGTTGTGGTTCTGGGCGTGGTCCCACTTGGTCCTGCCTAGGGCATGTGCAGGTATTTTTGTGTACCTGGCTGAAGAGGAAGGCCCTCTAAATATAAACTTGGCACAGGTTATTCTGAACTGCTGTTCTGTTTTGATTGTATGAGACTTCTTAACGGCGTAAATCCAGGCACTTTGTGTTTTTTAAATGAAGGAAAGTCAGCAGCCCTGCAGGTAAAACCACAGGGCCGCTAACATGTCGCCCTGCAGGCAAAACCACAGGGCCACTAACATGCTAACATGCAGCCCTGCAGGTAAAACCACAGGGCCGCTAACGTGCTAACATGCAGCCCTGCAGGTAAAACCACAGGGCCGCTAACGTGCTAACATGCAGCCCTGCAGGTAAAACCACTTCTTCACAGTTTGTGTGCTGCTGTAACTCCGATATTCTATAACTGCTGCATCTATTTTTTTTACTGCATTTGTTTTTAATCCTTTGCATTTTATTTTGTATTTATTCATTTTCTGTTATTCTTACTAAATATATACCAAACAAAACTTGATGAGCCTCAATCCATTTTTTTATTTTTTATTTTTTGAGGAGAACAGCGCACACAGGTAACGCAGTGTAGCTGTGTAAACACACACACAGGTAACGCAGTGGAGCTGTGCAAACACACACACACAGGTAACGCAGTGGAGCTGTGCAAACACACACACACAGGTAACGCAGTGGAGCTGTGTAAACAGCACACAGGTAATGCAGTGGAGCTGTGTAAACAGCACACAGGTAACGCAGTGGAGCTGTGTAAACACACACACAGGTAACGCAGTGGAGCTGTGCAAACACACCACACAGGTAACGCAGTGGAGCTGTGTAAACACACACAGGTAACGCAGTGGAGCTGTGTAAACCACACAGGTAACGCAGTGGAGCTGTGCAAACACACACACACAGGTAACGCAGTGGAGCTGTGCAAACACACACACACAGGTAACGCACTGGAGCTGTGTAAACAGCACACAGATAACGCAGTGGAGCTGTGTAAACACACACACAGGTAACGCAGTGGAGCTGTGCAAACACACACACACAGGTAACGCACTGGAGCTGTGTAAACAGCACACAGGTAACGCACTGGAGCTGTGTAAACAGCACACAGGTAACGCAGTGGAGCTGTGTAAACACACACAGGTAACGCAGTGGAGCTGTGCAAACACACACACACAGGTAACGCAGTGGAGCTGTGTAAACAGCACACAGGTAACGCACTGGAGCTGTGTAAACAGCACACAGGTAACGCACTGGAGCTGTGTAAACACACACACAGGTAACGCACTGGAGCTGTGTAAACAGCACACAGGTAACGCACTGGAGCTGTGTAAACACACACACAGGTAACGCAGTGGAGCTGTGTAAACAGCACACAGGTAACGCAGTGGAGCTGTGTAAACACACACACAGGTAACGCAGTGGAGCTGTGCAAACACACACACACAGGTAACGCACTGGAGCTGTGTAAACAGCACACAGGTAACGCACTGGAGCTGTGTAAACAGCACACAGGTAACGCACTGGAGCTGTGTAAACACACACACAGGTAACGCACTGGAGCTGTGTAAACAGCACACAGGTAACGCACTGGAGCTGTGTAAACACACACACAGGTAACGCACTGGAGCTGCTGTAGGCCTTTGCTGCTTACGCACCTGTAATTTTGGAAGCAGAGATACGGCACATTTCCGCCCGAATGCAAAAGAGGACCTTCCAGGGAAATAAAAATATAAGAGACTCCCCCAAGAGAAGGTCATGGGGGTGAAAGAGAACTTGTTTGTTTAACAGACCTGTCTGCAATGCAGGTGTTCTCTCCAAAGGGAACATAATTATTTTTTATATCACTCACTAAGTTTAACAGAATTATGTTTAATATCACCCACTGAGTATAATAGATTTATGTTAAATATCACTCACTGAGTATAACAGAATTATGTTTAATATCACTTACTGAGTTTAACAGAATTATGTTTATATTACATTACAGGCATTTAACAGACGCTCTTATCCAGAGCGACTTACACAACTTAAGTTTAACTCCTTGGCGCAGACGGCACACTGTCAATTCTCATCTATCTTGGGGGTACTCTGTTTAAAGGCCGTGACACATCGGGGACGTAACGAATAAGCGAGGCGAAAATGCGAAATATTCGTCGGTGAATATTTCGCGTAAAAACCTGACACACCTGCAACAATGCGAAAAAACTAAAAGCTCGCGTTCTTTTTCGCGTTTGAAAATCCGTGCGAATAAAAATGGATTACTCTTCGTCGAGCGGTGACGACCTGGTTATACGTTCGGTCCATTACGGAACGAAAGTGTATTTTTTTTGCCTCTACCAGAACGTTAAAAACAGCATGCTTAAATTAAATTGGCAAAATATTGAACCGGGCTTATTATGTGTCCGTTTTTACTGATGTAAAGTTTGTTTTGTCTACAACATGCTCTCCTTCTATTCCCTCCTTTTACGGACATACGTGTCCCTGAGATTTTTCCACTGCCTCTTGATCTCTTCCACTAATATAAAGGGTTAACCACAACATAACAATACATTACGTCATTTCAGCAAACATCTTTAAAATAAATTTGTCGTAGTCTATACAGTGTAGCAACTCATGAAGTCTGAAGAGTTCTCTCCAAAACGATCGCTACAGGCAGACCTCGTCTGTTTTCCTTGTTATTTATATAACTTTGCTATCAGTAATCAAGAAATCCACACAGGAGTCGGAATAAGATTTTTGGGGAACTTTATTTGCCACGCACACAGACAACAGTGTGACAGCAAAAACATTTCATATAGGCTACTCTACCCTGCCCTTCTCCTCCTCCCCCTTTCTCTCTCTCCACCACAGTGGCTGCCCCTGGCCAGACCCGGTAGCTAGACTACGTGTCGTCTTTCTCCTTCGGTTAGCCTATAGCCCACAATTACTACGGCAAATATCCACGAAACAATAGCACATATAGCGGTTCGCTAGCTTTCATCCTTTGTTTTCACCAAGGCAAACAACCCAGCCGGTGACAGCGTAGCCTACATGAACTCGCCTAAAGTTAAAAAATAAATAGGCCTACGTATCGTGTAGCTATGTTTGTGTGTAATCTCCACTGGCTTGTTATCTTCTTTACATGAACTGCGATCAACGTTAACGTTAGATCTAAAGGTTAGCTCACGTTAGCTGGCTAAAATAGCTGGAGACGACTTTTAAGCCAATGCTAATAACCTGTGGGAGTTGATCAGATAGCAAGTTGTGCGTATTGCAACCATTTAGCTATAGTTTTTCTCGGCTATGGTTTTCCACAAATTGTCCTTCAAATCGTTGTCTTTGTAACTATTATGTCTCTTATCAAAGAGGACGCTATACTGTGACACATATAAAATCAGTTGGTCCGCCATATTGGATGTTGTAGTTTGTTGTGGCAGTGCGGTGACGTCATTCATGGAAGCTTGTTATGATTGGATAGATAAATAGTTTCGCAAACGAAAACTCGCAAAAAATGAACTTGCTGCAAATAAATTAAATGCCGCTTTTTCGCAAAGGACATTTCGCGTTTGATGTGCAAGATTTTATGAACAATACAGGAGTATTCGTGTGAGTAAATCGCGGCCAGTGTGTCACGGCCTTAAGGCTTTATAACTCCAGGTGTGAGCATCACATGAACTTGGTAAATGGCTTACATGAAACAGGACCGGTGTACCATTTATAGTATAAACTTAGATTTGTTTATTTTCATAATTTAAGTCAAAATAAAGTGCCACAAATGCAAGCAAAACTTTGTAAAAATGCTTTTTAAAAAAAAAAATTCTTTAGTTTGCGACAAAATACTGAGCTACATTAGTGAAACAGGTAAATGTATACATTTCCTGGATCATAAACTCCATGTCAACAAGTGTGCAAAATCTGAGGATGATTATGCAGAACTAATAAAGGTCTATGATGCAAAATATAGGCAGTGTACCCTGTTTTCCATTAGTGTCTCCAAATCTATCCAAATGCCTAAATTGTGTACTGCTCTACATAAAAAAAGAGAGATATATTTAACTACAAATCAACAGTTTTGGCTCATAAAACTCGCTTTTTGTAGCAGATCTCTGTGTCAGAGACACAGAGTAAATATTGGAGGTCCAGATGCGATAGCTGTGGAATCTTAAAGTGCTCAAAAGAACACCACTGAGACGGACAATAATCCGTAGTGGAATAAAAAGAACACAAATAACCTCGCGATAAAAACGAGGAACTCGATCTCCGAGCAAAACAAAGAAATAAGCAGCAACGCTTATCTAACTCCCGTTTGTGGAGCGAAACAAAAGAAGGAACAGAGAACTCAAAAGACCCCAAAGACTTTGGGTAAGAGCACTCGTAGGTCTGAGTGTAAAACAAAAGAAATGAAAAAACCTCTGCTCTGAAATAAGAGCGTAAAGAGACTTGCTTTCTTTCTAAATTGTACTGCTAACAAGTCACGCGTTGATAAGCAAAGCGGTCGATAGCAGCACAACTTCCTATATCCTTTTTACCGGCTCGAATGTTACGTGGAATAACATGGAAGCAACGAGAGAGGCAGGAAGCGGGGCATAGTGAGCGGAAATAAATTACAGGTGAACTCACTAATGATGAGGCGAAAGCAAAACCCGTAGCGGAACACAGGAAAATCCGATAGATTACCGGTAAACGACAAAAAAGAATAAAGAGAACGCGGAGATAAGGGAAGGAAGGCAAGATCCATGACACTTTTGCATCATTTTCAAGTGGGAATGACTACATTTTCATCAGTATAGTCATAAAAATGTCATAAAATTAGTTTTATCCATTATAAAGAATATACATTTGCTCCTTCTGATGGATTAAGATAAAATATTGACATCACAGTGTTACATACACCTACATATATTGCCTAATCATTCACTCGTGTACCTCAATAAAACATCACTTTTTCCTGTACTCTACAGTATGTATACTTTTGCCCCGGGATTGCATTTCTCTGTAGTTTTTTAAAATATTTCTAGTCATTTTGATTAAGGGAAATCTTTACCTTAATCTACCACATATCAGCGCACAGAAAATTGGAATGAGCAGTTGCTATTTCAAGTAGCCTATATACACCATAACCTATATTATGTACGATAACATGAAAATAAAATGGTATTCCACCATCTGCAAAATGCTGCCAAATGTTCTATTTTCAATGTAAATCGGTAGGCTACGTCAAAAAATCCAATGAACGATTGCACTACAGTATGTGAAATGCGCTCAAAATGCGACAATAACAATGGGTCTATCAATCATATTGGAAAGACAGTGTTCCAGTGGAAACATTTACCTACGTAACTTATCTGTAGCCAGCGAGACCAACTGCATTACATTTTTAAATGTCGGCTTGGAAAATTTCATTTTCCTTTCATGGTTTTTTCCCCCCTCCTTTCCTCTAAATTCCACACCTCGCCTTTTTTCGGTCTATCGGATTTTTTCTCCGCATTCCCTTCCGGGATTTTCCTTTCGCCCAGGTGATTATCTGGTTCACCTGGTCCGTGTCAGGAGGTATTTAAACCCCTGAGTTCCGCTTCCTGGCGCTTCTTTATCATTTCGTGCCTTCACGAATGTTTCGGTCGTTGTTTGTTTCCTCTGCTCGCAGGTTAAAAAAAAAAGATTTGTTCTTTATTCGCGTAGTAGAGCTATACCCAGATAACTACTTAGAAGCTCAGGGAATATAGTTTAGGTTTCCCTCTTTTTACTTCTCCTTTCTACTCCCGCTCTCTTTGTTGTTGGAGGGCGTGAGCGTTATTTTATTTTCATTTCTTTCACCAATTATCGGGCGTTCTAGTCACGTTCCGAGGGTGCCTTTGTTTTTGCTGTTATTTTGTCTATCAGTATTAGTATCGCCCGTGTTTACGTGGCTATCCCGTTTTTCAAGGGTGTTTTTGGTTTCGGCTACGGCTGGGAGGTTATTTCATTACTTTATTTTATCGCGTTTGGCTCATCGTTGTACCGCTACAACGCCCTGACATTTCCTTGTGCATTATTATAGACAGCTTGCGTAAGATGAGACCTTGAAAACGAAATCTACCAATACGCAGGGCTGGAGTAAATTGTATAAAGCACCCCGGAAGTCTTGGGATATACCGTTGCTTAGATTATAATGCACTCTGTTGGGTAAAAGAGCCGACAATTCAACCAGAACGAACTGTAATGAACGAGACAGGCTCGCAGAGCATGGGGGGGGGTATTACGAGTCGACGTTTCAGATAGTGTAATTGCGGTATAACATGCTGTACATTTCACAAACCGATTGTACCAGACAATAAATGACCACTGAATTTTGAAAGGAACATCGCGATGTGCAAAACCAATGGTAGGATTGTATGTTAATTTTATATTTAGTAGCATATATTGGTAGTAGAATACATGGTAGAATGAGAGAATACTTTTACATGTTTATTTTGCATTTGAGCTCGTTGGCTATGACGATTTCCAGTTCCTTACTAAAATATCGACAACTCTGGTATCAGTACATGCGCAGTGCTAGGGGAAACGGGACACTGAATTCACCGGAACACCTGCCAATCGAGGGGGGTAGTTTTTCAAGGGGACTAATAATTACAGAAAACAGTCTTTAGATGCACATGACAAGAGCCGCCAACATTTGCAATGTGTGCTGGCAAAGCGTCAGCTGGGCCACTTCATGTCTGGACGCAGCGGGCAAACGACGACACAATCCAGCGGGTGGAGAAGTTGATCAACACCGCTTACCACATCGTACCACAAGAGTGAGCTCCCCTTCACCTCTTATGAGAGAACGGTCGCCCTTCTAAAGAAGAACGGAGAAGACGTTGGCTCTCAGTACACCACTGATGTAGCATGTCGAAGGTAAATTACTCAGCTAGCTAATATGTTACTATAACTTTGCTCATAAATGATGGTAGACACAAAACGCCACTGCTTGAGTGTCATGTCAGTCAGTCAGCTAGCAACCAAGCCACATTATGTAGCCAAGCTATGCTAAGCTAACATTACATGTAGCTAACCATCTGCCTAAGCGCAGGTAAGCTAATTTACGACTGTTTAAACTTTAGTGTCCGTTGCGTTTAAAAAGGTAATGAACACTGAGGTATGAGTGAATAAGTTAAACACATTAAATACAACCAATATTGTAGTTGTCCTAACTTGTCCTTTGTTTGTTTTCGGGTTTGTAGATGTTATATTTAGTGAGCTGTGGGAGGGCTGTGCAGCAGAAATCAAAGCAGCACATTTTTTAAGTGTTCTGTCAGACTCTTCTACTGACGTGAGTGGCAGAGACCTGGATGGGGTTTTTGTGAGGATCTTGAGCCGTGGGCAGCCCAAGACCATGTTTATTGGTGTAGAGGAGCTCCAGCACGCCAATACTGCGATGAGCACTGGTAAGCCTGGCTATTGAATCTGTCGTTTGTGTTGCTGTGTTTTCACTTGTTGAGTACAACAATAAACAAACGTGTCTATCTGTCTACAGCACTGGATAAGGCAGACCTGTCCCAATGGAAGGAGAAGGTAGTGGGCCCATGCCAGTAGTGGCTCAAGGAGGCAGACAGAAGGAGCTTGCAGTGAAAGATCCACAGTTCAGTCCACAGTATTAATATAAGATAGAATGTATTGTCCCAAGGGAAATTTGTCCAACAGACTAAGCAATTTAAGCAACAGACTCTCAGCCAGACCTTCTTATCCCAGCACGCTATCCAACAGAGGAAGCTTGTGGCAGAGGTGGCTAAGCATCCAGCCTCCGTGCCACACACACCCATTCCTGGTACCTACAAGGGCAGGGTTATCCTGTCCAAAATCAACTCTTTTTGGAAGCCAACAGGGGGCAGCGGAGAGGCGAAACCAACGGCTGCCCTGACAAAAATGTCGAAGCCAAAAGATGGTAATAAGCGCCAGGCTGCGATTGGAATAAGAGGGAAACCAGCTATTGCAGTACCCAAACTACACTGAAGTCCTCAGCAACTCAACCCTCCAGGCCCAAGTCTGAGCCCAATAGTGTGTTCACACCTACGGCAGACCGACTTCAGGGCCTGAATCTGCAGCCCGTCCTGACTCGAGCAAGTCCCCTGTAACCTTGAAGAGGAAGGTGATACGGCAGGTCAGCAAATCCAAGGCAGTGCTGATGGCCGCCACAACTGCTAACAAAGCCCCTAAACCTCCAGTGACCAGCACTTTGAGCCAGTACAGGATTAATAGTGAGTCAGCGGAGGAAAGAAAGTGAGTTTTTATTTATTTTCTGTATGTTTGTAAAAAATGTAGCATACATCCATGTTGTGATTCTTGAAGTGTTTGCGTACGGATGAAATTATACATTTTTCAATCGTATATTTCGTTTTTGTGTAACGTCACCTTTGTCACTCTTCCTTAGAGCAAAGCTGACCGAATGGCTTGCATCCAAAGAAAAAACCCCAAAAAAGGCAGCCGGTTGCATCAGCTCTGCCACAGAGCGTTTCAAGACGAGTTCCTAAATCATTGCCAAGACTTGAGGCAGTCACAATGGCCAGACAACGGATGCAAAGCCTGAATCTGACCCTAAAGAAGTACCCGAGACTGCTTCCTTTTCTAGCTCAGACATTATAAACGCCACCCTGAGTCTTGGACGTCTTTAGCGCATCTTCCAACTCGCCCCAAATTCTCATCATTTTTATCGTTTTTAGATCTCAAAGGGGCAGATGAGCCAGTCATCGTTTTTTTTCTGCACTTTCTTAGTCACAGAGACGCTGTGTCCATTGGCCGGTTTCGCGTTCTCTTTGTTGTTCTGTGTCATAACAGATAAACAATAAGTATGAGAGACTCCCATAATAAATATACAAACAAAATATTTTAATAAAAGTAAATTTAAAAAACTATCAAACTACACGCACATAGGAACAAAAAATATTTACCCGTTTAGTGCCCATAGTCGTTTGTTCCATTGCTTCCTTTTCGTTTTCCAAAGGAACGGTTTTCTTTTTGACTGGGTGGGACTCCAGGCTTTTCTGCCTTGTTTCTGTAGGAGGAAGATCAAGAAACGTTAACGTTCGGTTAAAATCTTCGTTTAGCTGCACGTTTGTTAACGTAGTACTTAGCTAGCTCAGCAAAACTATTGAATATGAAACCCATTTAAATGTTTTAGTTGCTGGTTATTTCTAGCCAATGAATAACGTTGGGTCTCCACACAACGGTCTCTGCATGTACGTTACACTCGCTGCAAGGGACATTATAAGATAAGCTAACGTGTTCGGGGCAGTCACAAACATAACGTAACTGGCAACGCCGATAAAGCAAACGTTAGCCACAACAACATCGATACTTAGCCAAGTTAAGGTTACATCATTGTTTTGGTTGCGTGATCCGAAAATACGTTAGCTAATGTAACGTTAACATTAAGTAACCCACCTAACATAGTTAACGTTAGTTATCGTTTGCTACCGATAGCTAAAGTTAATTGGACAGAATGTTAGCAAATTAATTAATTGAACGTTATTCAGAACTAACGTTATATCGTAACATTAATGTTACCCAGCAGCAGCTTTGAACATCATTAACTGTTACCTTAGCTATACTGACGTCTGGTGTCAACATAGTTAACCAACTAAACGTTAACGTTTGAATAACTTATTCTTCAATCATAACACGAAAAGCCAATAACATCGAATGAACTATTTTTTATCTACTAGCCATCTTCCATTCGCTAACTAACTAGGCATGATGGTTATTCTTCTAACTTGATAGCCGTTTTCAAATTGGGGAAATTATGTTAACGCTAGCACCGATATGGTTAGCCAATTATTGGCGAGATAACCAAGTTGCACTTCTTTCTCTTAGCTAATGTTAACATTAATCTGATCTGATCAAACGCCGGCTAGCCATCTTGTAGTGCCAATGCGAGCCATCTACCGCTAGCTAGATGACAGACTGAAGACATGTTTGTACAGTAGTTTGCGGTTGTATCCCAAATAACAGCAAACACGAAGTCGTCCAAACCGCATCAAACTGTAGCTAGGTCACACGGCACACAGCCTTTTGACTTTGGCGCTTGACTCTTCGTCATTCCAATTGGCCCTGTCTCTTCCCGAAGAACTCGAATGAGCCTATAGGAATGTTCGGTCGGATTCCAGTATGACTATTGCCTTCCATTAAAGGTAGTTTACTAAATCACTGTTCTGCTGCTAATATACTTACTTCCTTACCTACTGCTTCCATGAGTTCTAACCATTCTGTTACTCCCTGTAATTTTGTCCCTTCTCAGACTGAATATCTAACCGAGTCTATTCCAAGCTCTCAGATCAATCCATATACATTTAAGTCTAGAAAAGGCTCAGGGCTGATTCACATCAGAAGTCTACTCCAACATCAGAAACTTGATCATTTAAATATATTAGTTTCTCAGGCTGATCCTGATATTTGGATTCTCTCTGAATCTTGGCTTAAGAATAGTGTTAGTGATTCTGAGGTGGCCATAAATTACTATAATCTTTTTAGAATTGGAAGAGGAGGAGGGGTGGCCATTCATGTTAAATCTTGTTTTTCTGTTTTACATGCAGTCACTCTACCCAAGTGCTTTGAATTTCTTGCTCTTAACATTGACTGTGGGTCTAATAGTTCTTTTGTTGTTGTTGGTATTTATAGACCTCCCTCAGCTGATGTCAGGTCTATTGATCTTCTGGCTGATCTAGTTTCCCGCTATACTAACTCTGAAATTATAGTTATGGGAGATTTTAATATTGATTGGCTAACAAATGCTTCTGATTATTTAAAAGATGTTTCTGTTAGCCTCAATTTATCCCAATTGATCATAGATCCAACCAGGCCTAATTTGAAGAACCCCTTAAAATCCTCATTAATTGACCTAATCTTTTCTAATAAGATAGATTAAAAAAATTATTTCCACTTTCTGGTCGGTCGTAAATAGACATGCCCCCTTTAAAAAGTATAGAGTAAAAACAGATCTAGTCCTTAGTTTACCTCTGAACTATCATCGTTATTCTTGTCTAGAAATAAAGCTTAGTCTCGTGCTAGACATACAAATGAGGCCTCACACTGGGCTGCATTTAGAGTCCTTAGAAACAAATGCACGTCTCTTGTGAAGAAAAATAAATGACTATTATTTGAATTTGATCACTAACACTTGTTCTAATCCTTCCAAATTTTGGAGGGTGGTAAAATCCATTAGTAGCAATTATTTTGCCTCTGTACCTTCTCAGGTTAAATTTGATGACAGTCTTATAAACGATCAAATTGTGATTTGCTCCGCTTTTAATAGACATTTTGCCGCAGCTGGCCATATTTTTAAGGATGAGGGTCTTGGATCCCCTTCTGCTAATGATAATCATCTTTCTTTAGAGCAGGCTTATGTACCTACTCCCAATGTTGCTTCCCAGTTTTCTTTTAGCTCCGTGTCTCCCTTGATGCTCTTCTAGCCATTGATCCTAAGAAATCCACTGGTGAAGATAAATTGGATCCTTTTTTTCTCCAGCTCTCTGCCCCATTAATTGCTGTGCAAATAACGCATATTTTTAATCCGTATGTCTTCATGTGTAGTTCCTAGAGCTTGGAAAACTGCGCAAGTTCTCCCATTGCATAAGGGTGGAGAAAAGAATGATCCTAATAATTATAGGCCAATATCTTAACTGTCTTGTTTGGCTAAAACCTTAGAATCAGTTGTAAACTGTCAACTTAAAGAGTTTCTTTCATGCCACTCCATTTTATCTTTGCACCAATCTGGTTTTAGAGCTAACCATAGCACTATCTCAGCCATCACTTTGGTTACAGATAATATAGTTTCTGCTTTAGATAAAAGACAACACTGTGCTGCCATTTATAGATCTGTCTCAGGCCTTTGATACTGTTGACCACTCTTTGCTGTTAAATAGATTAGGTAGCATTAATCTAGATAGAAATGCATGCAACTGCTTTTGGAATTATCTATCTTGCAGATCTCAATGTGTGAAATTAGGGGGTGTCCAATCTGATTTTTTACCAATTACTAAAGGTGTTCCACAGGGGTCAATTTTAGGTCCGGTGCTTTTTACTATTTATATTAATGCTATTGTGTCCCCAGCAAATGGTTCTCAATTTCATCTTTATGCTGATGATACCATTCTGTATTGTATTGCTGACTCTGTGGAATTAGCTATTGAAAAATTGCAACATTCTTTCAATACTATTCAAGATGCTCTTGCTTCTCTTAAATTAGTTCTTAACGAGAACAAAACAAAATTTATGTTCTCTAGGGCTAGAGATTTTGACCACAATAGTCTGCATATAACTGCTGCAAATGGTTCTATTATTGAGAGAGTTTCAGTCTATAAATATCTTGGCATCTGGCTTGATGGAAAATTTACGTTTAAATGCCTTATTGATAAACTTATAAGCAAGCTACGACAGAAAATTGGCTTATACAGAAATAGAACCAGTTTTCCTATGGTATGCAGGAAGAGGATTATTGAAGCAGTATTTTTATCAGTTCTGGACTATGGGGATGTAGTCTATAGACATGCCTCGGTTTCTACTCTTAGATCTTTAAATTATGTATACCATTCAGCTCTTAGATTCATTACATGTGATAGCTATAACATACATTATTGCTCCCTGTATGAAAAGTTTGGTTGGCCCTCTCTTTTAATGAGGCGTGATAGACATTTGTTTTTATTTATTTTTAAAGCTCTCATCGGTATGCAACCACCTTATATTACTTCTCTCCTAAAAAGGAACACTGGTTCATATCATACCCGTTCCAGTGAGGTGCTCATGCTCAATGTTCCCCGGGCTTGTTCTAACCTAGGTATGACTGCCTTCTCTGTTAGTGCTCCCCACTCATGGAATGCCCTGCAAAGCACTTTAAAAATGGACAGTCTTCCATCTGTTGGACATTTTAAAACTATGATTGCTGAATTTTGCACCTCACAATGTAATTGTTTTTAGCTGAATTTCCTGTTCTTGTCTTTTTATTTTTTTTATCATTTTATGTTGTGCCTTTATGTTGTCATTTTTATCTTGTGTTATTTTATCTCTTACTCGACATCACTGTAAATGAGGGCAACCTCAGTGTCCTTCGAGTTTAAATAAAGGTTATTGGTTCCAACAGGTGTTCCCTGTTCCCCCACGAAATCATGTTTCCCCTAGCGTTGCTGTGCAATTATTTCAGGAAATAGCGTAATGGGCGCGCGACCTGAAATCAGCTCGCTCCCAAGGAGGAATGCTCGTGCCACTTACGTGAATCTCAGTTTGTATAGGCTACGTTTTAAGCGACTTGTTCTTTTGCGATAAGGAAATCTTAAGATCAGAACCCCCTTGAGTCTGGTTCCTCTCAAGGCTTCTTCCTAGTTACCTCAGGGAGTTTTTCCTTGCCACTGTTGCCTCTGGCTTGCTCTTGTGGGGGTTTAGGCTGGGTTTTTTCTGTGAAGCGCATTATGACAACTAGTTGTGAAATGCGCTATATAAATAAATATTGATTTGATATGCAGGTATATGTAAAACAGTGAAATACGTTCAGAAAAGCAGCATGTGTTCTGGTGGCTTTGTTGTCAGTTTGTATTGTGTCAGTGACTTGGTTAGTTAAAACATTAATTCAGGTAGTCTTGTAACGTGTACGTTACATAACCGACTATTTATTTTACTGTTTAAAAAAAATTAGGCACCGAGTTAAAAACCCCTGACACTTTCCCAACTCCCCACTATACCGCAGCGGGAGCTGGAGCTTCGGTTCCCTAGCGTCAGGTGGAAATGTTGGGGGAGTGGATTGTGTAGGTGCTTGTGCAACTGGAGGTGGATCTGCCCTGAGAGAGAGTTCGGATATTCTCCGACAGATCTCGCAGAGCTACTGCCTGCAGCTGCATCTGCTCGTGCAACGCTTGCTGGGAATATTGAAGAGCACGAATACTCTCTCTGGTCCGCCAGGGCTGCCTCTTGTGTGGCTATGACCACTTTAAGATTCGCAACTATCGCTGGACCCTCCCCTGTGGCTTCCATGTTCTGTAGCGGATCTCTGTCAGAGACACGGAGGAAATATTGGAGGTCCAGATGCGATAGCTGTGGAATCTTAGTGTTCAAAAGAACACCACTGAGACGGACAATAATCCGTAGTGGAATAAAAAGAACACAAATAACCTCACGATAAAAACGAGGAACTCGATCGCCGAGCAAAAGAAGGAACAGAGAACCCAAAAGACCCCAAAGACTTTGGGTAAGAGCACTCGTAGGTCTGAGTGGAAAACAAAAGAAACGAAAAAACCTCTGCTCTGAAATAAGAGCGTAAAGAGACTTTCTTTCTTTCTAAATTGTACTGCTAACCAGTCCCGCGTTGATAAGCAAAGCGGTCGATAGCAGCAACAACTTCCTATACCCTTTTTACCGGCTCGAATGTTACGTGGAATAACTTATATATAACTGAATAATGTTTAATATCACGCACTGAGTTGAACAGAATTATGTTTAATATCACTCACTGAGTATAACAGAATTGTGTTTAATATCACTCACTGAGTTTAACAGAATTGTGTTTAATATCACTCACTGAGTATAACAGAATTGTGTTTAATATCACTCACTGAGTATAACAGAATTGTGTTTAATATCACTCACTGAGTTTAACAGAATTGTGTTTAATATCACTCACTGAGTTTAACAGAATTGTGTTTAATATCACTCACTGAGTTTAACAGAATTGTGTTTAATATCACTCACTGAGTTCTACAGAATTGTGTTTAATATCACTCACTGAGTTTAACAGAATTATGTTTAATATCACTCACTGAGTTTAACAGAATTATGTTTAATATCACTCACTGAGTTTAACAGAATTATGTTTAATATCACTCACTGAGTTTAACAGAATTGTGTTTAATATCACTCACTGAGTTTAACAGAATTGTGTTTAATATCACTCACTGAGTTCTACAGAATTGTGTTTAATATCACTCACTGAGTTCTACAGAATTGTGTTTAATATCACTCACTGAGTTCTACAGAATTGTGTTTAATATCACTCACTGAGTTCTACAGAATTGTGTTTAATATCACTCACTGAGTTCTACAGAATTGTGTTTAATATCACTCACTGAGTTCTACAGAATTATGTTTAATATCACTCACTGAGTTCTACAGAATTGTGTTTAATATCACTCACTGAGTTCTACAGAATTGTGTTTAATATCACTCACTGAGTTTAACAGAATTGTGTTTAATATCACTCACTGAGTTTAACAGAATTGTGTTTAATATCACTCACTGAGTTCTACAGAATTGTGTTTAATATCACTCACTGAGTTCTACAGAATTGTGTTTAATATCACTCACTGAGTTTAACAGAATTGTGTTTAATATCACTCACTGAGTTCTACAGAATTGTGTTTAATATCACTCACTGAGTTTAACAGAATTGTGTTTAATATCACTCACTGAGTTTAACAGAATTGTGTTTAATATCACTCACTGAGTTTAACAGAATTGTGTTTAATATCACTCACTGAGTTTAACAGAATTGTGTTTAATATCACTCACTGAGTTCTACAGAATTGTGTTTAATATCACTCACTGAGTTTAACAGAATTGTGTTTAATATCACTCACTGAGTTCTACAGAATTGTGTTTAATATCACTCACTGAGTTTAACAGAATTGTGTTTAATATCACTCACTGAGTTCTACAGAATTGTGTTTAATATCACTCACTGAGTTCTACAGAATTGTGTTTAATATCACTCACTGAGTTTAACAGAATTGTGTTTAATATCACTCACTGAGTTCTACAGAATTGTGTTTAATATCACTCACTGAGTTTAACAGAATTGTGTTTAATATCACTCACTGAGTTCTACAGAATTGTGTTTAATATCACTCACTGAGTTCTACAGAATTGTGTTTAATATCACTCACTGAGTTCTACAGAATTGTGTTTAATATCACTCACTGAGTTTAACAGAATTGTGTTTAATATCACTCACTGAGTTTAACAGAATTGTGTTTAATATCACTCACTGAGTTCTACAGAATTGTGTTTAATATCACTCACTGAGTTTAACAGAATTGTGTTTAATATCACTCACTGAGTTTAACAGAATTGTGTTTAATATCACTCACTGAGTTTAACAGAATTATGTTTAATATCACTCACTGAGTTTAACAGAATTGTGTTTAATATCACTCACTGAGTTTAACAGAATTATGTTTAATATCACTCACTGAGTTTAACAGAATTGTGTTTAATATCACTCACTGAGTTTAACAGAATTGTGTTTAATATCACTCACTGAGTTCTACAGAATTGTGTTTAATATCACTCACTGAGTTTAACAGAATTGTGTTTAATATCACTCACTGAGTTTAACAGAATTATGTTTAATATCACTCACTGAGTTTAACAGAATTGTGTTTAATATCACTCACTGAGTTTAACAGAATTGTGTTTAATATCACTCACTGAGTTTAACAGAATTGTGTTTAATATCACTCACTGAGTTCTACAGAATTGTGTTTAATATCACTCACTGAATTTAACAGAATTGTGTTTAATATCACTCACTGAGTTTAACAGAATTGTGTTTAATATCACTCACTGAGTTTAACAGAATTGTGTTTAATATCACTCACTGAGTTTAACAGAATTGTGTTTAATATCACTCACTGAGTTCTACAGAATTGTGTTTAATATCACTCACTGAGTTTAACAGAATTGTGTTTAATATCACTCACTGAGTTTAACAGAATTATGTTTAATATCACTCACTGAGTTTAACAGAATTGTGTTTAATATCACTCACTGAGTTTAACAGAATTGTGTTTAATATCACTCACTGAGTTCTACAGAATTGTGTTTAATATCACTCACTGAGTTTAACAGAATTATGTTTAATATCACTCACTGAGTTCTACAGAATTGTGTTTAATATCACTCACTGAGTTTAACAGAATTATGTTTAATATCACTCACTGAGTTTAACAGAATTATGTTTAATATCACTCACTGAGTTTAACAGAATTGTGTTTAATATCACTCACTGAGTTTAACAGATTTATGTTTAATATCACTCACTGAGTTTAACAGAATTGTGTTTAATATCACTCACTGAGTTCTACAGAATTATGTTTAATATCACTCACTGAGTTTAACAGAATTGTGTTTAATATCACTCACTGAGTTGAACAGAATTGTGTTTAATATCACTCACTGAATTTAACAGATTTATGTTTAATATCACTCACTGAGTTTAACAGAATTGTGTTTAATATCACTCACTGAATTTAACAGAATTGTGTTTAATATCACTCACTGAATTCTACAGAATTGTGTTTAATATCACGCACTGAATTTAACAGAATTGTGTTTAATATCACTCACTGAGTTCTACAGAATTATGTTTAATATCACGCACTGAGTTCTACAGAATTGTGTTTAATATCACTCACTGAATTTAACAGAATTGTGTTTAATATCACTCACTGAATTCTACAGAATTGTGTTTAATATCACGCACTGAATTTAACAGAATTGTGTTTAATATAACGCACTGAGTTTAACAGATTTATGTTTAATATCAGTATTAGCATGCAGCGGTGGAAATCCAGGGGACATAAAGTAAAGGTCCTTCCCAGTATTTTGCTCTAGTAACCTGGATTTGCTAATTAACATAATTCTTCAGCTAGGAGGTAGAACTAATTAGTGAAATCAGCTGGCTGAGTCTATGGGTGGAAGAAACACATGGTAGGACTTATGTCCCCTGGATTTCCACCTCTGTTAGCATGTAATACATTGCTGTTCAGTGCATTAGCAGTATTAGCACTGGTAGACACTTTCAGCACACTGTGGCCACAGTAGACAGTGTTGTGTTGCCGTGACTACATGCTTTGACCGCATGGTCAGCGTTGCCGTGACTACATGCTGTGACCGCATGGTCAGTGCATATGACAGACAGATGCCTGAGGATGCTATTAGGCACATTTGGGATGTTGTTGAAAAGATCGCAGATGGCTCGAGCTACCCGTACGGCAGGAGTTAATGAAACATGCCCCCCTGAATGAATGGTACCATACCTGCATACCTGGGGATCAGTGCTGCCTCCTGCTGTCGGGGGGAGACTCCGCCCCCCCCCCCCCCTCTCTCTCCTCCTGCAGAACAATAAGTTCAGATTTCATAAATGATTCATAAATGATTACACCTCCTCTGCGCACAGCTTTACTGCGGTCAGACTTTTCGTTACAAATCCAAATGTCCCAGATGACCGCAGCATGCTGGTTTTTTTTTTTTTTTTTTACAAACACAAATTTGCATCCATTTCACTAATGTGTCATGACTTGTAAGTTAACACCAGTGTACCCGCAGATAGACTTACAAAAACGGACATATTACAGTGCCGTTATCATACACCGATCAGCCACAACATTAAAACCACTGACACATGAAGTGAATAACACTGATTATCTCATTGTAATTTTGGTTCTGTACTCTAGAACAGCTTTAATATGAAGGTATTTTTATGCATATCGAATGAACCGTTTAGAAATTATAGAAGCTTTTGTACAAAATCCCCCCCCCATTTTTGGGCATCAAAAGTATTGGACAGTTTAATGTAGAATAAAGTAATAATTTTTAATATTTGGTCACATATCCTTTGCATGCCATGACGTCCTGATGTCTGTGACCCAACAACATCAAAAGACTTGATATCTTATTTTCTGGCACTCCTACAAGCGATACTATAACCTCTCTGCATTTGAATGGAGCTCTATGAGAATTGGGGGGTGGGACTATATTTAGCTGTAAATTACAGTGGAACAGAATGGAACACATTGTCTGACACATCAAACAAGCCTTTAACCATCACTCTGCTGCCAGAAATACAGCAGATATGGATGGATAACTTGAAGGGTTTTTTCTCCTGACTTATTTTTCCATAGAGTTCAATTAGAAAATTTGTCAGGAGAAATAACCCTTAAAGTGATCCATCCATATCTACTGCATATCTGGCAGCAGAGTGATGGTTTTAGGCACGTTTGATACCTCAGACCCTTGATGACTTACAGCCATTTTAGCAACCATGTATTCCATACTGTTCCAGCATAATTTACAGCTAAATCTAGTCCCACCCACCCAATTCCCATAGAGATCCATTAACATGCAGAGACGTTATCGCTTGTAAGAGTACCAGAAAATAAGATGTCAAGATTCTTTTGATGTTGTTGGGTCACAGACATCAGAAAGTCATGGCATGCAAAAGATAAGTGACCAAATATTAAAAATTATTACTTTATTCTACATTATGTTAAACTGTCCAATATTTGTTGATGCCCAAAAATGGGGGGGACAATGTACAAAAGGTTCTATAATCTCTAAACGGTTCGTCCGATATAAATGAAAATACCCTCAAATTAAAGCTGACAGTCTGCACGTCAACCTCATTGTCATTGTATCCTTTCAAACTCAAAAGTGCTAGAGTACAGAACCAAAATCAATGTTATTCACTTCACCTGTCAGTGGTTTTAATGTTGTGGATGTTCACGGAACATCCAGTTGGTATGATGGTATGAGAGATGGGCTGACTCCATCTTAAGCTGATGTATATTAATTACTCATGAGAAATGGCTGGTGTGCAGACTGATGAAGTTTGTCCTTTCATGCCAGCTGAAGAGCATCAGCATTCTCTGGGGTTCCGCAGGGCTATGTTATGGGACCTGTTGCTGATCTACATTTGCATACTCAGCCCTGAGGTCAGACTGGTGCACTGCAGTGGAGACGTGACTGCCTCTCTCTCGTCATCCCTCTACGTCTGAAGCCTGCAGCTATGCAGAATGAGACAAAGGGAATAGGGGGAAAAAATATTCCGATTTTTATCTTCTGTTTGCAAGTTAAGTTTATTCTGTTTTTTTTATTTTTTTTTTATAGGAAACGGACATGATGTATAGAATATTACAAAGGCTGGTAGCAAAGATGGATTTTCATTTTAATTTAAAGTCCATTCAAGATACTGATGGCAACTGCAGACGATGGTAGCACTTCTACCTCAGGTTTCATAAATCACATACTCTGCTTTAAATATTCAGTGCTATTTATTCTGCCAGCATTGTATTATTTAACAGACAAATATATATATACAGACAGACACACACAATCTCTCACACACAAACTCTCTCTCTCTTTCTCTCTGGGGGTTGGGAGAACTGTCTGCCTGTGGAGCAGATGAAACAGGAAGCAGTTGTTAATGAGGCCATGTAAACCGTCCTCTAGCCCTTCTAAAGCCCCCTCAGCCCACAGTGACCCTGGGACCCCAAAAAATATGTGAAACTCCTGTCTCTCTTTCACAGGGGTCCTCTGAATGCATCCATCACAAAAAACAAAGCAATTATTTTTGTCCTGTTGTTTATTTCTGTTGCGATATTAAATTCTGCTCCACCAGCAGTAGCTTAATATGACTTTTTGGTTTCATGGGGAAAAAAAGTAATTCCTTTCTGAAGAAATAGTGTTCCAGAGAAAAGAAAACATTCGTTATTCTGTAACATTGCAATTAACCCAGCTACCTGTGATAATGCAGTAGTGCTACAGTCAAGCTCAGATTTTACACAGATAATACATATTTTTCCACCTGTGGCCACAATATTATAACTTCTCCAGTTTCATTTGTATTCTGTGCTATTGGCTGTATGTCCCACCATTTTAACTGATTCTATGTACAAATAGATCCAGACAGGATATGATCTACTGGACACTTCCTTCCTCTTCCTGTTTGAAACGGACGGGGTTGGGGGAGTGGTGGCCAGGTGAAAGGACAGGTGTGTTTGGGTGGGGCACTCCACTAACGGACATAATTTTCCACTGAGATCTGCTTCTCCTCTGAGCTGTCGCAGGCAGCCACCGTTAATCAACGTTTGCCGAGACATTAATTCTCAAAGCAAGCCCGTCTTAATTACAGATCACAGGTATGATGGATACTTAATTACAGATCACAGGTATGATGGATACTTAATTACAGATCACAGGTATGATGGATACTTAATTACAGATCACAGGTAATGATGGATACTTAATTACAGATCACAGGTATGATGGATACTTAATTACAGATCACAGGTATGATGGATACTTAATTACAGATCACAGGTATGATGGATACTTAATTACAGATCACAGGTATGATGGATACTTAATTACAGATCACAGGTATGATGGATACTTAATTACAGATCACAGGTATGATGGATACTTAATTACAGATCACAGGTATGATGGATACTTAATTACAGATCACAGGTATGATGGATACTTAATTACAGATCACAGGTATGATGGATACTTAATTACAGATCACAGGTATGATGGATACTTAATTACAGATCACAGGTATGATGGATACTTAATTACAGATCACAGGTAATGATGGATACTTAATTACAGATCACAGGTATGATGGATACTTAATTACAGATCACAGGTATGATGGATACTTAATTACAGATCACAGGTATGATGGATACTTAATTACAGATCACAGGTATGATGGATACTTAATTACAGATCACAGGTATGATGGATACTTAATTACAGATCACAGGTATGATGGATACTTAATTACAGATCACAGGTATGATGGATACTTAATTACAGATCACAGGTATGATGGATACTTAATTACAGATCACAGGTATGATGGATACTTAATTACAGATCACAGGTATGATGGATACTTAATTACAGATCACAGGTATGATGGATACTTAATTACAGATCACAGGTATGATGGATACTTAATTACAGATCACAGGTATGATGGATACTTAATTACAGATCACAGGTATGATGGATACTTAATTACAGATCACAGGTATGATGGATACTTAATTACAGATCACAGGTATGATGGATACTTAATTACAGATCACAGGTATGATGGATACTTAATTACAGATCACAGGTATGATGGATACTTAATTACAGATCACAGGTATGATGGATACTTAATTACAGATCACAGGTATGATGGATACTTAATTACAGATCACAGGTATGATGGATACTTAATTACAGATCACAGGTATGATGGATACTTAATTACAGATCACAGGTATGATGGATACTTAATTACAGATCACAGGTATGATGGATACTTAATTACAGATCACAGGTATGATGGATACTTAATTACAGATCACAGGTATGATGGATACTTAATTACAGATCACAGGTATGATGGATACTTAATTACAGATCACAGGTATGATGGATACTTAATTACAGATCACAGGTATGATGGATACTTAATTACAGATCACAGGTATGATGGATACTTAATTACAGATCACAGGTATGATGGATTGGTGCAGCTCTCCAGCTTCAGGAATTACTTTACATCCCTAAAGGTAGAGAGATCATCTTTATTTACACTTGGGTGGAGCTCCCACAAGAAACAACTACCTTCTCTAATCTCTAATGATTTTACCCAGGGGAAAACAGCCTTCTCTAATCATTAGTAATTTTGCCCAGGTAAAAAGAAATCTGCATTCTCTAATCTCTAATGATTTTACCCAGGAAAAAATCTGCCTTCTCTAATTTCTAATGATTTCACCCAGGAAAAAATCTGCCTTCTCTAATTTCTAATGATTTCACCCAGGGAAAAATCAGCCTCTTCTAATTTCTAATGATTTCACCCAGGCAAAAATCTGCCTTTTCTCATTTCTAATGATTTCACCCAGGGAAAAATCAGCCTTCTCTAATCGCTAATGATTTCACCCAGGGAAGAAATCAGCCTTCTCTAATCTCTAATGATTTCACCCAGGGAAAAATCAGCCTTCTCTAATCTCTGCTCACTGATTTATCAGCTGCCACCTGATTGAGAAAAGGAAGAGAAGACGTCTCCTGTTGGAGAGACTGAAATGTGAGAGCGGAAAGGCTGTGTTGAGATGGTAAAAAGAGATTTTTAAGACATTTCTGCTCCCACCACTGCAGTGGGACCTCCAACTACACAATGCAAATGAAACAGTGGAGCAGCATTTAGGGAAACAGCTGGTTTACACAGTGAGTAATGCTTGCATTGTGAACATTACTCCAGATAACATCCAATCCCCACACAATGTGTGTCTAAAGAGCTACAGAAATGCTATGTGATACAGGGATGCAGTGTACACATGCATGCACGCATACACTTAAAATATCCAGAGGACACAGTGCTGGTGCCTCTTTATAAACTGGATTGAGGAGCTTGGTAGGCCAGCTCCGTGCATTGGCAGGAGCTGAACCAGGTGTGCCTTTCTGCTTATGGATCACACCTGTAATCAATCAATCGTCTGCAGTTGGCTCAGGCTGTGGATTCAATCTCCAAGGCCCACAGGACTCTAGAAGGTTCTCTCAGGATGTTGAGCTTGCTAAATTAAACATTTCAGTCATCATTTCTGAGGACATTTCAAGCTTTCGTAAACATAATTGTATTAATTTCAGTCTGACAGTACACTGCTCAATTCAATTACACTACACACAGGTGCCCTGCGAACAGTACACTGCTCAATTCAATTACACTACACACAGGTGCCCTGCAAACGGCTGACAGCCTGCGTGTTGTGTGAATTATTGGAATTAAAGACCCAGTTTATTTAATCAACAAACAAGACGCGAAGCCTTTCTCTGTGATAAAATGAGGCTTATGATCAACGGTGCGCCCCGTGACTTGCACACATCAGTAAGTCTTCATCGAGCAGAAGGTTTGGCAGACAGCTGATACAGATAGAAAAGTGAGTGTGAATCTGAATCACTGTTACAGAGGCTATAACCTCCCTGATAGAGGCTATAACCTCCCTCTGTTTCACACCCCTCTGATCAACACCAACACACTACAGCCAAGACTGAATAACCTATGAAAACAGATGGTGCTCTTATTCTCTGGTATCTTTCTGCGGTGTGTGTGACTGAACACTCGCCTCAGGGAACACAGCAATGTGTGTGTGTGTGTGCATGTGTGTGTCTGCTTGTGTGCGTGTGTCTGCGTGTGTGCGTGTGCGTGTCTCTGTGTTTCTGAACACAGTGATGAGAGAATGCACACAGCTTTGATCCGAGAGACACTTAACAGAGATGCTTTAGAGTACGCAAGTGTGTAAGTGTGTGTGTGTGATTACTCTGTCAAATGCTATATTTATACTGTATCTGGCCAGCAGGAAGTGCAGGTTATACAGGAAGTGCATGCTGGGAGATGCTGTTTGATGTGAGCAAGCTGCAGATCCCACACTGTACAGTCTCATTCTGAGGGCTCATAAGAATAAAAGCCAATGAAGGCTGAATGAACAAATTAATGAATTTATGAATGAACAAACAAACAAACAAATGAATCGCAGGGTGTGGCACTCTGGGATAGCTGTGTCCCCCGGGTCGCTCAGGAAAGGGAAACACAGGGTGCGTCCCAATAGTCGAAAAATGCAACCTTTCCTCCTCCACTACCACTCCTCTGCTCCGTGCTGCGGAAACGGATCTTTGTGTTTTAATCTAATGTTGCTGATTACATCTTAATTACGTATTAATGGTTACATATTAATTAATGTCTCGAGGCAAACTGCAATATCAGGTACATTGTATACTGAACATGCAAATAATTGTACTCGAAACGAAAGGCAGTTTTGCATACTTCTGGGTAGTAGAGGAGTGGTACTGGGGGAGTGGAGGTGGGGAGGAGACGAGTGGTAGTGGAGGTGGGGAGGAGAGGAGTGGTAGTGGGGGAGTGGAGGTGGGGAGGAGACGAGTGGTAGTGGAGGTGGGGAGGAGAGGAGTGGTAGTGGAGGTGGGGAGGAGAGGAGTGGTAGTGGGGGAGTGGAGGTGGGGAGGAGAGGAGTGGTAGTGGAGGTGGAGAGGTGGGGAGTGGAGGTGGAGAGGTGGGGAGTGGTAGTGGGGGGAGTGGAGGTGGGGAGGAGAGGAGTGGTAGAGGTGGGGAGGAGAGGAGTGGTAGTGGGGGAGTGGATGAAAGGAGGAGAGGAGTGTTAGTGGGGGAGTGGATGAAAGGAGGAGTGGTAGTGGAGGTGGGGAGGAGAGGAGTGGTAGTGGGGGAGTGGAGTGGGAGTGGAGGTGGGGAGGAGAGGAGTGGTAGTGGAGGAGAGGAGTGGTAGTGGGGGAGTGGATGAAAGGAGGAGAGGAGTGGTAGTGGGGGAGTGGATGAAAGGAGGAGAGGAGTGGTAGTGGGGGAGTGGAGGTGGGTAGTAGAGGAGTGGCAGTGGGGGAGTGGAGGTGGGTAGGAGAGGAGTGGTAGTGGGGGAGTGGAGGTGGGTAGTAGAGGAGTGGTAGTGGGGGAGTGGAGGTGGGGAGGAGTGGTAGTGGGGGAGTGGATGAAAGGAGGAGTGTTAGTGGGGAAGTGGATGAAAGGAGGAGAGGAGTGGTAGTGGGGGAGTGGATGAAAGGAGGAGTGTTAGTGGGGGAGTGGATGAAAGGAGGAGAGGAGTGGTAGTGGGGGAGTGGAGGTGGGGAGGTGGGGAGTGAAGAATATTGGGACGCAGCCACAGTAAAACCCAGTCGCACAAACTGCCCGGCAACAGCTGCAGCGAGACTGACCTACATAAGGACCCATCTCATGAGCTTCTGCTGTCATATAGCACTAAATCAGCTGACACCAGCTGCACTATGACTGCATGAGAAATGCTCCTCAAACCTGCTGATCTGTGAGCGTCCGCATCTCTCCCAGACACTGATATCTTCTGCTCATCGCTCCGGCCCACGAGCCAATGGCTGACAGCAGTGGTTTGTACACAGCCAATGGCTGACAGCAGCGGTTTGTATGCAGCCAATGACTGACAGCAGTGGTTTGTACATAGCCAATGGCTGGCACCAGCGGTTTGTACACAGCCAATGGCTGACAGCAGCGGTTTGTATGCAGCCAATGGCTGACAGCAGTGGTTTGTACACAGCCAATGACTGACAGCAGTGGTTTGTACATAGCCAATGGCTGGCAGCAGCGGTTTGTATGCAGCCAATGGCTGACAGCAGCGGTTTGTACGCAGCTAATGGCTGACAGCAGTGGTTTGTACGCAGCCAATGGTTGATGGCAGCGTTTTGTACACAGCCAATGGTTGACGGCAGCAGTTTGCACACAGCCAATGGTTGATAGCAGCAGTGTGCACACAGCCAATGGCTGACATCAGCGGTGTGTACATACTGTAGTGCAGTATTACTGATTGTAAACCCCAGTCAGCAGAACGCAGCAATAAACTCCATATTTAATTACCGGTATACTAAAGGTCATCATCACATCATCTGAGCAGCGTAGCGATCTCATGAGTTTCAGCGAGAAATGACAGGTGGTCTACCATGCAGGGTAACTGTCCTCATCATCTTCAAATACATAATATGATCAAATGTGTTCCAATCATAATCACTAGCAGTTCCATCTGTCAGTCTCCAGTATTTTATTGCTATTTTGCTTTGTGGAGTAAACAGAAATATGATGAACGTTGGGTCTTTGCGTCTCACCCTCTTCTCCATTGGAATGTGTTCCGATGTTCCGATTGGAAGATTGGAATTATTTTCCCATTAAAGATGCCACTCCTGATGACCGTCACCCTGAGGTCAGCATGGAATCAATAGTAAATGAAATTCTCACTGTACATGTATTTTAGAGACCCCCCTTGACCCCACCCCACCCCACCCATTCAGCTCAGACCTGCCCATCCGAGCCAAACACTCGCAAATTAAAGTTCAAAATTATAAAAAGGATGCTGCCCCTTCACAGTTAAAGGAGTAACTGGGAGACATCTGGGTTTTTAGCACTGGTACTGTGCATGTTTCTGTCTACATAAGGACCTGGACGTAGAAGAGATACTCCACACAGTGGACAACAAATAAATAAATCAACAATAACTCAACAAGGATTAAAAAACTGTTTCTCAAGACTAAATTTCTCAAACACTGAAAGAAATACCCAGCCATACAATCAGATGCACTGTACAGCATGCTATCCCATTCATACTGTACACTGTACATCATACTATCCATTCATTCTGTATAGCATACTATCCCATTCATTCTGTACATCATACTATCCCATTCATTCTGTACACTGTACAGAATGAATGGGATAGTATGATGTACAGTGTACAGAATGAATGGGATAGTATACTGTACAGCATACTATCCCATTCATACTGTACAGCATACTATCCCATTCATTCTGTACAGCATACTATCCCATTCATTCTGTACACTACAGCATACTATCCCATTCATTCTGTACACTACAGCATACTATCCCATTAATTCTGTACACTGTACAGCATACTATCCCATTCATTCTGTACAGCATACTATCCCATTCATACTGTACAGCATACTATCCCATTCATTCTGTACACTACAGCATACTATCCCATTCATTCTGTACACTACAGCATACTATCCCATTCATACTGTACAGCATACTATCCCATTCATTCTGTACACTGTACATCATACTATCCCATTCATTCTGTACACTGTACAGCATACTATCCCATTCATTCTGTACACTGTACAGCATACTATCCCATTCATTCTGTACACTGTACAGCATACTATCCCATTCATTCTGTACACTGTACAGCATACTATCCCATTCATTCTGTACACTGTACAGCATACTATCCCATTCATTCTGTACACTGTACAGCATACTATCCCATTCATTCTGTACACTGTACATCATACTATCCCATTCATTCTGTACACTGTACAGCATACTATCCCATTCATTCTGTACACTGTACAGCATACTATCCCATTCATTCTGTACACTGTACAGCATACTATCCCATTCATTCTGTACACTGTCCATCATACTATCCCATTCATTATGTACACTGTCCATCATACTATCCCATTCATTATGTATACTGTCCATCATACTATCCCATTCATTCTGTACACTGTACAGCATACTATCCCCTTCATTCTGTACACTGTACAGCATACTATCCCATTCATTCTGTACACTGTACAGCATACTATCCCATTCATTCTGTACACTGTACAGCATACTATCCCATTCATTCTGTACACTGTACATCATACTATCCCATTCATTCTGTACACTGTACATCATACTATCCCATTCATTCTGTACAGCATACTATCCCATTCATTCTGTACACTGTACAGCATACTATCCCATTCATTCTGTACACTGTACATCATACTATCCCATTCATTCTGTACACTGTACATCATACTATCCCATTCATTCTGTACACTGTACAGCATACTATCCCATTCATTCTGTACACTGTACAGCATACTATCCCATTCATTCTGTACACTGTACAGCATACTATCCCATTCATTCTGTACAGCATACTATCCCATTCATTCTGTACACTGTACAGCATACTATCCCATTCATTCTGTACACTGTACAGCATACTATCCCATTCATTCTGTACACTGTACAGCATACTATCCCATTCATTCTGTACACTGTACAGCATACTATCCCATTCATTCTGTACACTGTACAGCATACTATCCCATTCATTCTGTACACTGTACAGCATACTATCCCATTCATTCTGTACACTGTACAGCATACTATCCCATTCATTCTGTACACTGTACAGCATACTATCCCATTCATTCTGTACACTGTACAGCATACTATCCCATTCATTCTGTACACTGTACAGCATACTATCCCATTCATTCTGTACACTGTACAGCATACTATCCCATTCATTCTGTACACTGTACAGCATACTATCCCATTCATTCTGTACACTGTACAGCATACTATCCCATTCATACTGTACACTACATCATACTATCCCATTCATTCTGTACACTGTACAGCATACTATCCCATTCATTCTGTACACTGTACAGCATACTATCCCATTCATTCTGTACACTGTACAGCATACTATCCCATTCATTCTGTACACTGTACATCATACTATCCCATTCATTCTGTACACTGTACAGCATACTATCCCATTCATTCTGTACACTGTACAGCATACTATCCCATTCATTCTGTACAGCATACTATCCCATTAATTCTGTACACTATACATCATACTATCCCATTCATTCTGTACACTATACATCATACTATCCCATTCATTCTGTACACTGTACATCATACTATCCCATTCATTCTGTACACTATACATCATACTATCCCATTCATTCTGTACACTGTACATCATACTATCCCATTCATTCTGTACACTATACATCATACTATCCCATTCATTCTGTACACCGTACATCATACTATCCCATTCATTCTGTACAGCATACTATCCCATTCATTCTGTACACTACAGCATACTATCCCATTCATTCTGTACACTGTACATCATACTATCCCATTCATTCTGTACACTATACATCATACTATCCCATTCATTCTGTACACTGTACAGCATACTATCCCATTCATTCTGTACACTACAGCATACTATCCCATTCATTATGTACACTGTACATCATACTATCCCATTCATTCTGTACAGCATACTATCCCATTCATTCTGTACACTGTACAGCATACTATCCCATTCATTCTGTACACTGTACAGCATACTATCCCATTCATTCTGTACACTGTACATCATACTATCCCATTCATTCTGTACACTGTACAGCATACTATCCCATTCATTCTGTACACTGTACATCATACTATCCCATTCATTCTGTACACTGTACAGCATACTATCCCATTCATTCTGTACACTACAGCATACTATCCCATTCATTCTGTACACTGTACAGCATACTATCCCATTCATTCTGTACACTGTACAGCATACTATCCCATTCATTCTGTACACTATACAGCATACTATCCCATTCATTCTGTACACTACAGCATACTATCCCATTCATTATGTACACTGTACAGCATACTATCCCATTCATTCTGTACGCTGTACATCATACTATCCCATTCATTCTGTACACTACATCATACTATCCCATTCATACTGTACACTGTACAGCATACTATCCCATTCATACTGTACACTGTACAGCATACTATCCCATTCATTCTGTACACTGTACAGCATACTATCCCATTCATTCTGTACACTGTACATCATACTATCCCACTCATTCTGTACACTGTACAGCATACTATCCCATTCATTCTGTACACTGTACAGCATAATATCCCATTCATTCTGTACACTACAGCATACTATTCCATTCATTCTGTACGCTGTACATCATACTATCCCATTCATTCTGTACACTATACATCATACTATCCCATTCATTCTGTACACTGTACAGCATACTATCCCATTCATTCTGTACACTGTACAGCATACTATCCCATTCATTCTGTACACTGTACAGCATACTATCCCATTCATTCTGTACACTATACATCATACTATCCCATTCATTCTGTACACTGTCCATCATACTATCCCATTCATTCTGTACACTGTACAGCATACTATCCCATTCATTCTGTACACTACATCATACTATCCCATTCATTCTGTACACTGTACATCATACTATCCCATTCATTCTGTACACTGTACAGCATACTATCCCATTAATTATGTACACTGTCCATCATACTATCCCATTCATTATGTACACTGTCCATCATACTATCCCATTCATTCTGTATACTATACATCATACTATCCCATTCATTCTGTACACCGTACAGCATACTATCCCATTCATTCTGTACACTGTACAGCATACTATCCCATTCATTCTGTACACTGTACAGCATACTATCCCATTCATTCTGTACACTATACATCATACTATCCCATTCATTCTGTACACTGTACATCATACTATTAATTAATTCTCTACTCTGTACGGCATAAAACCCATTAATTATCTACACTGTACAGCATTAATTCAACCATGTCAGTTCTCCACGAATATAAGAAAATCAGAAGTCAATTATGAGCAGATTAAAGACAGCGCTTGTGTATGTTTCAGGGACAGTACTGTTTGTGCAGATGGAATGACTGATGTCAGTACTGTTTGTGCAGATGGAATGACTGATGTCAGTACTGTTTGTGCAGATGGAATGACTGATGTCAGTACTGTTTGTGCAGATGGAATGACTGATGTCAGTACTGTTTGTGCAGATGGAATGACTGATGTCAGTACTGTTTGTGCAGATGGAATGACTGATGTTGTTGGGGTAGCAAACAGCAGATATAGGTTTATAGGCCGGAGCAAACCTGTACAGGACTTACTCTGATTTCGGGTTGGGCGGGGGGAGGGGGTCAGTCAGTGCCAGTTCTGGCGCTCTGTGTTCCAGTTTAGTAAGACGCTGGAGCCTACAGGCACCTCCGACACAACTTTTGTTTTGTTGAAAGTTAAGTTAAATTCATGCTGCTTTTAATGTACGGCAGGTATACCTGCATTAGGGAAATACTCCTGGGCTTTGTAAAGGCTCTTCTCAAGAAACTCGTATATATATTTTGGGCTTCTTCCATCGCCTGGCCTCACTGAATAAATGACTGTACTGTTCAGGGAACAGCTGCAGGTGGAAATAAGACCCGAAGACCAGGCAGAACGCAGGGTGAAAACGCTCGGTACGGTTGGGCTCTGAGCGTATCTGTGCATTGGATTAGATTCATGTGATCATTAAAAGATACATTTAAAAGCCGCTCCAAATGAAGACGCACATAAATGTAAAAGCATATAGAGGATAAAACACGATAAAGCACAAAGGCTTATTTCCAACACACACGTTACTCCTGAACACGTGTTCAGTGCTGGTGCATGTTCAGTGCACTGATGAAATCTCAAACCTGCCTCACGTGGGCAAACTCCGTGCGTTCCGCTGTCTGGCGTAAATCCTCTTTGGGGAAATTGATTGAAATGTATTGCTTTCCGAGCTTGAGCAGGTCTGTATCTCTATATGCATGAATGCCAGCAGGTCTGTATCTCTATTTGCATGAATGCCAGCAGGTCTGTATCTCTATATGCATGAATGCCAGCAGGTCTGTATCTCTATTTGCATGAATGCCAGCAGGTCTGTATCTCTATATGCATGAATGCCAGCAGGTCTGTATCTCTATATGCATGAATGCCAGCAGGTCTGTATCTCTATATGCATGAATGCCAGCAGGTCTGTATCTCTATATGCATGAATGCCAGCAGGTCTGTATCTCTATATGCATGAATGCCAGCAGGTCTGTATCTCTATATGCATGAATGCCAGCAGGTCTGTATCTCTATATGCATGAATGCCAGCAGGTCTGTATCTCTATATGCATGAATGCCAGCAGGTCTGTATCTCTATATGCATGAATGCCAGCAGGTCTGTATCTCTATTTGCATGAATGCCAGCAGGTCTGTATCTCTATATGCATGAATACCAGCAGGTCTGTATCTCTATTTGCATGAATGCCAGCAGGTCTGTATCTCTATATGCATGAATGCCAGCAGGTCTGTATCTCTATATGCATGAATGCCAGCAGGTCTGTATCTCTATATGCATGAATACCAGCAGGTCTGTATCTCTATTTGCATGAATGCCAGTAGGTCTGTATCTCTATATGCATGAATGCCAGTAGGTCTGTATCTCTATATGCATGAATGCCAGCAGGTCTGTATCTCTATATGCATGAATACCAGCAGGTCTGTATCTCTATTTGCATGAATGCCAGTAGGTCTGTATCTCTATATGCATGAATGCCAGTAGGTCTGTATCTCTATATGCATGAATGCCAGCAGGTCTGTATCTCTATTTGCATGAATGCCAGCAGGTCTGTATCTCTATTTTAAGATGTAAACACCTTGAATGTAATGGTGACATGCAAACAGGATGTATAACCATATACTTATTTTTGTCTATGGCCTGAGGGTGGTCCAAACCTGTCAAAACACTTTGTAGCTCCCTCACATAAGTTCTAGGGGGTGTACTACGAAGCAGGATTATGGACTTAGCTGGATAACTGCACTGAGTAAAACCCAAATCTGGAACATGGACTATAGTAAAAAAAAAGCTGTTCCAGGTTTTACTCAGTGCAGTTTTCCAGCTAACTCAGTAATCCTGCTTCGTAGTATACCCCCCAGGGTCTTTGTTAACCATGGCTGTGTCTGAATCAGAGCCCTATCGACTGCGTCCTGTTTCCTGTGTACAGTGCGCTGGCAGATGTGTGCCGTTTAATGTCCATTGTTTAGTACGCAAAGTGCAGTACGCAAAAAAATATCCTCCATACTATTTTCCCCACTGTACTGTGGAAGTGTCGTAAGACGTCCCGCCCTTGCGTGGCCATGTCTCGTGTTGTTTTTGTTACGAAGCTGCGCCTCATTTTTTAAAAACGAAGCTGCGTGTCCTATTTTTCGACCAAAATGTTTGCATACTTCTTGAAGTGTGCTACCGAGTATACTCAGCGAAAACCCAGAAGTAATGGTGTATTCAAATGATCTTGGAAGTCTGAATATCTCCGATTTACGAGAAAAAAAAAACTTATTATGAACATAAACGCATTTTATGATGAACATAAACGCATTTTATTATGAACATAAACGCATTTTATTATGAACATAAACGCATTTTATTATGAACATAAACGCATTCTATTATGAACATAAACACATTTTATTATGAACATAAACGCATTTTATTATGAACATAAACGCATTTTCTGTGACAAAATCCTGAATACACAGTGGTCCCCCCAGGACTGAGTTTGAAAACCTTAAAATACTGCCCCCCCCACCCCACCCCACCCTCCCGCAAAGAATAATTCCACCCCAGTCAGCATATAAAACATCACGAGTCCAAACTGCAAGCCAAAGCAACTATTCCAGCCCAGCAGAGCAAACGGTTCTTATCAGTGACTGGGTCTATTTTAGAAAGTATATCGCTCATACCGCCATTCCAAACCCCAGGCTAGAGACATCCAACAGGGAGATGTAGCTACAGTTTAAGAAGTGAGACAAAACAGTCTGGTGCCCCTTCTATATATATCAGTATTACACCTTATCAGTCCTCTGGTACGTTTTTTTATAGAGTGTACTTTCAATTGTGCTCGAAAGTATTCGACCTCTTCACTTTTTGCACACTTTATTGTGTTGTAGATTTAATTTTAAATGGATAAAATTGCCATTTTTGCCCGTCAATCTACACTCAATAACCCATTATGACAAAGTGAAAACATGTTTTTAGAAATTTTAGCAAAAACTGAAATCTTTCATTTACATAAGTATTCATACCCTTTGCTTTAACATATTTTTAAAGTATCATATTTAATATTTGGTCGCATATCCTTTGCATGGTTTTACATCCTGAAGTCTGTGACCCATCAACATCAAAAGACTCTTGATATCTTGTTTTCAGGTACTGTTACAAGCGATACTATAACCTCCCTGCATTTGAATGGATCTCTATGGGAATTGGGGGGTGAAACTAGATTCAGCTGTAAATCACGTGATGGAACACATGGCTGGCTAAATGGCTGTAAGTTATCAAGGGTCTGGGCTATCGAACGAGCCCCAAACCATCTTTTTGTTGTCAGATATGGAGTAGATGTGGATGGATCACTGCAAGGGTTATTTCTCCTGACTCATTTTCCTATAGAACAGGGGTGGCCAATTCCAGGCCTCGCGGGCCGGTGTGTATGCAGGTTTTTACTGCCACCAGTTACCACGGTTCAATCAGCTAATTAGTCATACACACAATCACCGATTCACTTGTAAATTACAGACCGATAAAATGCTACAATACACGCATTGACGCATACCGGCACAAGAACATTCATCAGCTGCTTTTCATATCGCGGATATGTAGATTAAAATATCAGATCGTGTAAACGATTGGGCTAATTAAATAATTGTTAACTGGCGGCAGCAAAAACCTGCATACACACCGGCCCGCGAGGCCTGGAATTGGCCACCCCTGCTATAGAACTATATGGGGGAAAAAGTCAGGAGAAGAAACCCTTAAAGTGATCCATCCACATCTACTCCATATCTAGCCGTAGAGTGATGGTTTGGGGCTCGTTTGATACCTTAGACCAGGGGTCGGAAACTCCAGGCCTCGCGGGCCGGTGTGTATGCATGTTTTACTGCCACCAGTTACCACGGTTCAATCAGCTAATTAGTCATACACACAATCACCGATTCACTTGTAAATTACAGAACGATAAAACGCTACAATACACGCATACCGGCACAAGAACATTCATCAGCTGCTGTTCATATCGCGGATATGTAGATTAAAATATTAGATAGTGTAAATGATTGGGCTAATTACATAATTGCTAACTGGCATCAGCAAAAACCTGCATAGGCCTGGAGTTAAACCTGCACACACACCGGCCCGCGAGGCCTGGAGTTAAACCTGCACACATACCGGCCCGCGAGGCCAGGAGTTAAACCTGCATACACACCGGCCCGCGAGGCCTGGAGTTAAACCTGCATACACACCGGCCCGTGAGGCCTGGAGTTAAACCTGCATACACACCGGCCCACGAGGCCTGGAGTTAAACCTGCACACACACCGGCCCGTGAGGCCTGGAGTTAAACCTGCATACACACCGGCCCACGAGGCCTGGAGTTAAACCTGCACACACACCGGCCCGCGAGGCCTGGAGTTAAACCTGCACACACACCGGCCCGAGAGGCCTGGAGTTAAACCTGCACACACACCGGCCCGCGAGGCCTGGAGTTAAACCTGCATACACACCGGCCCGTGAGGCCTGGAGTTAAACCTGCATACACACCGGCCCGCGAGGCCTGGAGTTAAACCTGCATACACACCGGCCCGCGAGGCCTGGAGTTAAACCTGCATACACACCGACCCGCGAGGCCTGGAGTTAAACCTGCATACACACCGGCCCGTGAGGCCTGGAGTTAAACCTGCATACACACCGGCCCACGAGGCCTGGAGTTAAACCTGCACACACACCGGCCCGCGAGGCCTGGAGTTAAACCTGCACACATACCGGCCCGCGAGGCCTGGAGTTAAACCTGCACACACACCGGCCCGCGAGGCCTGGAGTTAAACCTGCACACACACCGGCCCGCGAGGCCTGGAGTTAAACCTGCATACACACCGGCCCGCGAGGCCTGGAGTTAAACCTGCATACACACCGGCCCGCGAGGCCTGGAGTTGCCCACCCCTGCCTTAGACCCTTGATGACTTACAGCCATTTCGCCAGTCATGTGTTCCATACTGTACCAGTGTGATTTACAACTGAATCTAGTCTCACCCCTCCCCCCCCCCAATTCCCATAGAGATCAGTTCAAATGCAGAAAGCTTATAGTATTGCTTGTAACAGTACCTGAAAATAAAATATTGAGAGTCCTTTGATGTGTCACAGACTTCAGGAAGTAACAGCATGCAAAGAATATGTGACCAAATATGAAATATATTTTAAAAATACAATAAAGCAAAGGGTGTGAATACTTATGTACATGAGATTTAAAATTAAATCGACAACGCAATAAAGCGTGAAAAAGGGAAGGGGTTTGAAGCACAACTGTATACAGTATGTGGTTAATCGATGATCTTCCGTAATTATTTTGGTACTCCTAGAGAACTTCTTGCTTTTTGTTAACATAGTGAAGGTAGATGTTTAGTTATATACTTCTGTGCTCGTGGTGAATTGTCACCCAGCCAATCCAGTACCTCCACAAAATCATCAAGTAATTATTATTATTATTTTTTATTTTTTTTTGGGGGGGGGGGCGGGGTCCTACAGGGCAGTTTTGTTCATCTCCCGGTCGGATGTCTCTAGCCTGGGGTTTGGAAATGGGGGTGTGAATGATATCCTTTCTAAAATAGACACAGTCGCGGATAATAATAAGCATTCGCCCTGCTGGACTGGAATAGTTGCTTTGGTTTGCAGTTTGTACTCAAGATATTTTGATATGTTGACTGGTTTTCAACTCAGTTTTTTTTTTACATTTGTGAGTCCCCCAAAGATTAATTCAGCCACATAAACAATTAATAATTAATTTGCCGTACTACCCCTTTCCTACGTCCCAGTCACACAACAAGATCACTGTGATTTCATATTGGATATTTATGATTTATGGCACTCTCTGAAGCAAAACCAATATCCTCCCATTCTCTATCTGTCCACAACAAAAACCAGTCACCTGTTCTGTTGGCTCTGTTGGAATGATGTGTAGCGGTGCACTAGCCACAGCCATTGGGGGGCTTTCTTTCGTCATTCCTCCTTTTCCCTCCATTCATAAATCTTTGTGGTTCATCTGGGAATTTCTTTCTTTCTGTGTTTAGTGGACTGCTCCTGTTTTAGAAAAGGAAGAGAGATGGTAAAGACGGAGCTGAGATTAACAGGATACTCACGGTCTGCCACCTGTGCCAGGCCCTAAAAAAACATTTTATTATGGTTGAATATGTCTCCTGATGTGACAAAGGTTTGGCCCTGACGTAGTCATTTGTAGATTCTTATTAATGACATTTCCCAATGCTTTTTTTATTTTATTGTGTCCCCCCCCCCCAAAGGTAAGTACAATCACATCAATTTTCTCATGAAATATGTATTTTTACATAAAAACAGAATTTACAAATTAACATTAAAGACTCACAATCTCTATTTTGAAATCGTTTTTGTTGTTTATGACCCAAATAAGACGATATTCAAATAGACAGACAATCCAACGTTATATCAGTGACATTTAAACTATCCTATGTAATATCAGCGACATTTTGACGTAAACCGGGATTAGGATTACTATAAATATTCTGCTTCCTGCTTTTCTGTTCACATTATGGGTCAACCAGGATTAAATCAGTGTGAATATATTCAGTGACATTACCAGCACTGCAATTTTGAACATGTATTTTTATTAAATTGTATTAGATTTTCCCAAGTACGTGTATTACCTGCCAAACAAACATAACTGATTAAATTGAGGGTGAAATATGATCTGTGCTGATATTTATGAGAATTTGTGTCATGTTTGGATTGTAGGTAATCCTGCAATGTAAAGAGTTTGGCATGAGAGGACAAAGGATTCTGGGTAACCCTACAATGTAAAGCATTTGGTATGAGAGGACGGAACAGATCCTGGGTGCGTCCCAATACTTGAAGGGTGCGTCCCAATCGTTGATTACATCTTAATTACGTATTAAAATGGTTACATATTAATTAACGTCTCGACGCAAACCGCAATCTCAGGTGCATTGTATACTAAACTTTCAGGCAGTTTTGCATACTTCCGGGTAGAAGAGTGGTAGTAGTGGGGGAGTGGAGGAAAGGAGGAGAGGAGTGGTAGTGGGGGAGTGGAGGAAAGGAGGTGGGGAGTGAAGAATATTGGGAATATGGAGATTGAAGAATATTTCATATTTACCCTGGACACAAAAGTCCACAGGAATAAGCAGATATTTTGACCAAATTGTTCCTCAGCGAGCTGCATGTGAACAATGCTTTGTGCCACTTTTAAAACCGACTACAGGTGTCTCGCATGTTACTTAACAAGCTCCTTAACGAGGGGTAATTGAAGGCTATTGAAGACATCTGGCCTAAGCTCTTTGGAAATCAGCAGTAAATACTGTGTGAGAACCATCAGCTAATGACACAAGCCTGCAGCTAAAGATCGCAGTCTGTGCTTGTGTCTGTGCTTGTGGTGAGAATCTACACTAGAGGCGTCAAACTCCAGTCCTGGGGGTATTTCATGAAGCAGGATTACTGACTTTGCTCGATAACTAAAATCCGGAACAGCTCTTTTTACTTCAGTCCATTTTCCAGATTAGGAATTCAGGGTTCAGGGTTTCCTCTCAATCAGCAATATTCTCAATCCATTTAAGGCCTTGAGAACAAGGTGTGTGGACTTAAATCAATCGCGGCATTCCAATCCCTTATTTTCACTCCTTGCATCCTTTCCTTGGGTCCTTTCCTAGCTCCTTTGCTCCGCCCAACAGAGGACGCGAGGAAAGGATGCAAGGATCAGATACGAGGATGGAGGAAACGAGGCAACATGTATTAGGCAAATGGAACGTCCTTGCAAACATCCAATCAAGCATTAGTGTCATATTATGCTCACATGCTTAACTATAATGCTTTTTAGCTTATTTTTCCATGAATAAACAATGAGTGTCATTATGGATTAGCGCTTTATAATAAATGGAAAGGAACAGTAAAATTGCATTTGTGTAGAGGTGTGCCTGCAACATGGCAGATGTGGAGAGTGGTGGATAATTTATACACGTCACACGTTGCGAGAAAAGGCTTCCACAAAGGCTGCGCTCGTGTTTCCTCACTGAAGGGTTCCCCGGGAGCCTCCTCTTTCCCCACTCCTCAGAGGACCATTTAGCGGTTTGGAATGTCCTTAAAGATGGCTTACCTCGATCGATTTCCGGGTCAGGTGAGGACCGAGGAGAGAAGGACGGCTAAAATAAGGGATTGGAATGCAGGCAATGACTTATCACCTGCATACACAGCGCCCCCTCCAGGACTGGAGTTAAACCAGCAGACACTGAGGACCTCCAGGACTGGAGTTAAACCAGCAGACACTGCACGCCCTCCAGGACTGGAGTTAAACCAGCAGACACTGCACGCCCTCCAAGACTGGAGTTAAACCAGCAGACGCTGTGGCTGATCTACACTGACTGAGCCCTTTAGAATTTACTCACTCTATTTCAGCAAATTTTCCTGTCAGCTTTCCAAGTGGCTGGGATGATTGACGTCTTCGTTTAGCCAATCGTAATTAGTTTTGACAGTAGATATTTCAGTTGTGATGTCCTGTCCAGGGTGTATTCCTGCCTCTCGCCCAGTGCTGGGATAGGCTCCAGCCCCCTCACGACCTTAACCAGTAATAGGCGGGTTAGATAATAGATGATGGATGGTTATTTATTTCCCTGGCAGATTTTAGATAAGCTTTAATCTTTGTGGTACTTTTACTCTATGTGTTCAAGGACCATCAGATCAGATCAAAAACACAGAAAGAAGAGTATTTCTTCTCAGTCAGCCTCCATTGACAAGCTAAGATACTGCACTGTAGCTCATTATAGCTGGGCACACTGTCCTGGTTTGCCTATTCTGTAGTTAGCGTAAACAGACTCACTCATACATACAGGCACGCACACATACATGCAGGCACTCACGCATACATGCAGGCACGCACACATACAGGCACGCACACATACATACAGGCACGCACACATACATACAGGCACTCACACATACATGTACAAGCAGGTACTCACACATACATGTACAAGCAGGTACTCACACATACATGTACATGCAGGCACTCACACATACATACAGGCACTCACACATACATACAGACACTCACACATACATACAGACACTCAAACATACATACAGACACTCACACATACATACAGACACTCACACATACATACAGGCACTCACACATACATACAGGCACTCACACATACATGCAGGCACTCACACATACATACAGGCACTCACACATACATACAGGCACTCACTCATACATAGACACTCACACATACATGCAGGCACTCACACATACATACAGGCACTCACTCATACATACAGGCACTCACTCATACATACAGGCACGCACACATACATACAGGCACTCACACATACATACAGTCACTCACACATACATACAGACACTCACTCATACATACAGGCACTCACACATACATACAGGCACTCACACATACATACAGGCACTCACACATACATACAGGCACTCACTCATACATACAGGCACTCACACATACATACAGGCACTCACACATACATACAGGCACTCACACATACATACAGGCACTCACACATACATACAGGCACTCACACATACATACAGACACTCACACATACATACAGACACTCACACATACATACAGACACTCACACATACATACAGGCACTCACACATACATACAGACACTCACTCATACATACAGGCACTCACACATACATACAGACACTCACACATACATACAGGCACTCACACATACATACAGGCACTCACACATACATACAGGCACTCACACATACATACAGGCACTCACACATACATACAGGCACTCACTCATACATACAGGCACTCACTCATACATACAGGCACTCACACATACATACAGGCACTCACACATACATACAGACACTCACACATACATACAGGCACTCACACATACATACAGGCACTCACACATACATACAGGCACTCACACATACATACAGGCACTCACACATACATACAGGCACTCTCACATACATACAGGCACTCACACATACATACAGGCACTCACACATACATACAGACACTCACACATACATACAGGCACTCACACATACATACAGACACTCACACATACATACAGACACTCACACATACATACAGACACTCACACATACATACAGGCACTCACACATACATACAGGCACTCACACATACATACAGGCACTCACACATACATACAGACACTCACACATACATACAGGCACTCACACATACATACAGACACTCACACATACATACAGACACTCACACATACATACAGACACTCACACATACATACAGGCACTCACACATACATGCAGGCACTCACACATACATACAGGCACTCACACATACATACAGGCACTCACACATACATACAGACACTCACACATACATACAGGCACTCACACATACATACAGGCACTCACACATACATACAGACACTCACACATACATACAGACACTCACACATACATACAGGCACTCACACATACATACAGGCACTCACACATACATACAGACACTCACACATACATACAGACACTCACTCATACATACAGGCACTCACACATACATACAGGCACTCACACATACATACAGGCACTCACACATACATACAGACACTCACACATACATACAGACACTCACACATACATACAGACACTCACACATACATACAGGCACTCACACATACATACAGACACTCACACATACATACAGGCACTCACACATACATACAGGCACTCACACATACATACAGACACTCACACATACATACAGACACTCACACATACATACAGACACTCACACATACATACATACAGACACTCACACATACATACATACAGACACTCACACATACATACAGACACTCACACATACATACACACACACACATACATAGAGTCACTCACACATAAATACACACTCACACATAGATACAGACACTCACACATACATACAGACACTCACACATACATACAGGCACTCACACATACATACAGACACTCACACATACATACACACTCACACATACATACACACTCACACATACATACAGACACTCACACATACATACAGACACTCACACATACATACAGACACTCACACATACATACATACAGACACTCACACATACATACATACAGACACTCACACATACATACAGACACTCACACATACATACACACTCACACATACATACAGGCACTCACACATACATACACACTCACACATAGATACAGACACTCACACATACATACACACTCACACATACATACAGGCACTCACACATACATACAGACACTCACACATACATACACACTCACACATACATACACACTCACACATACATACAGACACTCACACATACATACAGACACTCACACATACATACAGACACTCACACATACATACAGACACTCACACATACATACAGACACTCACACATACATACAGGCACTCACACATACATACAGGCACTCACACATACATACAGACACTCACACATACATACAGACACTCACACATACATACATACAGGCACTCACACATACATACATACATACATACACACACTCACACATATATGCATGCATGCTCACACATGAAAATGATTTCTTAAGAAACACACTTTAATGATTTATTTATATACAGTATTTGGGAGCCAGTTGAATTCATACGTGTTTATGTACTGTGTGTACTTTAGAAATATTCCGCCCACGCACACCCTATGGGCCCTGCCGTTGGAAGCGTCCTTGCAGGAGTTATACCAAGAATAAGGTGTTATAAATGAGATGTGTGGACCAGGCCTTATGGCAACTGTACAGCACTACATTTTACATTTAAAAACAAAATGTATTTAGGGCTTTTTTAGCTTTATTGCACAGCACAGTGTAGAGAAACAGGATGAATGGGAGTGAGAGAGAGGGAGTGTGCGTGTGTGTGTGTGTGTGTGTGTGAGGGTATGTACAGCACAGTGTAGAGAAACAGGATGAATGGGAGTGAGAGAGAGGGAGTGTGTGTGTGTGTGTGTGTGTGTGTGTGTGTGTGTGTGTGTGTGTGTGTGTGTGAGGGTATGTACAGCACAGTGTAGAGAGACAGGATGAATGGGAGTGAGAGAGAGGGAGAGTGTGTGTGTGTGTGTGTGTGTGTGTGTGTGTGTGTGTGTGTGTGTGTGTGTGTGTGTGTGTGTGGGTATGTACAGCACAGTGTAGAGAAACAGGAAGAATGGGAGTGAGAGAGAGGGAGTGTGTGTGTGTGTGTGTGTGTGTGTGTGTGTGTGTGTGTGTGTGTGTGTGTGAGGGTATGTACAGCACAGTGTAGAGAAACAGGATGAATGGGAGTGAGAGAGAGGGAGAGTGTGTGAGTGTGTGTGTGTGTGTGTGTGTGTGTGTGTGTGTGTGTGTGAGGGTATGTACAGCACAGTGTAGAGAAACAGGATGAATGAGAGTGAGAGAGAGAGGGGGAGAGACATGGAACAAAGATCGCGCAGTTGGATTGAAACCGCCAATGGTCGCGGCTCGCTCTGAGCATGTCGACGGTGCGCTTACAGGCGATGTGATCGAGACGCGCAGCTTGATCACAGTATGTCCTAGCAGCAGCGCTGCATTTTAATTGACTTTTGCCGGGCATTACAGGCAACACTATTTAGTGCTTACACTGCCGAGTGCATTTGACAGCTTACATGTACGTCTTACAGTTTGTTCCATGGAAAATGATTGTTACTAAAGAGTGTGAGTAAATTTGACATTTCTCCTGTATCCTTCATTTACGTGATTATCTCGAGATGATTATAGAATTGTCATTATTATGGAATAGGATCAGGTCAGTTCTAATTGAAACCTTATGACTGCACGCTTAAAAACAAAAATGCCCCCCCCCCCCACAAAAAAACCACCACAACTATGTTTTGATTTCACAAATTCAGTGAATTAATTTAGTTAGTTCTATAATAGTGCGGCAGACCCAGGATTGTTGATTAATAATCTTCATGCGTATGCAGCATATCTGGAGGCTGTACAACTGTAATAAATTAGTGTTTACTGGAGCAGAAAAAGATTCATTTCAGAGATATGAAATATTTACTTGTGTTTTGCTTCATGAATTCTTCTGCTATAAGAAACGTACAGTAGCCTAATTAAAAGCATGTCATATCGGTGCAGAGGTCTGGTACTTACACGCCATGGTGATCATCGTGCGCTCTGATCAGATTTCCACTTTCTATTTCCTCATTTCACACATGATTGAAGCAGAATAACTCGGTTACCTATCTGCAGAGTGAAGCACGGTTAGAACACATGGCAAACAAACACAAACAATCACAGAGTTAGAGTTACTCTGCTTAGAGTTCTGCTGGCCAGGATACTGTGAGGACATAAACTGTGGTGAACAAGGGGCCCTTTGACTGTATCCTGGGGGCCCTCAGTCTCTATCCTGGGGGCCCCTCAGTCTGTATCCTGGGGCCCATCAGTCTGTATGCTGGGACCCATCAGTCTGTATGCTGGGGCCCATCAGTCTGTATGCTGGGGCCCATCAGTCTGTATCCTGGGGGCCCCTCAGACTGTATCCTGGGGACCCCTCAGTGTCTATCCTGGGGACCCTTCAGTCTCTATCCTGGGGGCCCCCAGTCTCTATCCCGGGGGCACCTCAGTCTCTATCCTGGGGGCCCCCAGTCTCTATCCCGGGGGCACCTCAGTCTCTATCCTGCGGGCCCCTCAGTCTCTATCCTGCGGGCCCCTCAGTCTCTATCCTGCGGGCCCCTCAGTCTCTATCCTGCGGGCCCCTCAGTCTCTATCCTGGGGACCCTTCAGTCTCTATCCTGGGGGCCCCCAGTCTCTATCCTGCGGCCCCTCAGTTTTTATCTTGGAGCTCCTGGGTATGCTGGTTCTTATCACAACCACAATTGCAACCCCTGAAATGTAATAGTTCTTAATAGTTCTGTATGGGACAGGGTTGGGATTAAGCCTTTCTTTGGCCCGGCCTCAATACAGCATTCACAAACTTTTAAAATTTAAAAAAACTTTTAAAAGACGGTAAAATTCTAATTTGACACTTTTAATGTCTATTGAGAGATGATTTACCCTCTTAATTTCACATTGTCAGAAATAGCTGTACATTCCATTAAGAATAAATGTCCCATATCAATACCCCAAGACTTTTAATTAGTTTAAAATCAACTAATGCTTTAATTTTCTCTAATGTGCCATTTGGCAAACTGAAATAGCTTACATTTTAATCTGATGAAATAATAGATTTACAGACAAAGTGGGGTCCTAAATTCTGGCCATAGATAGAAGATATGCACTCACACCACTACTTCCCCAGACGATTAATCCAGGAGACCACTCTACTGGGGGTGTGGTTTAAAGTTAACCCCTCCCATTTGATCAGCGCCCCCTGCTGGTGAGTGCCCTGAACAAGGAGGGGTGTGATAACAGAGCCCCCCCCCCCCTCACCCCACCCCCCACTAGAACTGTATGGGACAGGATTGGGATTAAGCCTCTCTTTGACCCAGGCTCAATACAGCATTCAGAACGTTTTACTCCTAATTAGTAAAGTAAAGCGCAAATTCTAGATGGATGAGTGGTTGCTTAGAAACAACTCATTAAAAGTTTTTTTTTTTTTCTGTTTTATTTGTGAAGGAAGCAAAAGCCGTGTGAAGGAAATGTGTGAAAGTCTGGTGGAGATAAAAGTTCTGTTGATTTGGATGGACTTGGGAACAGATTGTACAAGCATTTTGATTGAAAGCTTGTGAAAATTTGTTCCAAACTTTTTTTTTTTTAAAAACATTTTAATCCCTTGCGTGCTTTATGAACTTAAATGTATCATTTTATCTGAAACTTCTTTCATCCATTGTCACATGAAACTAATTTACTGTTGAATGAAAATGTGTTTACAGCGAACCGAAAGCAGGAAGTGACGATTTGGCTAAAGTTCCTCTGTGAGTCAAACAGCAGAAGATCAGAAACCTCAGCTGCGTGTTGATTCGTTCTCATTGGACCCCATGCATAGCTCGGAGCGCGTCCCAATAGTCTAAAAATGCAACCTTTCCTCCTCCACTACCACCTCCTCTCCTCCACTACCACCTCCTCTACTCCGAGCCCCGGAAACGGATCTTTGTGTTTTAATCTAACGTTGCTGATTACATCTTAATTACGTATTAAGCGGAGGTGGGGAGGAGAGGAGTGGTAGTGGGGGAGTGAAGAATATTGGCACGCACCCCTCGTCAGCCTCATTGCAGATGGCTAAATGGGGTCAAAGTTCATGCTCCCTGGCTCTAATGTGTCTGACCCTGCTTTCAAATGATGTCGGGTCGTAGTTTCCTCAGAGTTGGGAATACGTCACAACTCGGCCAACCGACTCGTTCACGTTCATATGTTTTATGAAAATCTCCTGAGCTCAACTGTCAACACACATTTTGAGTAGCCAGCCTTCTAGGCTAGCAATCAACTCGCTGGTTATAGCAAGCAATCTTCGGCTATTTCAGCGGGTTAACAATGTTTTCAATTTGTAGCTGTGCTTCACGTAGGGTTTTATTGTATAAAATGTATTACCATTCACACAGGACTCTTTCTGTTCGGCCATGTAGGTAAGAGCGAATACGTCATAACTCTGCAATTCGTGTTGCATCTAGAATCTCGATTTTCCTGAACTGATTACCTGACATAAGGTGTTCATGTGGACCCGACTGGTGGGAAACTCGTGTATACCCTAAATACACCACATGAATGCAGCAGGACTCAAAACATCCACACAACTGATTGCCCTTATTACCGTCAACAGTCCAATCAGAGATGCTTATTCTGCGCCCTGCTACTGTCAACAGGCCAATCAGAGATGCTTATTCTGCGCCCTGCTACTGTCAACAGGCCAATCAGAGATGTTTATTCTGCGCCCTGCTACTGTCAACAATCCAATCAGAGATGCTTATTCTGCGCCCTGCTACTGTCAACAGTCCAATCAGAGATGCTTATTCTGCGCCCTGCCACTGTCAACAGGCCAATCAGAGATGCTTATTATTACCCACATGCTGTAACAAACTAACTCAAATAATATTGTTGAGTGAGATGGCAGTTTAGGTCATAATCCTGTTTGTAAGAAGGTTACAGGTTTTTTTTACAGGGTTTACACACCATGCATCCACATCAGTGCCAAACGCAAGTTTCCATGGTGATAGATGCAGCTGTTATCTTGTAGTAAGAGGGTTCAGTAGAGACTCAACCTAATTTTCAAAAAACACCATTAAGTACCGACACCCCCCCACCACCACCACCCACCACCACCACCACAGGCTGTCCCCATGGTAACACTGCATGGACTCACACTCTTTTTCCCGGCTCACAAACGCACCAATACTCCTGTATTTCCCTGTGTGTGTGTGACACATTCACTTCTACCAATATTTATATTCTCTACTCTACATGCTATTGATTAAAAATCATCGGAGGTCAATATCTATATGCATGTTTCAAAAAGGGGAAAAAAATAAATAGCAGGTACTGTATACACCTGGTATTGTTTTTAAATACCAGGCTACATCATAGCACATACCCCCCCAACAATGATCCCTCCACCCCCAAAAAAATCAAACCATTGCTAACGACTACAGCAAGAACCCACACTCATCTTTGCAATCTACATTTATTTTAAAAAGCCAACAATGTCCCATCTTTCAATGAAACACACGTGTAAAAGCACACACACCTGTAATCCAGCAGCATCCAAACGTTGGGAGTTTCTAAAAATGTCATTTTTATATTAATATTAATAATTATTATATTAATAACCCTGGCAGCTACCTCACAGGGCTTTGCCTTCTCTTAGTGCGGAATAACAAAGAGAAATATTCTAAACTCCAGGTTTAAACAGGCTTAAATACTGGTGTTAAACAGGACACACGTTCTCTGGGTTTCTGTACAAAGGTAAACACATTTAGGCAGTGAATGGGGTTTATTGGCTCACACACTGCACATATGGTGAGCCACAGACAAGGCAAGTTTTTTTAATGAAAAAATAAAATAAGCAAAAAAGAATGAAAAAAAATACAAAAGATACACTATGGAGCAGACACAGCTGCTGTAAAATAACATGGAGAGAACAGGGGCACTAACACAAGCTCATCACGTTAGCGCTAACCGTTAGCACACAGCAGCTCTGTGACTACCCACTAGGTCTGCCGTAAAATTATATGGAGAGAACAGGGGCACTAACACAAGCTCATCACGTTAGCGCTAACCGTTAGCACACAGCAGCTCTGTGACTACCCACTAGGTCTTATTGCTAGGACATAGTAACCATGGAAATAAACTACTTTACAGAAAAGAAACATATATATTCATATATATATATATATATGTAAATATAGAGAAAGCACCTTCTAACGTCAGAGTTACAGCCTGGTGGTTCCGAGGCCCGTGAGCTCGGATCTGATGGTTCTGGGAGGAACACCAGCCATATTCAGTAATATTCAGCCATATTCCCTAATGCACTCCGCCCTGCTTCATTCCGCAGTGGTTCCTGCTGTGGGCAGAAGGGGGACTTCCTGTGATTCTGGAACTTATTCCCTCGTTAAGCCACAGGTATCGCACATCCTTCGAGAGCACGGACAGGCACTACAACCACGCCAGTTACAGTGCATATTTTAGCCAGCCGCGCCCCTAACAGTGTGTAAGTTACACAGCCACACCCCTAACAGTGTGTAATTTAAACAGCCACGCCCATAAAAGTGTGTAGTTTATAAACTCTTAAGGTTTTACATTCTAGTGCAAGGGGGCGTGTGCTGGGCGGGGCAGAGTTCCTTGTGTCCCAGGGGGAGGGGCCTATTCATGGTTTCTTGTCGACAGAGTGGAAGAACCAATCGGTGAACTTCCTCAGCTGGGCGACGGCTGATTGGCTCTCCTCCTGCAGCCTCATGTTATCCTGCCGGAGGTGATGCACCTCCTCCTCCAACACCGCCTTATCCTCCTTCTCCTGAAACACACACACACAGACCTGCACCTGAAACACACACACCTCCTCCTCCAACACCGCCTTATCCTCCTTCTCCTGAAACACACACACATACATACACACACACACACACACACACACACACACAGACACATCTCCTCCTCCAACACCGCCTTATCCTCCTTCTCCTGAAACACACACACACAGACCTGCACCTGAAACACACACACACACACACACACATACACACACACACACACACATACATACACACACACACATACACATACATACATACATCTCCTCCTCCAGCACCACCTTATCCGCATTCTCCTGAAACACGTACACACACACACACCTCCACCTGAACACACCTTTACCTGAAACACACACACCTCCACCTGAACACACGTTTACCTGAAACACACACACAACGTTGGCTCATACCTTCCGCAGGTCGAACTGCAGCTGTCTGAGAATCACTTCTAACTGGTTCACTTTGCCAGTGAGGGAGAGAGGAGAACTATCCCTGAATAAAGGAGGGAGAGAGAGAGAGAGGAGGAGAAAGAGAGAAAGAGAGGGAGGGAGAGAGAGCGATGTGAAGCTTGGTATCCCCTCAGGTTAGCTCAGTTCTGCAGTTATAGCACCATAATGAATGTAGATGTGCTTAGCTGTGAGAAACACAGCGTTAGGGCGTGGCATACATACCCTGTCTCTAGAGCAGCTGACTCAGGGGCCTCCGCTCGTCTGCGCAGCTCCTGCGAGATCTGTAGGGCCTCGGCCCGCTGAGTGTCCGTCAGGGTGCAGAAGGGCACCCCGCGCTGGTCTGGAGGTAAACACGCACTTATGTGAGCACAGAATGCCACCACTTCCCGTCTAACGCTGTGAAGCCTCCACATTGCTTATAAGCAAATATCTACAAGCTGCAACTGGCCACAAGTTCCAAATACAATAGCCCACAAACCGAATGTGCCCTAACGAGGTTAGAGCGGTCAGTCAGCTGTGCTGTCAACCCACCCAAAGATTTCACAAACGGTGAAACTACATAGCAGGAGATGAGAGGAAACGGACTCACTGGAGAGTGGACATTATTTTAGCTTATTTATGATGATTGTATCTGTGTGTGTGTGTGTGTGTGTGCGTGCACACACACCCTCTCATCCACAATGAAACGGAGTGATCTCAGCTGTGTACCTTCAAATGCGCGTGCTGCGTCCACCAGGTGAGACCAGTCCAGGCCGGACGCCGTGTCTGGGAGTGGCATGAAGCTCGAGTCACAGAACTTGGTCCGGTCCGCCAGGGAGCCGTCAGAGAACCAGAACTCATCTGTAGAGGCAGGAGTGTTCCGATCAGTGATCATTTGTGTGTGAAAAAGCCTCAGTTGTGTTGGTTGTGGACGTGCTTCAGTCGTATTGTGAGGGAATATGCTTGAGCTGTGTTGGGTTGTGTGAATATGCCTGAGCTGTGTTGGGTTGTGTGAATATGCCTGAGCTGCGTTGGGTTGTGTGAATATGCCTGAGCTGTGTTGGGTTGTGTTAATATGCCTGCGCTGTGTTGGGTTGTGTTAATATGCCTGCGCTGTGTTGGGTTGTGAGTGTGAATATGCCTGAGTCGTGTTGGGTTGTGGCGGTTTTTGCCGTTTTGGTGGTACTCACTCTTCAGGTTGGAGGCTGCTTGTGGGGGGAGGGTGCAACGGTAGGGGGGCGTGGTGCTGAACAGGATGTCGTTGGGAAGGGCGTGGTCCAGCATGGCCGAGCTGTGGGAGCTGCCATAGGAGGAGGCTTTTCGGTTACTGCACACACTCTCGTCCGACAGCGTGCGGCAGAGTGAGCGACGTGGGGACAGACTGCCAGCTGCCGACATCTGGACAGACAGACAGACAGCATGAATGCATGACACACAAATACACAGGGACATCACAGTAGGAGAGTTTAGATTTCTGCACAAACTGGGGGGGGGATTGCTGGGTACTTGCATTTACAGGAAGTGGATCAGGCAGAAGGAAGTGTTTGAGACTCAGTTCAGACCAGTGCTGTGCAAAGCTATATGATCCAGCTTAAACTGCCTTAAACCTCCTTAAACTGGTTTGAACTACCAGAACTTATGAACTTCAGTGGCACTACAACCACAGTGCTTATGAACCCCACACACCTGCCCCACACACATATACACACACACCTGCCCCACACATGGTTAACACACACACACACACACACACACAGGCCTGTGAGCTGTAGCAGCAGACGGGAGCAGCTGTGTGCTCCAAGTGCTGATTTAATGAACCAGGTTCGCAGCTGAGCGCTTCTCCTCTGGCTGTTTGAGTGGCAGAACAGAAGCGGACAGAAAGGGAACAGTGTTGCCTACAGGCCGTGTTTCACTACCACTTCATAGTGCACACCCCACATGAGCGGAGGAAGGGAGGGTGCGTCCCAATAGTCGAAAAACGCACCCTCCCTTCCTCCGCTACCACCTCCTCTACTCCGTGCCCCGGGAACGGATCTTCGTTTCCTCCCTCCCTCCCTCCACTGTTCCAATATTTGAAAAGACGAGCTTCAAACTCTGGTTCTGCTCCCCTCCGGCAAAGCATACATCGATGCATCCTACTGCGGACGTTTTTAAACATTTTTGGGCGACATCATCACGCTCACGCCCACAGAAATTTAAAGAAGGCAACAGTGATGATGCGTAGCTATGCCTTATATGAATTTCCCCAAGATAATGATGCCCCAATGCAAGATATTTGGCCTAAATTGTGCGTGCTTCAGTAGGTTATTAGCACACAAAGGACATAGCATCCTATAACAAAATGCCAGTTAGTTTTTGTGGTTCATATCCAAAATAAAAATTTGGCAATTTAAGTCAGGGAAACAGCTTTATTTATTTGCTTGCACATTAATGTTGCTTATTAACGAACATGACATAGAGCGTATATGTAGTGTGGGACCTGTGCTCACAGCCCAGCACCGTGCAGCTCGATTGGCATTTGCCAGAGAACACCAGAATTGGCAGGTTCACCATTGGCGCCCCGTTCTCTTCACAGATGAGAGCAGGTTCACACTGAGCACATGTGACAGACGTGAAAGAGTCTGGAGACGCCGTGGTGAGTGTTATGCTGCCTGCAACATCATCCAGCATGACCGGTTTGGTTTAATTGACTTGGTGTTATACTGTGATGATTAAGTGTTCCCTTCATTTTTTTGAGCAGTGTATATTCGCACTATGTCTCTTACCATAGATATGCATACACGCTCTATGTCTTTTACCATAGATATGTATATACAATCTATGTTTTACCATATATATGCATATACGATCTATGTCTTTTACCATAGATATGCATATACGCTCTATGTCATTTACGTTTTTACTTCCGGGTTACTTACTTTAAATTGTCGGATGAGTGCACCGTTCTGCAGATGTGTGCTCCTTAATTCCCTCAACAAAACCCCAGAAATGAGGGGTTCATCCTGATATTTTAAGTGCCCCCATTTGTGAGAAAAAGTTGCCCACTCAAAAGCTTTTTGACGAAGTGGACTCAAATATGCGCCCTCAAAAGGGCGTAGGGGTCGTATTTGGCTGTGCCATGTGTGATTTACACTTCCTGTCAAATCTGGTGCAAAGTCAAATACAACGAGATGCTTTAATACAGTGTATCGATGTATCAGACACGGCGGCATACACATTTAGACATATACACGCCTACACCCGTGTATTTTGGGTGTAGCCTCTCACTCCTGTGTGCAGTATGTACATTAACATGTAGCGTGTTAGATATGAGCCTGTATAAGACATAAAGCACTGTTCCAGGTTAAGCCTGCTAATGTACCAGAGATCAGGCCGTCATTCACAAGCATGCAGCATTATAACATTATACCATTAAACCCTTAAATTACAGTTACCTCAGAACTACACAAACACGAGCAGCCTGTTACCCTCTTATCTTTAATTAAACCTCGATCTGGGGCAGCAGAATGTGGACAAACACATAAATACCCCATCACCATCTTCTCTCCGGGAGTGACATATCCTCCCTAAGTTTTGACTTAGATTCAGAAAGTCCATCATTCTTCCTGTCATAGAAACTTTAACATCATCAGCAATTAAGTTTTTCCAGAGGCTATTTTCCAGATGTCTTTTGTTTCATAAACTATCCGACCAGACTTTAAAGTTCATGTGAAAAAGAGTGTTTCTTATGAGCTCATCAGCAAAGACTGAATTTACAGGCAAAATTCTGTTCCTAATGACCTGCTTTAAACAAGAGGCTGTAAGATACCTGTGCTGTTAGGGACCTTACCTGTGCTGTACCTGTGCTGTTATGGACCTTACTTGTACAATACCTGCACTGTAAAGCACTGATGTAAGAATTTCAAGCAGCACAGTCAAATCTGTCCAAACTATTGTGTGTGTGTGCATGCTCGTGTGTGTGTGTGTGTGTGTGTGTGTGTGTGTGTGTGTGCGCGCGCGCGCATGTATGCATGCTCACGTGTGCGTGTGTATGTGTGTGCATGCTCGCGTGTGCGTTTGTGTGTGTTACCGCTCTCCTGTTCTCCCCCTGGTGTTGGTCCTCCAGCATCATCTTCAGGTGCTCCTCCTTGGACAGGCTGTGCTGGAGCCCCGCCCCCCGCCCCGCCGCACGGAGTCTGCAGGACGCCTCAGCCGCGTACAAACGCCTGTGGAGCAGCAGCAGTCAGTCAGCCAGCGCCAAACCCGCTAGGAGAACATCTCAGCCCTTACCGTGCCAGGAGAACCAACGGCAGCTGAGCTGCTCTTCAACTCAAAGCAGTGCCTTCAGTGCCATGAGCTCACAACACAAGGGGATGTCAGGGGCTCTACTGCGGAAAGAGATGCCCTGGGCAGGGAGCGACACTGACTCACAAACACGGCGCCCCCTGGAGACTGGGTGCAAAGCAATGCATTGTGGGAAGGCAGTACTGGTAGCTGTGCAGTGCACTGTGGGACTATGAGCAGCTCCAGGAGGCAGCATACAGAGCACAGCTGCCACAGCGTCAGCTCAAAGGGGGGGGGTCGGAGATCGGGCTGACGGATGGGGGAGGAGGGGTGCATATGGAGACGGCACATTCAGGCCGTAATCTCCGTCCCTGTCTCTCCAAACCCACACAGTGTCACATACTGTATCTGCAGGTGTGTGTGTGTGTGTGTGTGTGTGTGTGTGTGTGTGTGTGTGTGTGTGTGTGTCGCTATGGCAGCTCTGTGCATTTAAAGCTGTGAATGGCGGGACGCTGTAAGCATTAGCATTAGGCTGATTAAAATTAAAGAGAGAAGAGAGATAACGCAGGGAGTTCTAGGGGAGTGTGCCTGTGTGGGGGGGTGAGCTAAAGGCCCAGGTGGGGGGGGGGGGGTGGGGGTGTCAGATCTGTGGAGTCACTGATGCACAAAGGAAATGTCCCAACAGGGCAAGTACAACAGACTCAGAATAGTGTGTGTCTGTGTGTGCGCGTATGTGTGTATGTGGGCAAGCGTGTCTGTGTGAGCGAGTGAGTGAGTGAGTGCGTGAGTGAGTGCGTGAGTGAGTGCGTGAGTGAGTGAGTGCGTGCGTGAGTGCGTGTGTGAGTGAGTGAGTGAGTGACTGAGTGAGTGAGTGACTGAGTGAGTGAGTGACTGAGTGACTGAGTGTGTGTGACTGAGTGAGTGTGTGAGTGAGTGTGTGAGTGAGTGAGTGAGTGAGTGACTGAGTGAGTGAGTGTGTGTGACTGAGTGAGTGAGTGAGTGAGTGAGTGAGTGAGTGAGTGAGTGAGTGAGTGTGTGTGTGAGTGACTGAGTGACTGAGTGACTGAGTGAGTGACTGAGTGACTGAGTGACTGAGTGAGTGACTGAGTGAGTGACTGAGTGAGTGAGTGTGAGTGAGTGTGAGTGAGTGTGAGTGAGTGAGTGAGTGAGTGACTGAGTGAGTGAGTGAGTGTGTGAGTGAGTGAGTGAGTGCGTGCGTGAGTGCGTGCGTGTGTGCGTGTGTGTGTGAGTGAGTGAGTGAGTGACTGAGTGAGTGAGTGACTGAGTGAGTGAGTGAGTGAGTGTGTGAGTGTGTGTAAGTGTGTGAGTGTGTGAGTGAGTGAGTGAGTGAGTGAGTGTGTGAGTGTGTGAGTGTGTGAGTGTGTGAGTGAGTGAGTGACTGAGTGACTGAGTGACTGAGTGAGTGACTGAGTGAGTGACTGAGTGAGTGAGTGAGTGAGTGAGTGAGTGAGTGTGTGTGTGTGTGAGTGAGTGAGTGAGTGACTGAGTGAGTGACTGAGTGAGTGACTGAGTGACTGAGTGAGTGACTGAGTGAGTGACTGAGTGAGTGACTGAGTGAGTGACTGAGTGAGTGACTGAGTGAGTGAGTGAGTGAGTGAGTGAGTGAGTGAGTGAGTGAGTGACTGAGTGACTGAGTGTGTGAGTGACTGAGTGAGTGACTGAGTGAGTGAGTGAGTGAGTGACTGAGTGTGTGTGAGTGAGTGAGTGAGTGAGTGAGTGTGAGTGAGTGTGTGTGAGTGAGTGACTGAGTGACTGAGTGACTGAGTGACAGTGACTGAGTGAGTGAGTGACTGAGTGAGTGAGTGAGTGAGTGACTGAGTGAGTGAGTGAGTGAGTGACTGAGTGAGTGAGTGACTGACTGAGCGACTGAGTGAGTGAGTGAGTGACTGAGTGAGTGAGTGACTGAGTGAGTGAGTGAGTGAGTGACTGAGTGAGTGAGTGAGTGAGTGAGTGAGTGACTGAGTGAGTGAGTGAGTGAGTGACTGAGTGACTGAGTGAGTGAGTGAGTGAGTGAGTGAGTGAGTGAGTGAGTGACTGAGTGAGTGAGTGAGTGAGTGAGTGAGTGAGTGAGTGACTGACTGACTGACTGACTGACTGAGTGTGTGTGTGTGTGTGTGTGTGTGTAAAGAGCAGTGTACCTTGTGCGCTCAGACAGTGTTTGTAGGAGAAAGGATAATAACCCTTCAGCTCCACTGAAGCACAAAGGAAAAAAAACAACAGCAAATATTTCCCAGTTTCAGTGAAATAAACACCCCTGTTATATAAGTCAATAAAATAAATGCAGTCCAAGGCTGAGGGGTGTAGACCTGCAACTCTCCTCAATGCCCCCCCCACTCCAATGAACCAGTGACTGTTTTTCACACTATAGGCACAGTACAGTAATGGGTACTAATTAGGGATGCAAATTTAAAGGAATTTCCTTAATCGATAGTTGTTAACCTTAACAAACAATAGTCGATTAATTGATAACATAAAAGCTAAATATAGCTTATGATATACAGAATACAAAATGCATGTTATATTCCTCAATCAAAGATTTATTGTAACATTTGAGAAACAGGCATTATTGTAGCGTAACAAAAATAGAATATGAAGGCGTGTATAGGCTACTTCAACAGAAAATAAATTGCGCTCCGTCTCATCTGTTGCAAGCAAAACCTTAAACCATGATTACATTTCACACAAAAACTCCCGTTGAAACAAGACCGCAGATTGTTCAGTTAATTGTTTCATTTGAAATCTTATCGATTCAATTCTTATTAGCAATTAATCGATAGTCGATTAATTGTTAACATCCCTAGGACTAATCGATGCTACCCAGTACCCACGCAATAAAACCAGCTCCACCACAGCTAATGGCACCGGCTAAGGGACATGTTAGCGTCCGAATGTGCCCCCTGACTGCACAATCCCTGCTAATGGCACAAGCTACGGGATGCGCTAGCGTGCTAATGTGCCCTGTGACTGCGCAGTCCCAGTAAATGGCACAGGCTAAGGGACGCGCTAACGTGCTAATGTGCCCTGTGACTGTGCAGTCCTAGATAATGCCACAGGCTAAGGGACACGCTAACGTGCTAATGTGCTCAGTAGCCTTTGGATGCATTAGTCTGCCATCCTCCAGGTCTGCTTGATTAAGGTGAGGATAGAAACACGGGTCACAATATGGGCTGTTTCTGCACAGACTCTCTCTCTCTTTCACACACACACACACACACACACACACACACACACACACACACACATATACACACACACACACACATACCACACAAGCGCAGGGAAGCTACATGAAACACTGCCAACAGCAAAGCTCAGTTAACAAAGTCCTGTTTCAAACTGTAAACAAGTAACTGCTGATGCAATTCTGGGACACATTTCAAAAGCCCCATTTTAACGTCTAATTAGATCCAATTAGACAGACAGAAATGGCACATTTTTATTGAACAAATAAAAGAGGAACATTTTCCCTGCCGTTTCAGTGAATTTGTTATGTTGGGAATAATAGGATTGATTAAATAATTGACACAAAATATAGATAGACAGTCCAGGTGCAAACGGCATTTTGGCACCAATACCTAATACCCCTGCTGTACACTAAAATTCCCAATACCCCAGCTGTACACAACTGTACTACAATACCCAATACCCCTACAGAACACTACAGTACTGCAATACCCAATACCCCTACTGTACACTACAATACCCAACACCCCTACTGTATACTACAAGACTACAATACCCAATACGCTACTGTATAGTACAATGCTACAATACCCAATACCCCTACTGTACATTACAACACCCAATAACCCTACTGTACATGACTAAACTACAATACCCCTGCTGTACACTACAATACCCAACACCCCTACTGTATACTACAATACCGCTACTGTATACTACAATACCCAATACCCCTACTGTACACGACAAAACTACAATACCCGTACAGTACACTATAGTACTACAATACCCAATACCCCTACTGTACACTACAATATTGCAATCCCCAATACCCCTACTGTATACGACAATACCCAATACCCCTACTGTACACTACAATATTGTAATACCCAATGTCCCCCCCACCCCACCCCCAACTTACCCACAGTCCAATAGGTTCCCCTTCTCTTGAGGAGAGGGGTTGTCCTCTGCCTTCTTCCATCCAATCAGGTATTTGCTAGCCAGGGGCTGGCGGGGGCATGACCCTGTTTCAGGACCGGTCCCTGGGACAGCGCCGCCCTGGGGGACGATGTAGACCCTGCACTGGTCCAGAGAGCTGCTGACGCCGTGACCCCGCATGGCAGGACTGCCGGAGTGATGGGAACCGCTGCCGAAAAAACACATGGCCACAGGATGACCAATGAGTGACCATTACTAAAAATCACATGACCACAGGGTGACCAATAAGTGACCATTACTGAAAATCACATGACCACAGGGTGACCAGTACTGAAGATCACAAAACCACAGGATGACCAATGAATGACCATTACTGAGGATAACATGACCACACGGTGACCAATGAATGACCATAAAGAGCTGAGCCAGCCTCGTGCTCTGACTGACTCTAATACTGCAGGTACTCTGAGGGAGGAGTGTCTTACCTGGACTGAGAGGAGATCTCACTCAGGTCCCCGATGCTCCCTGCTGCGAGGGGCGGGGCAGCAACAGAGGAGGCGTGGCCTGAAGGCAAGTAGCGCTTGGCCGACTCCTCCTCCAAGCCGCCGTCCTCGGGGCGCTCCCCCCACTGGAGCCCCACCCGAGCACCCGCCACGCCCGGCGGGGGCGGAGCCAGCAGACAGGAAGCCGTGTCGATGCCGCTGTCCGTGGACGCACCTTTGATATAGGTGAGTCCCAAGAGCTCGGGGTCCGTCAGGTCCCCGGAACCGAAGCGCTTATCGTCGCTGCTGCTCGACGCATTGCTGGAGAGGGTGTTACTACTGGAGCGACTGGAGCAGTTCCTCTCTCCCACCTGCAGGGGGCGACATCACAGCCATAATGCATCGCTCCCCATAGTCTGGCCCGAGCTGCTATTTTAAACATCAACAAAGCAGCAGCACCAAGTAAAACAGGCCGAATTCCCGCCTCAGCCTGCTGTGAAACTGATCTTTAATGAATGGACTGAGCCCCTAAAGTAGGGCTATATTTACATCTGCCATCCGTTACCAAACTGCCACAACCATAAATGTATCTTTTCGTGGGACTTCAAACAGAGTACATTTCATATAACTGGGCTACAGCATAAGGCATTATACAGAGAGCACAAAATGAGGGGCGCTTACGTAAAAACTTTCACGTGCTCGTAAAGATGAACATGCACGCAATCATTCTCCCCCCCTTTTCTACAGAAAACTCTCACCCAAGCTAAATGAAGCAGTTTCTAATAAAGTTGAGATCTGCCCACCCAGTGCATTTGTACAGTAGCATTGTGAAGGTCAGAAGAAAAAAGCAGGTTTGTGTGAAAGTGATCTAACACTGTCTGCTCATGACACCCCCCTCCCCCCCTCCCCCGGGGCCTGCAGACTCACATGGGACAGCTTGCTGGGGGAGTCCTTGGCCCCCTCGCTCTTCAGGGAGTTGAGGATTCTGGTGGAGGGGACGTGCCATTTGGCCTCTGTGAATAAAAACAGAAGTAAGGGACAGGATCGGGGGGGGGGAGTAAGGTTATGGTCAGGGTTAGGGGGGTTAGGGTCAGGCAGGGTATGAAATTAACATTTATACCCACTGGCCAGAGTGGCTTGTGGATTCCAAAAATCAAAAATCACTAGCCATTTTCAACATTTTATCAGCCACTTTTTTACAGTATAACAACACCTGGATGGTTACCGGCCAAAGCGGCTGCTAGAGTAAAAATCTTACCAGCCACAATCACAATTCTACCAGATTAATTTCACACCCTGGGGTCAGGGTTCAGAAAGGAAGGGTCAGGGTTAGGGTTAGGGTTAGGGTCAGGGTCAGGGGGGTAGCCGGTCGGCTCAGAGCCTGTGACTGACGGACTCACCGGCCGATCGAGCTCTCTCCAACACCGCCTCCCTCAGTGCGTCCCCATCACCATGGCCACCACGGCCCTCAGCGGTCTGCTCCTGCAGCGCCTCAAACCCCAGCTGCCCGCTCCCGCGGGGGCCAGGGTCGCTGGAGGAGGACTGGTTGCTAGGGGAACTGCGGTACTGCAAAGTGGGGTCCTCCTTACTGCTGGAGGGGGCCTGGGGGGCGTCCGCATCCTGCGCCCCCCTGAGAAACACACACAACATCAAAACAGTGTGCCATTTACACTACTCCAGCGTTACTCTCGGCCACTGGTTCTCAAACTCAGTCCTGGGGGACCCCTGTGTATGCTGGTTTTCGTTCCAACCAGGATTGCAATCCCAGAATTTTAACAAGCTGTTCATTTATCTTAATTAGGTGCTTTTCATGTTTAGAGGGATGATTTACCATCTTACACCACATTATTTTAGCAATATACATACCATATGATATGCATACCATGAATAATAAAAGTCCAGTTATTGACATGGTGCTATACTGAAAGCAATTACAAAAAGAGAGGTAAAAATATTTTAACTGATCAAATGAAGGCTTGAGGTGAATAAATAGGATCCTAACTGGTGAAACTGTGGACATATGGCCACTAAAACTAACCATTTGTTAAATAATGGAGAATTTAAAGACAGAGAAAATGATAACGAGCCAAACCTGCATTGTGCTAATAAATTTAAGGAAAAAATGATGAAGGAACTTAAACCAAATGTGTTCAACAACCTAATAAGAAGCCAATTAGAATCACCTTTTCTTCTTCACTTAGGTAAATAAAATAGTTAATTTTTCTCTTGTTATTGTTTGCAATACAGCACAATAAGCACAAAGTGAACATGGGACATCTATTCTACATGGCATGCAGAGCTATTTCTGACAATGTGGCTTAAGAGGGTAAATAATCCCTCTAAACATGAAAAGCTACCAATTAAAATAAATTAACAGCTTGTTAAAATTCTGGGATTGCATTTGTGGTTGGAAGGAAAACCAGCATACACAGGGGTCCCCCAGGACAGAGTTTGAGAGCCACTGCTCTAGAGTTACTCCAGGGTTACTTCTGGGCGACTCCAGGACTACGCAACAACGCAATTAAATTAAAGTCTTTATTGACGTAACATGAGTCACTATGTTACATGGGCTGAACACACAGTTTGATTCAGTCACACAATAAAACATAAAAGGCTGAGAGAGGAGAGAGGGGAAGCAGAGAGAGAGAGAAATAGAGGGAGAGAGAAAGAGGGGAAGCAGAGAGAGAGAGAGAGTGGGGGGGAGAGAGAGAGAGGAAGAGAGAGATAGAGGGAGAGAGAGAGAGAGAGGGGGACAGTAGAGAGAGAGGAGAGAGGGAGGAGAGAATGACAGCCGAGCGAGAGAGAGAGAGGGGAAGCAGAGAGAGAGCGAGAGAGAGCGGGGAAGCAGAGAGAGCGCGAGAGAGAGAGGGGAAGCAGAGAGAGCGAGAGAGAGAGGGGAAGCAGAGAGAGCGAGAGAGAGAGGGGAAGCAGAGAGAGAGAGAGAGAGAGAAAGAGGGGAAGCAGAGAGAGGAGGGAGAGAGAGAGATAGAGAGGGGGGGCAGTAGAGAGAGAGGAGAGAACGACAGCAGAGAGAGAGGGGAAGCAGAGAGGGAGAGAGAGAGAGAGAGAGGGGGGGACAGTAGAGAGAGAGAGAGGAGAGAACGACAGCAGAGAGAGAGAGGGGAAGCAGAGAGAGAGGAGAGAGGGAGAGAGAGAGAGGGGGGGGGGACAGTAGAGAGAGAGAGGAGAGAACAACAGCAGAGAGAGAGAGGGGAAGCAGAGAGAGAGGAGAGAGGGAGAGAGAGAGAGAGAGGGGGGGGACAGTAGAGAGAGAGAGGAGAGAACAACAGCAGAGAGAGAGAGGGGAAGCAAAGAGAGAGGAGAGAGGGAGAGAGGGGGGGGACAGTAGAGAGAGAGAGAGAGATAGAGGGGAAGCAGAGAGAAGCACAGTGGAGGAGTGCGGTACCTGGAGCCGTCGGGGAGCTTCCTGTCGAAGGAGCCGGTTCGGGGGAGGGAGGGCGAGGCCTGCTGCAGTGTTGGGGAGGCGCGGGGGGCTGCCTGTCCCGCTGGGGGGGGTACGCGGTGCCAGGTGGTGTTCCTCCTGAAGGGGGTCTTATACTCACAGGGGGTCCCCTCACTGTCCAGCTTGTACTCCACCATGGGGATCCTGTACAGCTCCGAGCAGCCCCTGAAACATGGGGGTACATTACAGCTCCGAGCAGCCCCTGAAACATGGGGGTACATTACAGCTCAGAGCAGCCCCTGAAACATGGGGGTACATTACAGCTCCGAGCAGCCCCAGAAACATGGGGGTACATTACAGCTCAGAGCAGCCCCTGAAACATGGGGGTACATTACAGCTCCGAGCAGCCCCAGAAACATGGGGGTACATTACAGCTCCGAGCAGCCCCAGAAACATGGGGGTACATTACAGATCAGAGCAGCCCCTGAAACATGGGGGTACATTACAGATCAGAGCAGCCCCTGAAACATGGGGGTACATTACAGCTCAGAGCAGCCCCTGAAACATGGGGGTACATTACAGCTCCGAGCAGCCCCAGAAACATGGGGGTACATTACAGCTCCGAGCAGCCCCTGAAACATGGGGGTACATTACAGCTCCGAGCAGCCCCAGAAACATGGGGGTACATTACAGCTCAGAGCAGCCCCTGAAACATGGGGGTACATTACAGCTCAGAGCAGCCCCAGAAACATGGGGGTACATTACAGCTCCGAGCAGCCCCAGAAACATGGGGGTACATTACAGAACTGTGGCCTGTGGCCTGTGTGTGTGTGTGTGTGTGAGAGTGTGTGTGTGTGTGTGTGTGTGACTTGTGTGTGTGTGTGTGTGTGACCTGTGTGTGCGTGTGTGTGTGTGTGTCCTGTGTGTGTGTGCGTGTGTGTGTGTGTGTCCTGTGTGTGTGTGTGTGTGTGTGTGTGTGTGTGTGTGTATGTGTGTGTGTGTGACTTGTGTGTGTGTGTGTGTGTGACGTGTGTGTGTGTGTGTGACCTGTGTGTGCGTGTGTGTGTGTGTGTCCTGTGTGTGTGTGTGTGTGTGTGTGTGTGTGAGTGTGTGTATGTGTGTGTGTCTGACTTGTGTGTGTGTGTGTGTGTGACGTGTGTGTGTGTGTGTGTGACCTGTGTGTGCGTGTGTGTGTGTGTGTCCTGTGTGTGTGTGTGTGTGTGGGGGGGGGGGGTTAGGGCTAAGGTTAGGCAGCCTGTGAGTGAGGGGGTGGGGGGGGCAGAGTTCCCAAACCCGCCCTGCCTCTCCGCCACCTCCCCCCTCCCCCAAGTATAAAATAAAATAAAAAAATCTAATTTTTTCTCTCCCTCAAGACAGCACAATGAAAACCAAAGGAAGGAGCTGTTTCAGCCGCCCACATAAATAAAAAAATCATTTAAAACAGGGCCGGGAGACGCTGAAATGAATATGCTTTTCCTCACCCTGATTCAGTCTAATATAAGTCACTGTGACTCATCATAGCAATAACTCAGACATGACACATTGAGCTATAAATGAACAGCAACACATATAATAATAATATCAATGCTAGACAATCCCCCTCCATGTCCACCATTAGGGCTCTACGCTGAGGTCCGTGTGGCTAGGAAACTCTCCCCTCCATCGCCAGCATTAGGGCTCTACACGGTCAGTGCGTTTTGTGTTGTTTTGATTCCCGTCTCTGGCTGTTAGGGGGCGGTGGAGCCCCCCAGTTTCCCACAGATTCCTTTGGGCTGAGATAATGCCGCTGAAACAGCAGCAGCCTTTGTCGACTCACCCCCCTTTCAACATGAAAACCCTTCAGATTCCACAGCCCCGACCCCCGCCCCCCATTTCACAAGGACCCATAAGAGAACACCTGCCAATCGCTGATACCAACACTACAACCCACACACACACACACCACTGATACCAACACTACAACCCCCCCCCACACACACACACACACACCACTGATACCAACACTACAACCCCCACACACACACACACACACACACACACCACTGATACCAACACTACAACCCCCCCACACACACACATACACCACTGATACCAACACTACAACCCGCACACACGCACACACCACTGATACCAACACACACACACACACACACACACACACACACACACAGTGCTGCAGCAGTGCTGTTGTTTGTTTGGTTTGCATTTTTCAGTCAGTGCAGAGGATAACTCCTGTATTCTCCCCGATGGTTATAACTCCTGTATTCTCCCCGATGGTTATAACTCCTGTATTCTCCCCGATGGTTATAAGAGGTTATAACTCTCAGTGCTGTTCTGTGTCTGATTCATACAGATGCACTCCTGGCCTCCCAGGCTGCGGTTTGAACACAAATTCACTCTCTCCTCCGTCTCTGGGTAAACATCAGAGGCAAAGAAATCCATAACGCAACATCATAACTGTACATCGCTGTGTTCAGGTCATACCTTTATGTGGCTCAAAGCAGCATATCCTCTGATATCCTGCCCTGGCCCTCAAATGCACCCGCTACGATTTACTGGAATTCTTTGATAGTTTTTATTATTTTTATTTTTTTACACAATACCGTCTCATGTTGGGGGTGTCTCGGTGACCTAGCCTGTAAGAGCACTGTCCACATGCTCGTTGCGGTGGTTTCGAATCTGGCCGCTCAACCATTGTCGCATTTCTCTCCCTCTCTCTCTTCCCATTCTTCCTGTCTCTCTACACCAGTGATCCCCAACCCTGTTCCTGGAGATCTACCGTCCTTGTAGGTTTTCATTTCAACCCTAATTTGACACACCTGATTCTATTAATTAGCAGCTCAAGGAGATCTCTAGCTGTAGAAAGAGGTGTGCTTTGTTAGGGTTGGAGTGAAACCTACAGGACGGTAGATCTCTAGCTGTTGAATGAGATGTGCTTTGTTAGGGTTGGAGCGAAACCTACAGGACGGTAGATCTCTAGCTGTAGAAAGAGGTGTGCTTTGTTAGGGTTGGAGTGAAACCTACAGGACGGTAGATCTCTAGCTGTTGAATGAGATGTGCTTTGTTAGGGTTGGAGTGAAACCTACAGGACGGTAGATCTCTAGCTGTTGAATGAGGTGTGCTTTGTTAGGGTTGGAGTGAAACCTACAGGATGGTAGATCTCTAGCTGTAGAAAGAGGTGTGCTTTGTTAGGGTTGGAGTGAAACCTACAGGACGGTAGATCTCTAGCTGTTGAATGAGATGTGCTTTGTTAGGGTTGGAGTGAAACCTACAGGACGGTAGATCTCTAGCTGTTGAATGAGGTGTGCTTTGTTAGGGTTGGAGTGAAACCTACAGGATGGTAGATCTCTAGCTGTTGAATGAGGTGTGCTTTGTTAGGGTTGGAGTGAAAGCCTACAGGACGGTAGATCTCTAGCTGTTGAATGAGGTGTCCTTTGTTTGGGTTGGAGTGAAACCTACAGGACGGTAGATCTCTAGCTGTTGAATGAGATGTGCTTTGTTTGGGTTGGAGTGAAACCTACAGGACGGTAGATCTCTAGCTGTTGAATGAGGGGTGCTTTGTTAGGGGTTGGAGTGAAACCTACAGGACAGTAGATCTCTAGCTGTTGAATGAGGTGTGCTTTGTTAGGGTTGGAGTGAAGCCTACAGGACGGTAGATCTCTAGGAACAGGGTTGGGGATCACTGCTCTACACTGTGCTACACTAAAGCTGAAAAGCCCTAAGAATATAACTTTAAAATGTCTCATGTCTATATTATTAATGCTCTCCCACTCATCTGTTCACGGAACCATAAGCCAAATTCTCAAGCCGTTTCACTGTAAATATTCAAATAAGGGCACAGAGGGGTTTGGTTCTCAATATGTTTCGTCAAGCCGTTCCCCTCAAACGCTGGCGGCTCCTTCAGTTAAACGCTCTCAATGTTGTCCGACCGTCAGCATGAGTCACATCTGCTCATACGAGCAGCCCAGCTACTGTCAGTGCTAACTTTAGAGAAGAAAGCCTCGCAATCCGACCACGGGGGCCCAAGCACCGTTTGAAAACTGGAAAAAAAATCCAAAGGCATTCAAGCCTTTATGGAAAAAAAAAAAGCAGAAAATATCTCAGGATCAGGAAGGAAAGAGCGGGATGTTGTAGGAGCCAGGGAGGAAAGAGCGGGATGTGGGAGGAGCCAGGGAGGAAAGAGCGGGATGTTGTAGGAGCCAGGGAGGGAGGAGAGAGTCACTAGTGATGCCGCGCACCCGTGTTTAGTGACATGTACCGTTTGATCTGTAAGCGTGTGCTAATTTGTGTAAGCGTGTGCTAATGTGTGTGTGTGCTAATGTGTGTGTGTGTGTGCTAATGTGTGTGTGTCTGTGCTAATGTGTGCGTGCGTGTGTGCTAATGTGTGTGTTATGAGCCCGCCTTTCATATGTCAATCTCGACTGCTCCATTTCCTGTTTCTTATTACATTTTTGGGTGGTGATGTCATTTGCTTTTCTGAAAACCGACCCAAATGAGTTTGTGAAATATGTTTCGGACGACAAGCACATACGCTACCACCCCGTTAGCATCCAGCTGCGAGAGAGAACTCACCTGCACTGCTCTGAGAAAAGCCCATTCGTCACTCAAAATCACCCACGATGCACATTTAATCACCCAAGTTACACTTTCAATCACCCAAATTACACTTTTAATCACCCAAGTTACACTTAATTAAATTAAAATAAAATTTTTAATCCCAAATTCCAGCGCATGTCATATAAAAGCGCCCAAAATTCAGGGGTCTCAAAAAGGAACATTTCCACCGGAATGTGGGGAAAGCTTTACATTTATGGTAAACAACACAGGGGAGTCAATGGGATATTATAAAAATGAAAAGTATTTATATATGGGAAATGTATAATGGAGTTATGGAATACTGAATATGCGAATGAGAATGGAGCAAAGCAGGTTGGGTGGGGCAGGGAAGGGCGTGGCAGGGTGGGGTAGGAAGGGGTAGGGCGGGGCAGGTCGTACCTCCTTGGCGTGCCGTCCTCGAGCGGCTGGATGATCATCACCTTCACCGTCACTGAGGTTCGCAGCAGGTCGATCATCTGCTCGTGCGTCAGCGTAGCCACGGCAACGTCGCATATCTCCACCAGCCGGCTGCCCTGGCGAAGCCCCGCCTGCCAGGCGAAGCCGAACGGCTCCACGTCCGCCACGACGCCCTCGAAGTTCACATGGAAACCCAGCTGGCCCAGCCCGTTCCGTCTCAGAGTCATCTCCACTGTCTCACAGCCACGAGACACAATCTGGAACATAGGGGAGAGGATGTGAGATGTGGAGGGTAAACAGAGATGTGGAGATGCTCTGCTTGGGCATTGAAAAGAGAGGGAGGGAGAGAGAGAGAGGGCCCAGAAATGTCCAAATAATCTGTATATCTTAAAAAAATATATATTAAAAAAAATGTATCCGTTTGAACGATGACCGAGGAAAGGGGAGGAGCCTCTGGAGCAATGGCGGGAATTGAGACTCATTTAGAGTAAGAGACTAATTTACACTGCCTGGCCAAAAATAATGTTGCCGTTGCACCCGTCATGCATAGTGCCCACTGTACTGGAAGCCTCTGGAGGCAGTGTTATGATCTGGGGTTGCTTCAATTGGACAGGTCTAGGCTCAGCAACATTATGCAGCAATAAAATGAAGTCAGCTGAGTACCTGAATGTACTGAATGACCAGATTATCCCATCAATGGGCATATTCCAGGACGACAATGCCAAGATTCATCGGGCTCAAATTGTGAAAGAGTGGATCAGGGAGCATGAGGAATCATTTTCACACATGAATTGGCCACCAGAGGCCTGACCTTAACCCCATTGAAAGTCTCTGGGATGTGCAGGAAAAGACTTTACGGAGTGGTTTGACTCTACCGTCGTCAAAACAAGATCTTGGCCAAAAATGAATGCAACTCTGGACGGAAATAAATGTTGTGACGTTGAATAAGGTTATCGAAGCAATGCCACGACGCATGCGCACCGTAATCAAAGCTAAAGGCGGTCCAACTAAATATTAGTGTGCAACTTTTTTTTTGGCCAGGCAGTGTAGACGAAGAGATTAATTTAGGAAGAGAGAAGTGTAGAAAGAAAGAGGAGTCTTAAAAGAGAGAAGTTTAGACAGAGAGCGGAGCTTAGAGAGAGAACGGTTTGGAGAGAGGGGGGAGTTCTGTCAGAAAGGGTTTCATTGGTAATAAAGGCGGGAGGGAATGATAAGGTCTGTAACCTTCACAGGATCGAGGGCGGGGGAAAAGAGCTGCTCTCACTCGACACCACGTTTATCATCTTTTTTTTCCTTTCTTTATCCACTGAGGAATATAGATTTTCATTTTTATCAAAAACACATTTTCCCTCATGAGACACTGAACTGGCCCTCTAGTCTCACTGCAGCACATACTACACACTACATACTACACACTACACACTACATACTACACACTACATACTACACACTACATACTACACACTACATACTACATGCTTCTTATTTTTTTCTCAACGATGACATGCACACACTTTCCTTGGATATCTTACCACCACACCTTTGTGTGTGTGTGTGTGTGTATGTGTGTATGCGTGCAATAAAAGTCGAAGTTCAAACATCAGCTGTCTTAAAATACATTTGTAAAATCAAACATATCCAAAGTGAAATTGCAGCCAGATGAACATGCTCTGTGCAGTGAGAATGTTCTAAAAGATTTATGCTTCTCAAAGTCTTATCTACAGATTTGGGGCAAGATGTCCATATGATGAATTGTAGGTTGTAACATAGTTTATCTGGGTCTAAATTTTCCCGCTCACTGGCGGACACATGTAGGCAGATTTATCACAGAACACTAATGATCACAGGTCTTTCAGCTCACAGAAGCTGTTAAACACACGTTTACTTGGATAAAATACAACCCACATATGAAATATTACGCTTTATTGCAGGAGACCATTCCAACAGCCCTGAACAGCAGTCTGTACTCTGAGGTATGCTGAGTGAGAGGGTCTCACCCTAACTTCCCCTCCCCATGTGAAAACCGGCCAACGCACTCCTTCATAACCAGAACACTCCTTCATAACCAGAACACTCCTTCATAACCAGAACACTCCTTCATAACCAGAACACTCCTTCATAAACAGAACACTCCTTCATAACCAGAACACTCCTTCAGTTCCAGCCCTCGTCTCAGGAGGAAAGCTGGTCAAAAATAACCCCTGAACCCCTGGCACTGAGCTGAGATAAATAAAATACCCACATACTGTACGCACGTCAGCACACTGTGGATTCTTGTACAAGTGACATTATGAAGTGACAAAAAAAGAAACGCCAAGACAAATACACACACACTTATACACACACACACACAGAGAACCAGCTACCTACCTACCAACCAACAACATGCACACACACACAGAACCAGCTACCTACCTACCAAGCAACAACATGCACACACACACACACACACACACACACAGAACCAGCAACCTACCTACCAAGCAACAACATGCACACACACACACACACACACAGAACCAGATACCTACCTACCTACCAACCAACCAACAACACACTCATACACACACACACACACACACACACACACACACTCATACACAGAACCAGCTACCTACCTACCAACCAACAACATGCACACTCACACACACTCATACTTATACACACACACAGAATCAGCTACCAACCAACCACCAACCAACAACATGCACACACACACACACACACACACACACACACACACACACACACAGTTACCTCCAAACGTTGAACGATTTCCCTGACGTCATCCTCACAGTCCTCCAGAGCGGAGATCATGACGCATTCTCCGCGCTCGTAGAAGACCTTGACGCTCATGGCCCCCGAGCTCCAGCCAATCACGTCGCGGCAGGAGCAGTTGAAGACCACGTTCTTGGACTCCGCCTCGATGAGCACGATGAACTCGTTAGAGACGGCCATCAGGCTCTCCAGCTGGGCGGGGCCGGGGAAGTCTCGGGCGAGGACCGTCCAGGTGATGGCGCCGACGCTGAACAGGTGGGCGCTGTGACGGGGCTTGCTCTTCTCCTTCCTCCTGGCGGCCAGCGAGATGAAGCTGAACTTGGCGGCCGAGTCGATGGCGGCGCCTCCGGCGAAGTTGGCGGCCAGGTCGCGCAGGCTCTCCTGCCTCGATCGCGTCGCCATGGCGCGGAACTTCTCAGACTTGTGAGCGGCGTTCTCGCCGTTGATCACCTTCGCCAGCAGGAAGTCCCGGAACACGGCCGACTTGGGGAACGTCACCCCCTTGGGGATGGGGGGGCCAAAGGGGGGCACGTCTTTAGAGCGGGACACCGCCACACTGAGGGGAGAGAATGGGGGGTCTTACAGCAGAGAGAGAGAATGGGGGGTCTTACAGCACAGCAGAGAGAGATAAATAACTGCCCTAAAGACGAGACAGTGCTGTAGAGGAGCTGCATGTAGAGTTTCTTCCTGTTGTTTCCTGTTATAGCGCCCCCTTGCTGCAACACGTGATACTGCAGCTCGAGTTTGAAGTTGCATTTTAGAACGCCACAACCTGAAATCAATTTTGTGTTTGTGTACTTCCATAGGGTATGTTTCCAGCCTTATCTCAGTGCAGGAGTAACACACTCTTACCTGTAACACACATTCTCATACAGGTGTAACACACTCTTACCTGTAGCACACATTCTCATACAGGTGTAACATACTCTTACCTGTAGCACACATTATCATACAGGTGTAACACACTCTTACCTGTAACACACATTCTCATACAGGTGTAACACACTCTTACCTGTAGCACACATTCTCATACAGGTGTAACACACTCTTACCTGTAACACACATTATCATACAGGTGTAACACACTCTTACCTGTAGCACACATTCTCATACAGGTGTAACACACTCTTACCTGTAACACACATTCTCATACAGGTGTAACACACATTCTCATACAGGTGTAACACACTCTTACCTGTAACACACTCTTACCTGTAACACACATTCTCATACAGGTGTAACACACTCTTACCTGTAACACACATTCTGATGCAGGTCTAACACACTCTTACCTGTAACACACATTCTCATACAGGTGTAACACTCTTACCTGTAACACACATTCTCATACAGGTGTAACACACTCTTACCTGTAGCACACATTATCATACAGGTGTAACACACTCTTACCTGTAGCACACATTCTCATACAGGTGTAACACTCTTACCTGTAACACACATTCTCATACAGGTGTAACACACTCTAACCTGTAACACACATTCTGATGCAGGTCTAACACACTCTTACCTGTAACACACATTCTCATACAGGTGTAACACTCTTACCTGTAACACACATTATCATACAGGTGTAACACACTCTTACCTGTAGCACACATTCTCATACAGGTGTAACACTCTTACCTGTAACACATTCTCATACAGGTGTAACACACTCTTACCTGTAACACACATTCTCATACAGGTGTAACACACTCTTACCTGTAACACACATTCTCATACAGGTGTAACACACATTCTCATACAGGTGTAACACACTCTTACCTGTAACACACTCTTACCTGTAACACACACTTACCTGTAACACACATTCTCATACAGGTGTAACACACTCTTACCTGTAACACACATTCTGATGCAGGTCTAACACACTTACCTGTAACACACATTCTCATACAGGTGTAACACACTCTTACCTGTGGCACACTTTCTCATACAGGTGTAACACACTCTTACCTGTAGCACACATTCTCATACAGGTGTAACACACTCTTACCTGTAGCACACATTCTCATACAGGTGTAACACACTCTTACCTGTAACACACATTCTCATACAGGTGTAACACACTCTTACCTGTAACACACTCTTACCTGTAACACACATTCTCATACAGGTGTAACACACTCTTACCTGTAACACACATTCTGATGCAGGTCTAACACACTCTTACCTGTAACACACATTCTCATACAGGTGTAACACTCTTACCTGTAACACACATTCTCATACAGGTGTAACACACTCTTACCTGTAGCACACATTATCATACAGGTGTAACACACTCTTACCTGTAGCACACATTCTCATACAGGTGTAATACTCTTACCTGTAACACACATTCTCATACAGGTGTAACACACTCTAACCTGTAACACACATTCTGATGCAGGTCTAACACACTCTTACCTGTAACACACATTCTCATACAGGTGTAACACTCTTACCTGTAACACACATTATCATACAGGTGTAACACACTCTTACCTGTAGCACACATTCTCATACAGGTGTAACACTCTTACCTGTAACACACATTCTCATACAGGTGTAACACACTCTTACCTGTAACACACATTCTCATACAGGTGTAACACACTCTTACCTGTAACACACATTCTCATACAGGTGTAACACACATTCTCATACAGGTGTAACACACTCTTACCTGTAACACACTCTTACCTGTAACACACATTCTCATACAGGTGTAACACACTCTTACCTGTAACACACATTCTGATGCAGGTCTAACACACTTACCTGTAACACACATTCTCATACAGGTGTAACACACTCTTACCTGTGGCACACTTTCTCATACAGGTGTAACACACTCTTACCTGTAGCACACATTCTCATACAGGTGTAACACACTCTTACCTGTAGCACACATTCTCATACAGGTGTAACACACTCTTACCTGTGGCACACTTTCTCATACAGGTGTAACACACTCTTACCTGTAGCACACATTCTCATACAGGTGTAACACACTCTTACCTGTAGCACACATTCTCATACAGGTGTAACACACTCTTACCTGTAACACACATTCTCATACAGGTGTAACACACTCTTACCTGTAACACACATTCTCAGTGCAGGGGTTGTGGACTCTGACAATGACAAAGATGTGCTGGAAATGGGAGCGGATGTTTTTGGGGGTGAAGGGGAGGGCTCCGGGCTCCTGGAACACCACGGTGACGATGTCATTTCCTATGTGCCTCTTCCGCAAAAGCTACACAGTGAGAAAGAAGGAAATAAGGAATTAAGACCCTGAAACCCGTTTAAACCCTGCTGTCCATGCCCTGCCTAACGGCATCCGTCCTGAACCACAAGAATCCCAGAGGAACCCCCCTCTTTGCTGTGACCCCTGACTCACCACCTCCTGTCTGTGTGACCTCTGACCCTGTCCTGTCAGTGACACTGTTCTAGAATGTTCTGATGAGCCCTGTCATCACTGTGAGCTAGTGTGCCCGACACAGAGTTTCTCCCTGTCGGTAGCTGCAGTGGGCGTGTCTAACTGCAGTGGGTGTGTCTGTAGCTGCAGTGGGAGTGTCTGTAGCTGCAGTGGGAGTGTCTGTAGCTGCAGTGGGCGTGTCTATAACTGCAGCGGGCGTATCTATAACTACAGTGGGCGTGTCTAACTGCAGTGGGCGTGTCTGTAACTGCAGTGGGCGTGTCTGTAACTGCAGTGGGCGTGTCTGTAGCTGCAGTGGGAGTGTCTGTAGCTGCAGTGGGAGTGTCTGTAGCTGCAGTGGGAGTGTCTGTAGCTGCAGTGGGTGTGTCTGTAGCTGCAGTGGGCGTGTCTCACAAGGAGATAACTGCTCTATTAAATCAGAGTTATCCAGACCCTGCTCACACTGCCATCATCCAATTAAATCTACTAATCAGGCCTTCCCTAGCCCGTAGTAATTAGCAACTGTGTAAGGTGCCGTTTCCACAGCAACACTGCCTGCAGACATGCTGGTTAATCAGAGCTGGGGATGATTGGCAGATTCTGGAACCGCAGGTAAGATAACTGGCCCTGTCATCTGCACCTGTCAATCAAACCACCAGGAACAGAAAGATGGGCGTATCCATTTCACATGCAAACACGCACATACACATGCATGCACGTACACACATGTATTCAAACACACACACATTTCACGCACACGCTACAGACACACAGCACACACACAGTGCACTCACCTGTTGTCTGTTATTGGGTGTATAGGGGAGCATGGTGGACACGTGGAACATCAGCTCATAGTCCTTATAAGTGGTGTAGAGAGAGTGAGACCCAGTAGAGTCAGCTGGAACACAGAGAAACAAGGGCTGGTTACTCTACTGTGTGTGTGTGTAAAGTGTGTGTGCAGAGATCTTACTCTTGTTGACCAGCTTTTGCTCTGTATTTGTGTGTAGTGTGCAAAGTGTGTGTGTGTGTTTATTTGTACAGTATGCATAGGGCACTATATTTGTGTGTAGTGTATATGTACAGTATACAGTATGCAGAGCTCTTACTCTTGTTGTCCAGCTGGGCTCTGTATGTGTGTATATGTACAGTGTGCAGTATGCAGTATGCAGTATGCAGAGCTCTTACTCTTGTTGTCCAGCTGGGCTCTGTATTTGCCAAAGCCCTTCAGTCGGACTGTCTGTCCCAGCAGGTCCAGAAACTGAGTGAAAGCCGGGCCGGCTCGCTCGTTACTGTACATCTGCTCCTCTGTGCTCTGCCCCGCCCGACAGTACAGCACCCCCACCTTGTGCTGGAAACTCAGCTACAATCACACACCAATCACAAGAGCCCAATTAGTCACCACGGAAACTCAGCTACAACCAATCACAAGAGCCCAATTAACCACCACTGCAAGAGCACAGTCATATCAATCACCTTTAAGAGCACAGTCATATCAATCACCTTTAAGAGCACAGTCATATCAATCACCTTTAAGAGCAGTCATATCAATCACCTTTAAGAGCAGTCATATCAATCACCTTTAAGAGCACAGTCATATCAATCACCTTTAAGAGCACAGTCATATCAATCACCTTTAAGAGCAGTCATATCAATCACCTTAAAGAGCAGTTATATCAATCACCTTTAAGAGCACAGTCATATCAATCACCTTTAAGAGCAGTCATATCAATCACCTTAAAGAGCAGTTATATCAATCACCTTTACGAGCAGTTATATCAATCACCTTTACGAGCAGTTATATCAATCACCTTAAAGAGCACAGTTATATCAATCACCTTTAAGAGCACAGTTATATCTCCTGCGCAGATTAAATCAGTCCGACATAATAACCATAAGCAGAGAGGATCTGATCACTGTCTTTAATGCACATCAACAGCACAACATGAAGGGCTTATTTTCAGCACTTAATGCCACAGAGGATTATTAAAGATGGTAAAAATCACATCGCAAAGCTTTACGAGGTGCACACACTCACCACAGTGCACCATCCCACCTCATTTCACACTCAGATAGTGAGTCAAAATTAAGTTAACTCTGATTCAAAAAGTCCCAACATGCAGTGCTATAAGCCCTCATCTCCCATCTGAATTAAAGTGGTGTTCTCACACACACACACACACACCTCATTCAACCACTACAGACCTCATCCATCTGCTATTTAGTAGAATTAGGCGTTTCCAAATTAGGGTTGAAATGAAAAGCTACAGGACGGCAGATGGACAGGTCAGCAATATTACCACAAACCGCAGTCTCACTGAAAATGAACAGAAAGCGCACGAGCCGTATTAACGCGACGCAAGGAGCTACTCTTGTTGTGCTACTCACTGCTTTCTGAGCATAACCAAAGGATGGTGCTTCATGTAGCGTAGCGCACGGACCGTGAATAACAGAGTTGCAGCAGAGATTAGGATGTGACCTTGGGTCCCCCTTCCCAGGACATGCAGACCCCACTCCCAGGCGACAAGGCCCCAGATGGGACAGAGGGGTCGGAGATGGGATCAGATTCAGCGCTGATCCACGTTCGCACGCCATTACATAACTTTTACACCCTGACCAAATCTCTGGCTTCAGAAAACCCACAATGGGTGGAGCCATCAACGGGGGGCACAGCCGTGGTTACGGGGTTCGCGCCTCACCCCCCCAACACACACACACACACACACGCTCACCCCCTGCTCGTCCAGCCGGAGCAGCTGCTGGGATACGCGGGGGGAGCCCAGAGCCTGGCGGAGGCACTGCGTATTCAGCTCTGGGAGCACCTCCTCCAGCACCTCCTTCAGCGGGAGCCCCCTGGCCGTCCCGTGCCGCGCTGTCGAAGGGACGGAGTCCTCCAGGACCGCACCCCTCAGGGTGGTAAGCTGTGGCCGGGGAGAGGAGAGAGGGATTAAAGGGGAGGGAGTGAGAGTGTGGGAATTGATAGAATTTTTCTATATGTATGTGCATATGTGTGTGTTTATCTGTGCTCTGCGTGTGTTCAGGCTGTATGGAGCGCAGTACCTCGCTGGTTCTAAAAGCGATGCGGTAGGCGTACTGGGTTCCCTCCAGTCTCTCCCTGCGGATGCTAAGCGCTACGGGCCCCAGGCTCTCATCCACACCAAAGTAGTTCTGATGATCTGCAGGGGAACAGGAACTCAACAGCATCACTTTCAGCCCTTTCGCCACCTACTGGTAACAGCTGGAACTGCAGGGGTTTTCTCAATTTTGTCAGGAGTTTAATAAATCCTGCTCCAGTAATGGAGCCGTTCCCTTGCGTGTTGTTTATCATAGACGGTGCGTCGACCTTCCAAATTCATACAATATAAAAGGCGCACATAGGCACTCACTCCAATAATTACTCAAGCAAAAAATTTAAGCTTAATGTCATTTTATTTTAGTTTCAAGGCGGACATGTTTTGGCCAATGGCGTTGAGGACGGCATGAGCTGAAACATGTCCGCTGTTCCAACCATGCTACTAAGAAAAAGATTATATGCATTATTAAAATGCTAATAAAGAATATCTGTATTCTAGTAGTAAAAGATTATTTAATAATACTAGGATTTTTTAATTTATATCAGACAATGTACATCTGAGGATGGTTACAAATCCACAAAATAATTTTATAGAGCCCAATTAGAGCCCAATAATAATTTAACTTAGATACCAAAACAAACACTTTTCTAATTTCACGACTGATAATACTTACCAGGTAATTGTAAATTACTTCAACCTCAACATCCTGGTTCATATACCTCCCTTCATTTTTTTTTTTTTAAGGTTTTGTGATGTGGTTTGTGATCGCCGCTGTGTTTACACTGAGCTGTGCTTCATGCTAACAGCAGTTAATCTGGCTCACACACACACAAGACGACAGACTCAATAACAACATAAAACCACAGAGATTGGAATAATCCAGCAGCCTAGAAGAGCTTCTCAGCCTGCTGGATGAGGTCAAACACACACGCTTTAGTCCCCATAGATACTCTGACCTATAATGTGACCATGTGACCATGTCAGGCCAATCACAGAAAGAGGAGGAAGCTGATGAAAAATCCAGGGGTTCATTTATGACAGTGTGCAGCTGCTCAAATGCTACGGCCTCTGTGTGTGTGTGTGTGTTTATTTGTGTGTGTGTGTTTATTTGTGTGTGTTTGTAGCCAAGTGTGTGGTAAGACACCCCATACCCATACCCAAAAAAAATTACATTTATAAATTCCCTCTCTTACAGAACAAGTGTCTTTGTTAGAAGATGATGTCTGCTTGTTTGTGAACAGCATACATCAGGCTTTATACACCACCCCCCCCCCCTGCACAGGGCACCCATACAGCCCCACCCAAGCGAGGGTCTCACCTTTCCCATAGAAGTACTTGTGGTAGTAGTAGGCCCCCAGGTCAATGTGCTCGATGATGTAGCGCTTGACCTTCTCCCTGTGGACGGGCTGGTTCTCGCGCGGGACCTCCAGCACGGACACGCCCGCGTTGGTGCAGTGGGAGCTGAGCGAGGATTCGAAGGAGCAGCCTTCCCCCGCTCCGTACGGGGCGGAGCCCACCCTGCAGAGCGAGATCTGCCTCTCGCCCTCGCCTCCGATCTCGTTACGGAAAAACGGGCAGCTGAGCAGGAGTTCGTTGCTCTTCCCGTCCCCCTCGTCCGTTTCGGGGTTCTCCCTCAGGTCTTCCCGGCTGCCTTGGGGGGACTCGGCTGCGGGAACGCCCCCTGAGGCAGCCGACGCCCCCGTTGAGGTGTTCTTCCTGCTAGCCGAGCTGATGCGATTGGCCAATGTCTCGCCGATGTGGAAGAGGACGCTCTGGACGTCGTGATGCGCGAAGCCCTTCCGTGCGCCGCCCCGAGGCCGCCGCTCGTCCTGCCCGGCGGGAAGCCGCACCCCTTCCTGTTCGTTCCGGGCGGTCCGAAGCTTCCGGAACAGGGAGGTGTCGGAAGAGGAGTCATTGCTCCGCCGCTGAGCGGACGGCCTCTCCTGCTCACTCCTGTGCTCGCGGTCCGCCCGGTCCACTGCGGAAACGCAGACGATCTCTCCGCGGGCGATCTGCGCAGCCGTCTGCAGGCTGGGGGACAGGGCGGAGGGGTCGGGGCCTGGGAGGGCCACGCCGTGGGGAGCCGGGGCCTCGACGCGGTAACCCCACAGCGCTGTGAGGACCGCATTCTCCGACAGGCCTTGCTGGTGGATGGAGGAGGTGCTGCCGTACCCACGATGCAGCGAGGCGCCCGTGTTGGGGTTGACACCGTTTTTGTCGGCGGCGGTGTCGGCGTCGTCGATGTCGCTGATGGTCACGTCGCTACTGCTCCGCTGGAGGACGGGGTGGAGGAGACTCAGCCCGTCGTCCAGCGAGTAACGGGGCGCAGGGCTGTCCGAGTTTGGGGAGGCCTCCCCGCCCTGATCGTCCGGTTTTGGGTGACCATTCTGAAAGTCCAGCACCACGGCCTCATAGCGGGGCGGTGCCCGGCCCACCCAACCCTCTTTCCTGGGGGGCCAATCAGACTTCCTCGCTCTGACTCCCATTTTCGGCCTGGCCGGCGCCCCGATGGCCTTGTTTCCCGGGGGACCCGCGGTACAGACGAGGGGCTCATCTGCCTGCACGCTCCAGCGCCCCCCGGCCCCGCCCACCCCACCCGCTGGATTGGCTCTGTCTACGCTGGGGCTTCGATCGCTCATTTTCCACGTGCCGATTCCTCGCCAAGCAACACCTCAGCGCTCCGCCCCATTACACCGTCATCAGTCCTTTACCGCCGTAAAAGAGGACAAGACCGCTTCTCTACCCAGAAACCATCAGGTGTGAAGCGGTAACGCGCCGTGTCCATAACTCACAGGAAGAGGGTGTGCGGACTAGCGACGAGATACGTGTTCATGTTAAGGTCAGCGGTCACCGTTCAAGCACGCGGGACGTGAACTGGTGTCACAGTCAGCAGGCGGGGGGATGCTACGCGTCACATGATCTGCTGTGGGGGGAGAAAAGAGAAAACAAATCACTGAAACGTACACGCCTTCGACCAATATACACACGCCACTCACCAAAAAACTACCAATATACACACACCACTCACCAAAACACTACCAATATACACACACCACTCACCAAAACACTACCAATATACACACACCACTCACCAAAACACCAATATACACACTACACCACACACCACTCACCAAAACACTACCAATATACACACACCACTCACCAAAACACTACCAATATACACACACCACTCACCAAAACACTACCAATATACACACACCACTCACCAAAACACTACCCATATACACACACTCCACCAAAACTACCAATATACACACACCACTCACCAAACCACTACCAATATACACACACCACTCACCAAAACACTACCAATATACACACACCACTCACCAAACCACTACCAATATACACACACCACTCACCAAAACACTACCAATATACACACACCACTCACCAAAACACTACCAATATACACACACCACTCACCAAAACACTACCAATATACACACACCACTCACCAAAACACTACCAATATACACACACCACTCACCAAAACACTACCAATATACACACACCACTCACCAAACCACTACCAATATACACACACCACTCACCAAAACACTACCAATATACACACACCACTCACCAAAACACTACCAATATACACACACCACTCACCAAACCACTACCAATATACACACACCACTCACCAAACCACTACCAATATACACACACCACTCACCAAAACACTACCAATATACACACACCACTCACCAAAACACTACCAATATACACACACCACTCACCAAAACACTACCAATATACACACACCATTACATTACATTACATTATAGGCATTTAGCAGACGCTCTTATCCAGAGCGACTTACATACTTCTTATTACATTTATCCATTCATACAGCTGGATATATACTGAAGCAATGCAGGTTAAGTACCTTGCTCAAGGGTACAACGGCAGTGTCCTACCTGGGAATCGAACCTGCAACCTTTCAGTTACAAGTCCAGTTCCTTAACCAGTATACTACACTGCCGCCCACCACTCCCCAAAACACTACCAATATACACACACCACTCACCAAAACACTACCATACACACCAGCAACCACTCACCAAAACACTACCAATATACACACACCACTCACCAAAACACTACCATACACACCAGCAACCACTCACCAAAACACTACCAATATACACACACCAGCAACCACTCACCAAAACACTACCAATATACACACACCACTCACCAAAACACTACCAATATACACACACCACTCACCAAAACACTACCAATATACACACACCACTCACCAAAACACTACCAATATACACACACCACTCACCAAAACACTACCAATATACACCAGCAACCACTCACCATAAACACCACGCTTTGCCATCATGGGCATATAGACTACATTTCACAGTAAATGGTATGATTCAGCACAACATTTATACACACATCTTATCTGACTGCTTGTAGGTAATCAAACCCTCACATTACCATGGAAACCTGCTGAGCATGTTAATAAAATCCGGCCAAGGCTGAATTTGTTTCTCAACAAGCGGCCCACAGTAACGGAATTAACCAGGGGTCTTAACATGTGTCACACACACAATTTCAACATCTCTCTTAGCAGGAGTCACACAGATATTAACATTGGTAACAGCCCATAAAACCCAGAGAACATGTCTGTAGATCAAGGGGGTTGCTGGCTTGATTCCCAAGTGGGGCATAGCTGTGATGGTCACATGACCCAGACACTCCATATGAAAGGCTTCAGAAAACATGAAGCGCCATTAAACAATGATGCGTAAATGTACAATATGAAAGATGGCCTCATGAAGCCAGCTGCACAGCAAGGATTACGTATGAAAGGTCAAGCGTCCAAATCTGAAACGGTACGTGCTCTGACCTGCATCCTTTAGGAGACGTCTATCCTGTGATATAAATTCAGTTTGCCATGGGAATGTGAAAGGACAGAGCCACTGTAGTTTGCCATGGGAATGTGAAAGGACAGAGCCATTGTGTGCTTGTGTGAGGAATCGGTCGCTTGCTCTGAGCGCAAGCACCACGTCTCTGAACTCAATCACTGCGAGCCGGACGATAAAGCATGAATCTCCACAGGCGAGCTACAGTGTGAGCTATGGTACAGTGCCTTGTTATTAGAACACACAGACACACACACACACACACACGCACACGCACCAGGCACCCGCAGTCTGAGGGGGGCATCCTGAGGGGAAAACCCATATCTCGGGAGATCCCCTGGCACGCAGAGAGCGGTTGCCTTACTGAGTGGTGCTGTGATGAATTAGCCGACAGTCCCGTCCCACACAATCAACCCTCCCATGAGGCCCAGATTACCCCCCTAGAGCTCTGAAACAGCCTCCCATCCACGTGGGACTGAAGCCGTGAAGAACCACTTCCCCTCTGGAGATACTACTTCCTGCCACATCACAGCACTGTGGGGTCATACACACTAAACCCCAGCCCTCTATTTAGCCTCCATTATAACCCCCGGGGGCTAAAGGCAGCCAGTGTTTACATTTCTCTAACAGGGTGAGGGGAATGTGGGCCAGATGTAGATTAGTGGTGTAGCGCTGTAGTGTCCTACCGTCTGCCGTCTCCTCCAATCAGAAGACCCGTTACACTTTCAAAGGGACTCCAATCTAAATGCACCATTATGGCATCTGAGACAACCATGATAATAGGCTGCGCTTTACAATATAACACACACAAAGTGACGGCTAGAGTACAAAATCTGACCAGCCACAATCAACATTTTACCAGCATTTGGCTGTTCATTTCAGACCCTGAGTGTCAGAATCTTAATATAAGTAAAGTACTGAGACCCAGATTCCTGATCAGATGGCCCACGGGTTTGAATCCGTGTTGCTGTGCACTTTGTTGAGGAGAATAACCTGATTCTCTAGAGCAGCTGTATTGCCTCATCAAGTCCCGTTTCTCATCAAGCCTTTTTAGCCTGGAATTACAAACCTGAGCTGAAAGCCGAATCAAAACAACATATCCTGCTGATGCGTGCCTCCCGCGTCACATTAACTGAGCCTACCATGGAACATGCCGGAACCGTTAGGGACAACCTGTGCCGAATCTGCCCATGGTTACGTGCAATCCTAACAATATATTATTAATGACAAAACAAATGTCTAGACAGGTAATAAAAGTGTTCCAATGATACTTTTTATTACTATTCCAATAAAAGTTAATTCTGCATTCTGAAAAATTAAGATAGTTCCAAGTTTTTTGTTTTGTTTGTTTTTTTAGCCTGTTTTCTCTCTCACAGGCTGAGTTAGTATCATTAGCAGTGCCGCTCTATCTGAGGCTGAGTGATTAGTATCATTAGCAGTGCAGCTCTATCACAGGCTGAGTGATTAGTATCATTAGCAGTGCAGCTCTATCACAGGCTGAGTGATTAGTATCATTAGCAGTGCAGCTCTATCACAGGCTGAGTGATTAGTATCATTAGCAGTGCAGCTCTATCACAGGCTGAGGGGTTAGTATCATTAGCAGTGCAGCTCTATCACAGGCTGAGTGATTAGTATCATTAGCAGTGCAGCTCTATCACAGGCTGAGTGATTAGTATCATTAGCAGTGCAGCTCTATCACAGGCTGAGTGATTAGTATCATTAGCAGTGCAGCTCTATCACAGGCTGAGTGATTAGTATCATTAGCAGTGCCGCTCTATCACAGGCTGAGTGATTAGTATCATTAGCAGTGCCGCTCTATCACAGGCTGAGGGGTTAGTATCATTAGCAGTGGCGCTCTATCACAGGCTGAGTGATTAGTATCATTAGCAGTGCCGCTCTATCACAGGCTGAGTGATTAGTATCATTAGCAGTGCAGCTCTATCACAGACTGAGTGATTAGTATCATTAGCAGTGCCGCTCTATCACAGGCTGAGTGATTAGTATCATTAGCAGTGCCGCTCTATCACAGGCTGAGTGATTAGTATCATTAGCAGTGCCGCTCTATCACAGGCTGAGTGGTTAGTATCATTAGCAGTGCCGCTCTATCACAGGCTGAGTGGTTAGTATCATTAGCAGTGCCGCTCTATCACAGGCTGAGTGATTAGTATCATTAGCAGTGCCGCTCTATCACAGGCTGAGTGGTTAGTATCATTAGCAGTGCCGCTCTATCACAGGCTGAGCGATTAGTATCATTAGCAGTGCCGCTCTATCACAGGCTGAGTGATTAGTATCATTAGCAGTGCCGCTCTATCACAGGCTGAGCGATTAGTATCATTAGCAGTGCCGCTCTATCACAGGCTGAGTGATTAGTATCATTAGCAGTGCCGCTCTATCACAGGCTGAGTGATTAGTATCATTAGCAGTGCCGCTCTATCACAGGCTGAGTGATTAGTATCATTAGCAGTGCCGCTCTATCACAGGCTGAGTGGTTAGTATCATTAGCAGTGCCGCTCTATCACAGGCTGAGTGGTTAGTATCATTAGCAGTGCCGCTCTATCACAGGCTGAGGGGTTAGTATCATTCGCAGTGCCGCTCTATCACAGGCTGAGTAATTAGTATCATTAGCAGTGCCGCTCTATCACAGGCTGAGTGGTTAGTATCATTAGCAGTGCCGCTCTATCACAGACTGAGTGATTAGTATCATTAGCAGTGCCGCTCTATCACAGGCTGAGTAATTAGTATCATTAGCAGTGCCGCTCTATCACAGGCTGAGTGGTTAGTATCATTAGCAGTGCCGCTCTATCACAGGCTGAGTGATTAGTATCATTAGCAGTGCCGCTCTATCACAGGCTGAGGGGTTAGTATCATTAGTAGTGCCGCTCTATCACAGGCTGAGTGGTTAGTATCATTATCAGTGCCGCTCTATCACAGGCTGAGGGGTTAGTATCATTAGCAGTGCCGCTCTATCACAGGCTGAGGGGTTAGTATCATTAGCAGTGCCGCTCTGTCACAGGCGGAGTGATTAGTATCATTAGCAGTGCCGCTCTATCACAGGCTGAGGGGTTAGTATCATTAGCAGTGCCGCTCTATCACAGGCTGAGGGGTTAGTATCATTAGCGATATACAGAGGAGATCAGGCTAATTACAGCGATGACCTCATTTCTGCCTCTGAAGCGGGGAGTGTGCACTGTGACCTAGAAATTCCACCAGGTCTTGAAATAATCATTTGGCATCACGGTCTGATTCCAATAGGGGAATATTAATAACTTGTCATGATGGTCCACGGGTTTCACACTGTGATCGTCTGTGGCAATAAAGAGTTGGTTGGAGCTTTCCTGCTGAGCTCACACAAAAAAAGCTTATCAGAAAACCCGACTACTGAGAGCAAAATGGTTTTTCATATAACACAGCTTCAGCAAAATAGTGTATCATATAACACACAGCTTCAGCAAAATAGTGTATCATATAACACACAGCTTCAGCACACGAGTGTTTCATATAACACACAGCTTCAGCAAAATAGTGTATCATATAACACACAGCTTCAGCAAACGAGTGTTTCATATAACACACAGCTTCAGCACACGAGTGTTTCATATAACACACAGCTTCAGCAAAATAGTGTTTCATATAACACACAGCTTCAGCAAAATAGTGTATCATATAACACACAGCTTCAGCACACGAGTGTTTCATATAACACACAGCTTCAGCAAAATAGTGTTTCATATAACACACAGCTTCAGCACACGAGTGTTTCATATAACACACAGCTTCAGCACACTAGTGTTTAATATAACACACAGCTTCAGCACACGAGTGTTTCATATAACACACAGCTTCAGCACACGAGTGTTTCATATAACACACAGCTTCAGCACACGAGTGTTTCATATAACACACAGCTTCAGCAAAATAGTGTTTCATATAACACACAGCTTCAGCACACGAGTGTTTCATATAACACACAGCTTCAGCACACTAGTGTTTAATATAACACACAGCTTCAGCACACGAGTGTTTCATATAACACACAGCTTCAGCACACGAGTGTTTCATATAACACACAGCTTCAGCACACGAGTGTTTCATATAACACACAGCTTCAGCACACTAGTGTTTCATATAACACACAGCTTCAGCACACGAGTGTTTCATATAACACACAGCTTCAGCACACTAGTGTTTAATATAACACACAGCTTCAGCACACGAGTGTTTCATATAACACACAGCTTCAGCACACGAGTGTTTAATATAACACAGCTTCAGCACACGAGTGTTTCATATAACACACAGCTTCAGCACACTAGTGTTTAATATAACACACAGCTTCAGCACAGTAGTGTTTCATATAACACAGAGCTTCAGAGTAACTCCATACAATAGTGTGTCAATTACATCTCACTGAAGCAGGCGCTTTCATAGCAACATTAAGCTGAAGCGCAGAGAGCTTCAGAAGAGAAAAGCCCATGTAAAGCATTTATAGGGGAAAAAGTTAAACTAATTAAACTCATCTGCCTGTGACGGAGAGACCAGCAGTCAGACAGTGATTCTGACTCAGCTCCAGTCAAGGTTACATACGATAACAACATGACATATGAGTGACTTAACTAGAATCCCCAACACGCACGCACCCAACACTTTATTTGTCTGTATAAAGTGGGCCAATGTGAAGGAGACTGAATGAAAGACAGTGGGAGTGTTGCCAAACTCTGCTTCAGGAAACTCTTGCAATTACACTCCAGGACTAATTAATTTGGGGATTTTAATTACTTAATTTGGGGACCTCATCCTTTCACTGTCAGCACTCTGGGTCCTGAGAAACCCAGCACCCGCCTTCCCCAGCAGTCTGTGTGTGTGTGTGTGTGTGACAATGATGTGTGTGCATGCGTTTGTGTTTGCGTTTATGTGTGTGTGCGTACCTGTGTGTGCGTACGTGTGTGTATGTGTGTGTGTGTGTGTGTACCTGTGTGTGCGTACGTGTGTGTATGCGTGTGTGTGTGTGTGTGTACGTGCATGCATATGCTTGTGATGTGTGTGGCTACAGACAGGATAATGAGACTCTGTGCAAACGAGACAAACATTGCTTGGAGCATCCATTGTGTTTATTGGACACCAGCAGTGCTTGTTGACCAGCAGCTGTCACCACAATCCTTCCCTATGGGCATCACATTAGTCTGAAGTCCACATCACCTGCAATAGGAGCAAGGCCTGGAGTACCTCACACACCCCCCCCCCACTCTGCTGGAGTACCTCACACCACACCCCCCCCCCCCCCCCTCGACTCTGCTGGAGTACCTCACACCCCTCCCGACTCTGCTGGAGTACCTCACACCATACAGTCCCATAGAGTGAGAGGTATAGACTGCACCATACAGCCCTACAGAGAGGTATAGACTGCACCATACAGCCCTACAGAGTGAGAGGTATAGACTGCACCATACAGCCCTGTAGAGTGAGAGGTATATACTGCACCATACAGCCGTGTAGAGTGAGAGGTATAGACTGCACCATACAGCCCTACAGAGTGAGAGGTATAGACTGCACCATACAGCCCAACAGAGAGGTATAGACTGCACCATACAGCCCTACAGAAAGGTATAGACTGCACCATACAGCCCAACAGAGAGAGAGGTATAGACTGCACCATACAGCCGTGTAGAGTGAGAGGTATAGACTGCACCATACAGCCGTGTAGAGTGAGAGGTATAGACTGCACCATACAGCCGTGTAGAGTGAGAGGTATAGACTGCACCATACAGCCATGTAGAGTGAGAGGTATAGACTGCACCATACATCCGTGTAGAGTGAGAGGTATAGACTGCACCATACAGCCGTGTAGAGTGAGAGGTATAGACTGCACCATACAGCCGTGTAGAGTGAGAGGTATAGACTGCACCATACAGCCGTGTAGAGTGAGAGGTATAGACTGCACCATACAGCCGTGTAGAGTGAGAGGTATAGACTGCACCATACAGCCGTGTAGAGTGAGAGGTATAGACTGCACCATACAGCCGTGTAGAGTGAGAGGTATAGACTGCACCATACAGCCGTGTAGAGTGAGAGGTATAGACTGCACCATACAGCCGTGTAGAGTGAGAGGTATAGACTGCACCATACAGCCGTGTAGAGTGAGAGGTATAGACTGCACCATACAGCCCTGTAGAGTGAGAGGTATAGACTGCACCATACAGCCGTGTAGAGTGAGAGGTATAGACTGCACCATACAGCCCTGTAGAGTGAGAGGTATAGACTGCACCATACAGCCGTGTAGAGTGAGAGGTATAGACTGCACCATACAGCCGTGTAGAGTGAGAGGTATAGACTGCACCATACAGCCATGTAGAGTGAGAGGTATAGACTGCACCATACAGCCGTGTAGAGTGAGAGGTATAGACTGCACCATACAGCACTGTAGAGTGAGAGGTATAGACTGCACCATACATCCGTGTAGAGTGAGAGGTATAGACTGCACCATACAGCCATGTAGAGTGAGAGGTATAGACTGTACCATACAGCCGTGTAGAGTGAGAGGTATAGACTGTACCATACAGCCGTGTAGAGTGAAAGGTATAGACTGCGCCATCCAGCCCAGTAGAGTGAGAGGTATAGACTGCACCATACAGCCATATAGAGTGAGAGGTATAGACTGCACCATACAGCCCTATAGAGTGAGAGGTATAGACTGCACCATCCAGCCCTGTAGAGTGAGAGGTATAGACTGCACCATCCAGCCCTGTAGAGTGAGAGGTATAGACTGCACCATCCAGCCCTGTAGAGTGAGAGGTATAGACTGCACCATACAGCCCAGTAGAGTGAATGGTAAAGACAGACTTCTCCCTAATGAGCCCTATTGCTCTTAGAGAGACCAGCAGTCTGGTTGTGACTCAGCTCCAGTCAGATTAAACTCATGTGCCTGTAATGGAGAGAGAAGCAGGCGTTTGAGTCGCAGCACAGCACCCCGCTGGGAGCCGCTGGCGCTCGTCTGGGCACGTGGCGGGTCACTACGGCAACGACTCCTGTGTGACAGCGCTGCCAAAGGTCTTGGGCACGGCTACGATACCGCTGGTCCACACATCCAGTGATCTTAAGGCGTGTGACACAGGGGGTCCGGACCACATGAGGGTTGTTGTTAAGGCAGGAAATGAAGGTGTGTGTGGTGATATGATGCAGCCTTTTAGCACGCACGCACGCACGCACGCACGCACGCACGCACGCACACACACACGCACACACGCACACACGCACACACGCACACACGCACACACGCACACACGCACGCACACACGCACACACACACACACACACACCGAGTCAGCAGAGAGGAATCTGGATCTTTCTGTGTAAACTCCATATATGCTGAGACTGCATATTTCCCTCTGCAGTGGAACAGAGGCTCTTTCAGTCACACACTCACACACTCACACACGCCCTGCAGGCACGAGCACCACACGCCCTGCAGGCACGCCCTGCACACACGATCTGCACACTGCACACACGCCTTGCAGACACGACCTGCACCCAGCAGACACACCCTGCAGACACGACATGCACACACACTCTGTGCCCTGCAGACAAGCACTGCTGCACACGACCTGCAGACACGCCTTGCTGCAGACGACCTGCAGATACGCCCTGCTGCACACGCTTTGCTGCACAAATTACCTGCAGACACACCCTGCTGCACATGACCTGTAGACACGCCCTGCAGACACGCCCTGCAGACACGCCCTGCAGACACGCCCTGCTGCACATGACCTGCAGACACGCCCCTGGACTGAAGCAGTAAACTCTGCCTCTGTGGCTCAGTGCATCCCTGTGAGTATGACTCCATTCCACACATTAATAGTACAGTAATACTACAGTAACCTTGGGCCTGAATGAGCCCGTATAGTACAGTAATACTACAGTAACCTTGGGCCTGAATGAGCCCGTATAGTACAGTAATACTACAGTAACCTTGGGCCTGAATGAGCCCGTATAGTACAGTAATACTACAGTAACCTTGGGCCTGAATGAGCCCGTATAGTACAGTAATACTACAGTAACCTTGGGCCTGAATGAGCCCGTTCAGCAAGAATGGCAGCAGGTCTTAATAAAACCATTAGACCTTCCACACGCACACACAAACACAAACACGCACACGCACACGCACACGCACGCGCACGCGCACGCGCACGCGCACGCGCACACACGCACACGCACACACACACACACACACACAAACAAGGAAGTACAAACAGCCCACGCATAGCCTCCTCTCTTCAACGCAGCCAATCAAAAAACACCTCTACGGCTGTCCTTACTGACCCTCACAACGAAGAGGGAACAAAATTATGAATTAAATAAAACACACAGAACTAACACTGCAAATCACCTCAGCTGGAAACACAGAGCAAGAAAAGCCCTTTTACTGCCTAAAATTCTGTTTCATCACCCCAGCTGGAAACACAGAGCAAGAAAAGCCCTTTTACTGCCTAAAATTCTGTTTCATCACCCCAGCTGGAAACACAGAGCAAGAAAAGCCCTTTTACTGCCTAAAATTCTGTTTCATCACCTCAGCTGGAAACACAGAGCAAGAAAAGCCCTTTTACTGCCTAAAATTCTGTTTCATCACCTCAGCTGGAAACACAGAGCAAGAAAAGCCCTTTTACTGCCTAAAATCCTGTTTCATTTACTAAAGAACATAAACATGATTTCCACCGGCAGTCAGAGGCTGAATGAGCAGAAACAATGGCTAAGTCACGGCACTGATTTCACACTTTAAAGATGAGAAAAGCACTCCAGTGCAACCCACACATCCTCATGAGCCTTTGAAACATAGAGACTGCTTTACTTTATGATTCCTTAACAGAGGGATAGAGAGACACACTAAGTGAGCAACACGTTCCAGGACTTCATAGAAAAATGTATTTAAGGAAACATCAATTACATAATGTAATTATTCATTATATTTATCTGGAAATACTTAATCAGTTAATAATCTATAGGTAGATTTCTATCAAAAATAAACAAGCACAAAAGTATAATCCACAATTGTATTTATCATCCACACACACACACCTCTCAATTTGTGTTCGGAGATATAATCCACAAGTATGTGTTTTCCATCCACACACAAACACCGCTCAACTTGTGTTTCGTAAATCATCATTTGGATGAATGCAAACATTATATTCACAAATGCAAATAACATTTACAGATATGTTTCCAATGTTCACATGTACAAATCAAAAGCTTGGCTTGCGAACTGGCGAATCTACATTTGCCGATCGAAGGACACGCTTGATCTGCTTGGATTTACGGACAGAATTTTTAGACAAATATTCAGCTGTTTTTCACCGTGTCTATTCACGCTCGCTTAACTTGCGATTCGTAAACAAAACTTCTTCTTCTTTGGTGCTACATAACACGTCCATATGTGTGTTCGGCTCATCAGCGCCACTTTTAGAACAAGTGGCCAAAATTTCACATTATCTTTAAGAAGTGGATTAATGGTCAATTTAATTAAAACAACCGAGTTTTGGGTTTATTTAGGTTGTAAAGCTAACCCCACGCTAATCTTGCGATGGGAAGTTTTTTAAACAGTCATTGCACAAAACAGATTGCATGTAGCTAGCTAGCTAGATTACATTACAGATACATACTCCCAGAGTGTAAAAGCACAAACAGAGGCTGATCTCTCTCTTCAGTGTAAAAACAAAATGACGCTGATCTCTCTCTTCAGTGTAAAAGCACAATGAGGCTGATCTCTCTCCACAGTGTCAAAGCACAAACAGAAGCTGATCTCTCTCTTCAGTGTAAAAGCACAATGAGGCTGATCTCCATCTCCAGTGTAAAAGCACAAAGAGGCTGATCTCCATCTCCAGTGTAAAAGCACAATGAGGCTGATCTCTCTCTCCAGTGTAAAAGCACAATGAGGCTGATCTCTCTCCACAGTGTCAAAGCACAAACATAAGCTGATCTCTCTCTTCAGTGTAAAAGCACAATGAGGCTGATCTCTCTCCACAGTGTCAAAGCACAAACAGAAGCTGATCTCTCTCTTCAGTGTAAAAGCACAATGAGGCTGATCTCTCTCTTCAGTGTAAAAGCACAATGACGCTGATCTCTCTTCAGTGTCAAAGCACAAACAGAAGCTGATCTCTCTCTTCAGTGTAAAAGCACAATGAGGCTGATCTCTCTCTTCAGTGTAAAAGCACAATGAGGCTGATCTCTCTCTTCAGTGTAAAAGCACAATGAGGCTGATCTCTCTCCACCGTGTCAAAGCACAAACAGAAGCTGATCTCTCTCTTCAGTGTAAAAACAAAATGACGCTGATCTCTTCAGTGTAAAAGCACAATGAGGCTGATCTCTCTCTCTCCAGTGTAAAGACACAATGAGGCTGATCTCTCTCTCCAGTGTAAAGACACAATGAGGCTGATCTCTCTATCCAGTGTAAAGTCACAATGAGGCTGATCTCTCTCTCCAGTGTAGACACAATGAGGCTGATCTCTATCTCCAGTGTAAAGACACAATGAGGCTGATCTCTCTCTCCAGTGTAAAGACACAATGAGGCTGATCTTTATCTCCAGTGTAAAAACAAAATGAGGCTGATCGCTTCAGTGTAAAAGCACAATGAGGCTGATCTCTCTCTCCAGTGTAAAGTCACAATGAGGCTGATCTCTCTCTCCAGTGTAAAGACACAATGAGGCTGATCTCTATCTCCAGTGTAAAGACACAATGAGGCTGATCTCTCTCTCCAGTGTAAAGACACAATGAGGCTGATCGCTTCAGTGTAAAAGCACAATGAGGCTGATCTCTCTCTCTCCAGTGTAAAGACACAATGAGGCTGATCTCTCTCTCCAGTGTAAAGACACAATGAGGCTGATCTCTATCTCCAGTGTAAAGACACAATGAGGCTGATCTCTCTCTCCAGTGTAAAGACACAATGAGGCTGATCGCTTCAGTGTAAAAGCACAATGAGGCTGATCTCTCTCTCTCCAGTGTAAAGACACAATGAGGCTGATCTCTCTCTCCAGTGTAAAGACACAATGAGGCTGATCTCTCTCTCCAGTGTAAAGACACAATGAGGCTGATCTCTCTCTCCAGTGTAAAGACACAATGAGGCTGATCTCTCTCTCCAGTGTAAAGACACAATGAGGCTGATCTCTATCTCCAGTGTAAAGACACAATGAGGCTGATCTCTCTCTCCAGTGTAAAGACACAATGAGGCTGATCTCTCTCTCCAGTGTAAAGACACAATGAGGCTGATCTCTCTCTCCAGTGTAAAGACACAATGAGGCTGATCTCTCTCTCCAGTGTAAAGACACAATGAGGCTGATCTCTCTCTCCAGTGTAAAGACACAATGAGGCTGATCTCTCTCTCCAGTGTAAAGACACAATGAGGCTGATCTTTCCCCACAGTGTAAAAGCACAATGAGGCTGATCTCGGAGAGGGAGGGGCAGTAGCTCTCAGACTGCAGCAGTGGCCTTTATCCTCTCTCCTGTCACTCTGTAACCATGTGTGACATCCCCGCCTCCCCCCGTTCCCCGAGACAACCCTGCCATGTTACTCTGCCCTGTTGCTAGGCAGCAGGCTCCTAATATGATACAAGCTTAGAGTAACAGTGCATCTCCCGGGCTCTGTGGAATAGCAGCAGCCTGATTGCAGGGCACAGGACATAGGACATAGGGAACAGGACATAGGGCACAGGGCACAAGACATAGGGCACAAGACATAGGGCACAAGACATAGGGCACAGGGTATAAAGTATAGAACACGACATAGGGAACAGGACACAGGGCACAAGACATAGGGCACAGGGCACAAGACATAGGGCACAGGACACAGGGTATAGAGCATGGGTTATAGAGCACAGGGCATAGGGCACACGGTATAGAGCACAAGGTATAAGGTATAGAACACATGACATAGGGCACAGGACATAGGGCACAGGGCACAAGACATGGGGTATAGAGCACGGGGTATAGGGCACGGGGTATAAGGTATAGGACACATGACATAGGGCAAAGGGCACAGGAGTCAGAGCACTCCAGCCAATCAGCTGGCTTATCTCTCCATTCAGATTCTCTTCTGTCTTCCACTCCAATGGAAAGGAGGTACAAGGGCCCCAACCCCCAAAGTCCTCCACACCATAGTCCGCAAACATCGCCCCGTCACCAACGCCTATGCCCAGCGTGCGGGCCACAGGGGCTAGCAGGGTCCGTGTCCGCTGGTTATGAGACACACAGGTCTTCCCACAGCATCCCAGGGTCATTCTCAGCCAGATAAAATGACAGTGGCTTGCAAGCCGTCAGCAGAATGATCCAGGCACGCACTGACAGGACATATTAACAACACCCAACAGCTGTGTTGGAGCTGACCACAGCCATGCGTTCCACATACATACAGAGCATCACGCGTGTGACACGCCTGGTCATGCCTCAGCCCCAAGGCCACTGCCAGGATCTCCCTGTTGAGTACATACAACAACCGTGCGAGATCCAGAGTACTGAATCTGCGACACTACATCAGCTGGGAGTGCGATAAAAAGCCCTTTTCCAAACAAGAACATGGTTATATAACAGTAGACACGTCTTCGCTAAGGGTGATAAAATCCAAAGCCTATGAACATAATAACCTGGCAATCCCACTTTTAACAGCTCTAGGGCTACACAGCAAACTAACAATCTACACCCAAACTCTCCTAGGACTCTGTCATAAAGAACACATCAGTGAACAGGCTGGGATTAAATCACCAATAACCTAAATCTACACAAGGGGAGGGGGGGTTGTGGGACAGCAGCTGGAACAGTACGTCAGCTCCGCACTCCCGCCCCACCCCCCCCCCGCCTGCCCCGCCCCCCTGAATGGAGACCATTAAGATCCCAGCCGAGCTCCACAAGCAGTGTCCACAACAGCACTACTGAACCAGTACGGTCTGTAGAGAGGACATGGCTTCACTTTGAGGAAACATCACATCACAATGCTACAGTTACTGTGACACTGCAACCCACAAACTGATTTTTACAAGAGTCCCAGGCCAGCACGCTGACGGACAGGACAGAGCTCCTATGGGACAGGCTGACGGACAGGACAGAGCTCCTATGGGACAGGCTGACGGACAGGACAGAGCTCCTATGGGACAGGCTGACGGACAGGACAGAGCTCCTATGGGACAGGCTGACGGACAGGACAGAGCTCCTATGGGACAGGCTGACGGACAGGACAGAGCTCCTATGGGACAGGCTGACGGACAGGACAGAGCTCCTATGGGACAGGCTGACAGACAGGACAGAGCTCCTATGGGACAGGCTGACAGACAGGACAGAGCTCCTATGGGACAGGCTGACAGACAGGACAGAGCTCCTATGGGACAGGCTGACAGACAGGACAGAGCTCCTCTGGGACAGGCTGACGGACAGGACAGAGCTCCTATGGGACAGGCTGACGGACAGGACAGAGCTCCTCTGGGACAGGCTGACGGACAGGACAGATCTCCTATGGGACAGGCTGACAGACAGGACAGAGCTCCTCTGGGACAGGCTGACGGACAGGACAGAGCTCCTATGGGACAGGCTGACGGACAGGACAGAGCTCCTCTGGGACAGGCTGACGGACAGGACAGATCTCCTATGGGACAGGCTGACGGACAGGACAGAGCTCCTATGGGACAGGCTGACGGACAGGACAGATCTCCTATGGGACAGGCTGACAGACAGAGCTCCTATGAGACAGGCTGACGGACAGGACAGAGCTCCTCTGGGACAGGCTGACGGACAGGACAGAGCTCCTATGGGACAGGCTGACGGACAGGACAGAGCTCCTATGGGACAGGCTGACGGACAGGACAGATCTCCTATGGGACAGGCTGACGGACAGGACAGAGCTCCTATGGGACAGGCTGACGGACAGGACAGAGCTCCTATGGGACAGGCTGACAGACAGAGCTCCTATGGGACAGGCTGACGGACAGGACAGATCTCCTATGGGACAGGCTGACAGACAGAGCTCCTATGGGACAGGCTGACGGACAGGACAGATCTCCTATGGGACAGGCTGACAGACAGAGCTCCTATGGGACAGGCTGACGGACAGGACAGAGCTCCTATGGGACAGGCTGACAGACAGAGCTCCTATGGGACAGGCTGACGGACAGGACAGATCTCCTATGGGACAGGCTGACAGACAGAGCTCCTATGGGACAGGCTGACGGACAGGACAGATCTCCTATGGGACAGGCTGACAGACAGGACAGAGCTCCTATGGGACAGGCTGACGGACAGGACAGAGCTCCTATGGGACAGGCTGACAGACTGCCTCAGTCTGAGTGAGGTGGACCATGTGGCGCAGCTGAGTGGTCAGCGGTGGTCTCCGTTTGCTTCTGCTTTGTTTAGTTTGACCTCACTTTGCTCCAACAGGCTCACTCTCTCTCACACACTCTCTCTCACACGCACTCTCTCTCACACGCACTCTCTCTCACACGCACTCTCTCTCACACGCACTCTCTCTCACACTCTCACACACTCTCTCTCTCTCACACACTCTCTCTCACACACTCTCTCTCTCACGCACTCTCTCTCACACGCACTCTCTCTCACACGCACTCTCTCTCACACGCACTCTCTCTCACACGCACTCTCTCTCACACGCACTCTCTCTCACACGCACTCTCTCACACACGCACACTCTCTCACACACGCACACTCTCTCACACACGCACACTCTCTCACACACGCCACTCTCTCACACACGCACACTCTCTCTCTCACACGCACTCTCTCTCTCTCACACGCACTCTCTCTCTCACACGCACTCTCTCTCTCACACGCACTCTCTCTCTCTCACACGCACTCTCTCTCTCTCACACGCACTCTCTCTCTCTCACACGCACTCTCTCTCACACGCACTCTCTCACACGCACTCTCTCACACGCACTCTCTCTCACGCACTCTCTCTCACACGCACTCTCTCTCACACGCACTCTCTCTCACACGCACTCTCTCTCACACGCACTCTCTCACACGCACTCTCTCTCACACGCACTCTCTCTCACACGCACTCTCTCTCACACGCACTCTCTCTCACACGCACTCTCTCTCACACGCACTCTCTCTCACACGCACTCTCTCTCACACGCACTCTCTCTCTCACGCACTCTCTCTCTCACACGCACTCTCTCTCACACGCACTCTCTCACACGCACTCTCTCACACGCACTCTCTCACACGCACTCTCTCACACGCACTCTCTCTCACACACGCACTCTCTCTCACACTCACACTCTCTCACTAACACTCTCTCACACGCACTCTCTCTCTCTCACGCAATCTCTCTCACACGCACTCTCTCTCTCACCCTCACTCTCTCTCACACTCTCTCTCTCACACGCACTCTCTCACACACGCACTCTCTCTCACACGCACTCTCTCTCACACGCACTCTCTCTCACACGCACTCTCTCTCACACGCACTCTCTCTCACACGCACTCTCTCTCACACGCACTCTCTCTCACACGCACTCTCTCTCACACACACACACACTCACACACACACACACACTCCCACACACACACTCACACTCGAAATAACAGCCTTTAATAAATGGCAAACTGGACTTCTACTGCGCCACAGGAGTTTAAAGATATTTTCTAGCATATTTTACAGAAAAATATGAATCACAGTCCTGTCCTCTGTAAATTAAATGTCCTTATTTGCCCCTGCTAATAAAATCCATACCAGCCCCTTAGAAAAAGGTGCACAATCAATATTGGCTTATGGCTCAGATGTAGCATGTCAGAGGTGCGTAATCAATATTGGCTTATGGCTCAGATGTAGCATGTCAGCTGCTTAGCCATGCTAATTACATTTACAAAGACTGAGGCCTGCAATTCACTTTATGCTTACTTGTGAGTTTTATTTTATTTTATTACAGTACTGAGTATTATGTTGCAAAACGTGTAACGAGTTTATGAAGAGGACTGCCAGGAGACACCATCATTGGGCAAAGCCTTATTTCCAGCAGCTGCTTCTGACAAGCCGTTTCCTGTAGAACCACAACATAGGAGTTTATTTTCTCAAAAAAACTGCACTAAGGGTGGATGAAGAGTCGGATGGATTGGTAGAGACAACTGGTGATTCTGAATGTGCTCTGAACAAGTCAACAAGCTGGATAACAACATCCACAGCTGAGACAAATGCTCGATGGGTGACACCTAACCTAACATTACCCCATCACCTCAAAACCTACCCACTGCATATATAGACCTGGGGGTGTACTACAAAGCAGAATTACTGAGTTAGAGTCGAGAGTCTGCACTGAGTAAAACCCGGAACCCTCCCGAATCTGGAACATAAGTACCTTGCTTAGGGGTACAATGGTAGTGGCCTACCTGGGAATCGAACCTGTAACATTAAGGTTACAAGCCCTGTTCCTTCCCCATTATACTACACTGCTTCCCCAGCGCCCAGACCTGCAGACGCACACACTCACTGCTAACGGTAAGACAGAACAACAAGTCCTGGACCTGTGCTCTCCTCCACAGAACCAGACAAAAGCCAGCAGAGGAAACGCACGGTAAGGCCAATGCAGTCACGTGTGCCGGGCTTTCAGTCAGACACACAGGGACAAAGAGAGCCGGGGCTAATTCAGCAGCCACAGGCCGAGTGGACTCTCCAAACACGCTCCTCCAGGCCAACAAAGCAGCGCTACGCTTACGCTACATTCATTCACCTCCTCTCTCAAGTATAAAGGGGAAAAAACGGCCGCATACCGCGCCTCTCCAACCCTTTTGTCTGTTGAGCGGTATTAAACGTAGCCTAGCCTAATTCCCATGCAGCCGCGCTACTTACTTAACATATCAGGGATTAGGCGTACTGTGCATTATTCCTATACATTTACTTTAGGGATTAGGACCATGTACACTATTGGAAATAGGCTAATACAGCGCAACAGGCCGAGCACAGGCTCGTTAGTTCACTCTGCCAAAGATGAAGAGGTCTCCATCCATACAGAGAGAAAACAACGTATCATGAAGATATACAGTATAAACCAAAGATAAAACGGTAGTAGTGTGTCCATCACAATCACAAATGCGGGAGGACTACACACACACACACACACACACACACACACACACACACACACACACAGAGCAGTAGTCCCTCACAAACGCTGGAGCACTACACATGAAGAGCAGTCAGAGAAGCCACATTCGAACAGCCCAAGCTTTCATAAAGCAGTTCTGTGGAGAGGGCTTATAGAAGCTCTCCAACTATAAATGGCAGGAGTTGGAGCACAGGAACGATCAGTCTCACGGTAGTGAGCATTCAGCGTTGAGCTTACAGTCACTGTTCATATCAGAGACCACCCCTCCCACCCGCCATTACTGTTACGACCACCCCTCCCACCCACCATTACTGTTACGACCACCCCTCCTACCCGCCATTACTGTTACGACCACCCCTCCTACCCGCCATTACTGTTACGACCACCCCTCCTACCGGCCATTACTGCTACGACCACCCCTCCTACCCGCCATTACAGTTACGACCACCCCTCCCACCCGCCATTACTGTTACGACCACCCCTCCCACCCGCCATTACTGTTACGACCACCCCTCCTACCCGCCATTACTGTTACGACCACCCCTCCTACCCGCCATTACTGTTACGACCACCCCTCCTACCCGCCATTACTGTTACGACCACCCCTCCTACCCGCCATTACTGTTACGACCACCCCTCCTACCCGCCATTACCGTTACGACCACCCCTCCCACCGGTCATTACAGTTACGACCACCCCTCCTACCCGCCATTACTGTTACGACCACCCCTCCTACCCGCCATTACTGCTAAGACCACCCCTCCCACCCGCCATTACAGTTACGACCACCCCTCCTACCCGCCATTACTGTTACGACCACCCCTCCTACCCGCCATTACTGCTAAGACCACCCCTCCCACCCGCCATTACCGTTACAACCACCACTCCCAACTGCTATTACTGTTACAACCACTCCTCCCACTCGACATTACCGTTACAACCACCCCTCCCACCGGCTATTACTGTTACAACCACCCCTCCTACTGGCCATTACTGTTACAACCACCCCTCATACTCGCCATTACTGTTACGACCACCCCTCCTACCGGCCATTACTGTTACGACCACCCCTCCTACCCGCCATTACTGTTTTGACCACCCCTCCCACCCGACATTACTGTTACGACCACCCTTCCCAACCGCCATTACTGTTACAAGCACCCCTCTCACCCGACATTACCATTACAACCACCCCTCCGACCCGCCATTACTGTTACGACCACCCCTCCGACCCGCCATTACTGTTACGACCACCCCTCCCACCCGACATTACTGTTACGACCACCCCCCCACCCGACATTACTGTTACGACCACCCCCCCACCCGACATTACTGTTACGACCACCCCTCCCACCCGACATTACTATTAGGATACTCAATTTTCTCTAAAGCACAGCCCACACATTGTATGGGTAGGAGCCAGACAAGGTCTCAAAATCACAGTATAGCAAGCGCAATGCCCGAAGCAACCCATGCTTTCCCAAACATTAAGTGTATACAGAAAACAGCTCCAACTGGACAATGAAGCATTCACTTTATCCCTACAATCCTCCTTGAAGCAGCACGCAAAAATGTGGATACAAGCCAACCGGGGAATAATGTATTTTTAATAAGCATTTGACCACTGTTAAAAAATGTCACACCTTTCTTTTCAAATCCTGAAATATTATTTTCTAATTAAGAATTGCATTGGCTGAAATAAATTATTTATAGACAAGATCTGACTTTCCACAAAAATTATTAGTTTGTCAGTCAGTTCTGCAAGCCTATAAAATATTCAAGAGAAAAAATTTCACTGGGGATATTTTGCATTCACCACCCCAAAGAGAAAAAAAAACATCAAAAGACAAGAGTACCTTGCAGGTCACACAATCTGCTTGAATGTTGGCAGAATATAACAAGGACAATGCTTCCATATGGCCACTTAATTTCCACCAGGCATGACTAATTATGTCATTATAAAGTGTCAAAGCAAATGGTTTGTCACTAGGTAACAATATTGAAGCAATTACTAACATCGTAACACACTGGACCTTCTATTCCCTGAATAAATGATGTAGCTATTCGTTTGACAATACATTTGTAGGCAACAAGAATTATTGTCTATTGTCTCAGTATCGAGCCGTCATAAAACAATTAATTAACAGCTTTCTTGTGTGAAAGGTATTGAAAATAAGAAAATTCCACAGCTGTGAAACTAGGCTACTACAATAGAACTATCAGGTACTGCATATCACAATATAGCTATATTTAGGAGACACGACGTTCATTGTTATTGCTTCCAGAATATTAGCAACTAGGCCCTCGTCAATCTTTATGACATTGCCACTGGACTTGGCAGCGCGCGCGGAAACCAGCAGCTCGTGGGTCCAGCCCTGGGGAAAAGATCCCACGAGGCCAAATGCACCGATCAAAGGGGTGAGAGTGTTTAACACCGTTTAACACTCAGCCCATGTGTTCACACCTCCACTTTCGCCACATGAACCAACTGTGCAATCAATCGTGTCAATTGACCGCGCTTTGAAATTGCGCCGCTTGCAATAAGACCACCTTTCACCTAAGAAAGATGTTAATATGGAGTGCATAAGTAAAAACGGACACAAGTGCGGCGCAGTTTATCAAATCACCTATGGCATAGGTATTTGTTTGTTCTAAATCCACCACTGACGCAGCTCACAAGCTGAAACGGTCGTATATTAATATCAAGGGCTATGATAAGTTAACTGTCACTTTTCCCATGTAGCTGTATGATAGGCAACGAAAGGAAATGAAATTTGTGTGTTTACTTGCAATTCATCTTGCCAGTCGTAAAGTTACCTTAGCCTATTTATTTTGTCAATCTTCATCATCAATAAACTAACGTTAGACAAGCGGATTGGCGACAGAGAAATAGTCACGAATAGCCAGCTAACTGGGTACAAAATGTAATGTTACTATATGAGCAAGCGCACTGTGTGGGAATTAACAAGTTGTCAAATGATTGACTTCTTGGTTCTAGTTAACAAAGCTTATCACGCTCGATAACTTAGCTAGTCATCGAACCAAATACTGTGGCGATGCTACTTAGCATGCAAACAAGTTATATTAGAAACCAAAATTATACCATTACTTTCACACAACACCACTTTATTTAATTCCATGATCATGCAACGTTAGTTAACTTGCGAGGTAAATCTGTGTCCGTTGCATATAAATAGCAAAACACAGTCAAAATCCTTTGTTCCAGTTTTGCAGTTTTGGAAATGCATTACTTCGGGCAGAACGCGCAACAAAGCTAACGTTAGCTAGCTACCAACAAAACTTAACTTATCTAGCTTGGCTGTCTATCTACCTACTTACAGTCATAATATAGTTGCTCGCTAACAACCTGTATTCTACACGCAGAAATGGTCTAAAATTGATAGCGTTAGCGCTCTTACCCTCAATGCAGGCCATAGAAAATCCCATAATAGTACTCCGAAAATGGTTATTTATGACGGATTGTCTTCTAGTCGGTGAACCTGTTTTCCCGATAGTGTTTCTTGTCTGTAGACAGTGAAGTGAACTCTCCGTGTCCGCCTCTCTCTCCACCGTGAAAATCCAGCATCCAACTAAAGCCATTCTGAGTACCCGCTCCAGCTGACAGCCACAATGACCGGGATCCGCCTATCCCATGAGCTGATTGGCTGAAAGACTGTGGCACCTCCCATAACGTCCCTACTCATTCGTGTGCTGAGCAGTCAATCATTGCACGGGCTTAAAATTTTGCACTTCAGTGGGTCAATGTTCCATTATGTCAATTCGAATGCATCGTAGGCTAATCAATATGCTGTTTTGCAAAAAAAAAAAAAAAAAAAAAATCTAAAAATGTAAACATTAATTTTGTGTAATATAGAAAACATGTGGCTGAATTTGCGTTTAAATCTTTGACGCTTCACGTGCGGGGTCACAAGTTAAATAACGTGTCTAGTCTACTAAAGCCAGAGCAGCAAATCTGGACCGCTAGTGGCACCAACTGGAGGGTTTAAGAAAAAATAAATTCACTAAATACTGCCATATTTACGATTTACATCTATACATATATATATACAGACGTGCTCAAATTTGTTGGTACCCCTGGTAAAGATGAGTAAAAAGGGTAATACAAAATTCACTTGAATTAGCTTAATCTCACACTGAAAAAAAATGGAAAAATCCATCCTTTATTTCACGTTCATTTATTATGGAAAAAAAAATCCCACATCAAGAAATTATTATTTTTAACAAAACCACGTTGGCCACAATTATTGGCACCCCTGCATTTATATTAAGAAGAAAGTATACATTTTTAATATTCGGTTGCATATCCTTTGCATGCCATGATTTCCTGATATCTGCGACCCAACAAAATCAAAAGACTCTTGATATCTTATTTTCTGGTACTCTTACAAGCGATACTAAATGTCTCTGCATTTGAATGGATCTCTATGGGAATTGAGGGGTGGTACTATATTTAGCTGTAAATTACACTGGAACAGTATGGAACACATGGTTGGCTAAATGGCTCTAAGTTATCAAAGGTCTGACGTATCAAACAAGCCTTAAACCATCACTCTGCTGCCAGAAATACAGTAGATATGGATGGATAACTTGAATGGTTTCTACTCCTGACTTATTTTTACATAGAGTTCAATTGAAAAATTTGTCAGGAGAAACAACCCTTAAAGTAATCCATCCATATCTACTGCATATCCGGCAGCAGAGTGATGGTTTTAGGCACGTCAAACCCTTGATGACTTGAAGCGATTTAGCCAACCATGTGTTCCATACTGTTCCAGTGTAATTTACAGCTAAATCTAGTCCCATCCCCCAATTTCCAATTATTTTGATGTTGTTGGGTCACAGACATCAGGAAGTGATGGCATGCAAAAGATATGCGACCAAATATTAAAAAGTTATACTTTATTTTATATATACATGCAGGGGTGCCAATAATTGTGGCCAATGCGGTTTTGTTAAAAATAATTATTTGTTGGTGAGGGATTTTTTTTTTCATAATAAATGAACATCAATTAAATATTGGATTTTTCAATTTTTTTCAGTGTGAGATTAAGCTAATTCACCAAACAGTAAATTTTTTACAACCCTTTTTATTCATCTTTACCAGGGGTACCAATAAATTTGAGCACGTCTGTAATATAAACGCATACAGATATGTTATAGCGACAATTGCGACAAATTTATCTCAAATAAAATGTCATAGCTCTTTCGGGTTTCTAAGCTGGTATGTCAGAATCAGAATCAGAAAGCTTTATTGTCATTATATTTAATATAATGAGATTACAGGAACCACTCCATTTGTGCATTTGACATGACAACCAGATAAGACATGACAACAGGACATGGCACACACAGCTATCTAATAAAAACAAAGCAAGATAGAATAGATAGAAACAGATAAAAACAGCATAGAATAAATAAAAACAGCAGTCAAATATTGCACAGTGTCGATATTGCACAAAATCAGCAGCAGTCGGAAATATTGCTTAAAAATGTGGATATTGCACAAGATGAAATAAAAATAAAATAAATATAAAATAAATAAAAACAGCAGTCAGGAATTTAGCACAGTGTTAATATTACAGGAGATTATTGTTTGTTAAGAGTTCTTATGGCCCAGGGAAAGTAGCTGTTGCTGAGTCTGAAGGTACGGGCTTTCATTGACCTGTAGCGCCTGCCCGAGGGCATCAGGTCAAACAGATGATGTGCTGGGTGGAAGGAGTCTTTGAGGATAGATCTGGTCCTTCTGAGGCAGCGGGAGCTGGAGATCTCTTCCAGGGAGGGCAGAGGACAGCCAGTGATCCTCTGGGCTGTGTTTATGACCCTCTGCAGAGCCTTTCTGTCAGCAGCCGAGCTCCCAGCGTACCATGCAGTGATGCAGTGCGTGAGTACGCTCTCAACCGAGGAGCGATAGAAGGTCACCAGCAGCTTCTGATTAAGTTTGTTTTTCCTGAGAATTCTCAGAAAGTGCAGTCGTTGCTGGGCCTTCTTCACCACTGCCTTGGTGTTCACAGACCAGGTGAGCTCCTCTGAGATGTGGACTCCCAGGAATTTAAAGGATGACACCCTCTCAACACGGTCCCCATTGATGTGGAGAGGGGCGTGGTCTACTCTGTTCCTTCGGAAGTCTATGATGACCTCCTTGGTTTTTGTGGTGTTCATCAGCAGATTGTTGGCCGAGCACCACGCTGTTAGTTGCTGGACCTCCTTCCTATACGCCGACTCGTCACCTCCTGTGATGAGCCCGACCACAGTGGTGTCATCCGCAAACTTAATGATGGAGTTGGATGGATGGGAGGGGGTACAGTCATAGGTATACAATGCGTACAGGAGTGGGCTCAGCACACAGCCTTGAGGTGAGCCAGTGCTGAGTGTGAGGGAGGAGGAGAAATGGGAGCCAAGTTTCACTGATTGTGATCTGTTGGTGAGGAAATCCTTGATCCAGGCGCAGGTGGAGGGGGGGAAGTGTAAGTCCAGCAGTTTATTAATGAGAATATCAGGGATGATGGTATTAAAGGCTGAGCTAAAGTCAATAAAAAGCAGTCTGGCATAGCTCCCTGGGTGTTCCAGGTGGCTCAGTGTGGTGTGGAGGGTGGTGGTGATGGCGTCCTCAGTGGAGCGGTTTGCCCTGTAGGCAAACTGATAGGGATCAAATGCTGGGGGGAGGCCGGCCTTGATGTGTCGTGCAACCAGCCTCTCAAAGCACTTCATCACCTCCGATGTGAGGGCAATGGGCCTGAAATTATTCAGGCTGCTGTTTACTGGTGTTTTGGGGACGGGGATGATGATGGCTGATTTAAGGCAGGCTGGGATGATGGCATGGGTCAGGGAGAGGTTGAAGATCCTGGTAAGGGTCTCTGATAGCTGATCTGCACATCCCATGTAAACGTATATTATTAGTGTCTGAAAGGAGCCCTCGTTGTGAATGAGTCCAATAATTGTATTAATCTCCCCAGTAATACAGCAATACAATCACAAATCACAAAGAGCTTCCAACCAAATATCTGGCTTCATACATGTACTAAGACCTTTCGTGCATGTTGAACTGAAATGGCAAACAGTTGTTTACCCCGAGGGAGTAATAATGGGGCGTGTTATGCCTATATAATGCGTTTGACAGCAGATCCATCCATAGGATAAAAACTAGGTTTTACGCGAGTGAGCCCTCGTTGATCTCAGCAGTGGAATTAGATGATACAAATTTAGTTCTCGTGCAATTTGAATATTATTGGTTTTTAAAATAAGCATCTGGGGTAAAATAAACATCTCACGTTCCACCTTTGATTCGAACACTTACACACCTTTCCACATAGTAAAATACTTTTTTTTTCTGTTTTGGACACCTCTACAATGTAGGATAACCCTGCTGGATGCATTAAGACTAGACTCAATGAATGAACTCCGCTGTAGTTCCTAAAATAAAGAGTGTTCACGTATTTTGCTCATACTATATGCAACCTTCCGATCACAAACTTCCAAAGTATCCCAAACTACGGCTCCCAGACCACCCTGTAGACGCGTTGCTTACGCTAAAAACATGCGACAGTTTGAAGTATCCCAAACTACGGCTCCCAGACCACCCTGTAGACGCGTTGTTTACGCTAAAAACATGCGACAGTTTGTTTCCTTGGAGCTTAGCTTGGAGTCTAAACGGATTTGATGCTGGCGCGTAAGCCAAGTTTTATATTAACTAACGTTAATGTCTTGTTCATAGTTTGGTATCCCGCTGTATTATTCTGAGCTAGACTTTTTGTTGTTGTTGATAAATACATATAGATGTAAAGCCGGACTGCCACACCACATTTCACTACTGTGTATAACGTTAATTTCATGAAGCCAGCTGCTAACTAACCAAAGCTAACGTTAACCGAACATGGATGAGAGAGAATCGCATGCTTCGGAAACTCTTTTTTCATTTGAGGTGTTGGTGGAATATATAAGAATACACAAAGCTGGTATAGTGAAGAGGGGGTTCGAGCCGGCAGTAGGGGTTCGTCTCCTGGATTTTCCTACTTTAGTAATTTACCGAGGGGAGCAGGAAGATTGTCGGCACCAGGAGGACTCGGACAGTGAAAAAGAAAATGCAGCGACCCGTATTTCAAAACATGATGTTTTACTTCAACAAACTACGAATCGCAACATGGAATACCCTTTTAGGAAAGGCAAGTCGTGCCTGTTTAAAATAAACTTGGATTTACTTCATGCGCATCTGTCTAACGTGCCTCTCTACGTTATGGTTTTGGATTCAAGAAACGAAATTCCCAAGTTGTTGGGAAGCTCCATGGTCTCTCTCGCGAAAATAATCGACATAATCAAATCGGACGTTAAGCAGCTTGGCATTTGCACTCCGTCCGCAAAGGGAGAAAAGGGATTATTTGGCATATATAATCTGATGGGCGAAAAAATAGGCTGCATTTCTATAGGATACAAACTTTTAAGTTTGGGAGCAAGTTTGATACCACACATTCCTGAAAGCAGGGTTTTGCATTTGGGTTCCGGTAAAACTACCGTTAATAATAAACAACCTTTGAAACCATCGGATAATTTCCCAGAAACCAGAACGCGCGTGAATGATGACGTTCCGGTGACGTCATCACATAAATCTGACCCCTCTAATGTTCTTTGCCAGAACATTGAGATAGATGGACAGCATACCGACATTGTGGTGTCCGAGATGGAGGCAAAACGGACAAACGGTGTATCGGCAGGAACGCAAACTGAACCCTTAAGAAGGAAAGCGAAGAGCATTGAAGTTGAGCAAATTAACTTCGATCACGAGGGAAACCTCGCTGTGTACTGCCCGCCGCCTCTGTTCTACAGCCGGTCAGAAGGGAGACGGGAGGAGTCAGACGTAGACAGGTACAGGCTCGTAAACGTGGCGATGGAAGCGCTCCGAGTCGAGGATCTCCGCGCAGAAGAAGAGGAGCGGGATCTCCCCGCTGAGAGGAGGAGGAGCTTAGCTCCACCAGAGGAGGCGCAGAGGAGCAGAGCTGCGGGGCAGTCCCAGGCACCTCCCGCTCTCCTGGGGGAGGCACTGAGACGGTTGCCTTTGCTGAGCGCGCTCCTGCAGGAGCTGTCCCAGTTAAATGGCCAGCCTCAGGAGCTTCCTGTTCCTGCCCCTCCAGGGCTAGCCCGGCAGCGCCAGCCCGCACCGGCGCATCCCCCCAGACCGCAACCCCGCAGCTCCTGCGCATCGCCGCAGCCCAGGGGCAGCAGGTCGCCAAGCCCCCGGCTCAGGTGCAGCCAGACGAATTCGGCAGTTCCCCTGGCCGCTCCCCCACCCAAAGACCTGGGCAGAGCACAGAGACAGAGCCTCGGGCCAGGGAAGGAGGCCCCGAAATCCCCTCCGAAAAGGAAACTGGTGCACGGCCTGACCAGGACCGTACGGCTCAGGCTGCAGCAGCACAACCCTGGAGCTCTGAGAGAGCAGGAACGCAGAGAGCAGCTCTGGAGGAGTCGGGCTGCGATACCGAAACAGACCAGCAGGAGCCGCCATCGGACCAGCGCCGCTAAACTAGCGCACAAGCTAACCAGCTCCCCAAGAGACCAGGCTCTGGACAGGAGTGTGGATCTGGATGAGAACATTCAGACGCTGGTTAGCAGCGTGGACGTCGACTCTGCCCGTACAGGAACTCCGCCATTACAGCCCAGAGAGAGCAGGAGAGGCGGGGAATACCGCCGGACGGGTAAAAGTGAAAATGGCGGCGCTGTGCCGCCGATGTGCTCCTATGACCATGTTTCTGAAGCTGCTGCAGAAAGGGTGACAGCCCTGCTGGGTCGGAACCGGACCATGCAGGTCCGCATTCCCAGTGCGCTGAACCAGTACTCGGACCTCAGCGATGGCGGCGCCGGAGACCCGTGGCCCGTGCCGACAGACCCTGGATTCCGCAGCAGGAGCGCCGGGAGCAGCCGCTGCAGCAGTCCCGTGATCCTCCGCTCCAACTCCTGTGTGGGTTCTCCTGATTTCGGGGAGTACCTGGATGATTTTACCAGTCTGGAACCCACGGACGACTTTTCTCCAGACCTGCCCGACAGCCCTGAGCCGGCCGTGGGCGCGGACAGCGCTTCCCAGGAGAGCCGCAGGCCAGCCCCGTCGTCCCCGGTGAAATCGAGAGGCTCTCCCCAGCGCCGTCTCAAAGGCACACACATCATCAGGCCCAGGACCCGGGCCTCTGCCCTCAGCATCTCCTCGGGAGACAGTGAGCGGGCGTCCGCCTCGTCCTGCTCCCTTCCATCCAGGCATCGCTGGTCTGAAGCGGCGGGCGGGGCCGCAAGGGGCCCCTCTGTCTGCAAAGAGTCCGGAGGATCCGGGGCCCAGCTGTCTGTGCGCTTTGAAAACAGCCCGCCAGTCAGGGCCTCTACTGCGGATTCACATTCGCTCTCTAACAGCCCTGAGCTCGACTCCATAATCTCCCCACCTCCCGACAGAGAGGGTGAAACGAAGAATGAACTTGGGTCCTTAGGATTCAGCAATAAATGCCATCACATCTCAGAACTGGTGCTAAGCAAGCTCCCAGGGTACACGCTGTGAGCGCTTTGCTGTCTCTTCATCCTTGTACTCATTCCGTGTCTGTATCCTTTCATCCTTCCCACTCATACATGGTTGTATGATAACTGCATATGTGATGGATACCATTGTGATGTTATGCACACAACAGGAGAAAGTAAAGCCAGTGCGATCTTCAATGAACCAGTGTGTCCAATTATCACATTTGCAGTTCTGAGTTAGCAGTTGCATTTTTTAGTGCTGACTAAAAGGATATTCCACTACCAGTACAACACTATAATAATATAATTTATTGCAGTTTATGCTGATCGCACTACAAAAGATTCCGTTCAAAATGGTGTAATTAAGAAAAACATTCTTATTGGATAGTGAGGAAAATGATTTAATTGTGAATTGTTTCCACTGAAGTGATTGTTTATATTCTGAATGCAAATATGTATAAAGAATAATGTGTACAATTTTTCTGTTCAAAATGGTGATTCAAGTCAATCTCAGTGTACATAACAGATGGCGAGCTTGATTTCTGACTTTTGAAATAAATTAATTTGCATCTCATCTTTGCATTTTAACAAAGAAATCAGTAATATACATCACACATGAATTTCCAACATGCACACAACCTAATTGTATATATACTACATAGTCATTGTTTATTGTAAGGTAAAGATATTGGCTGCTTTAGCCTTCTGTATTTAAGGTAATGATAGACGCTAATTGCTCCGAGTTGAGCTGAAATGTACGCGCAGACACGGGGGTGGGCACGTTGAGTAGCATTTCTAGCCAGGGTCCGTTTTCAATCTACCGCAGACTGACTGGTGTCTCTTGTTAACCTCCCGTGAAATATTTAATGTAATTAAATGTATGAATTAAAAGGACCGGTGTCTGTGTTTAATAGCGTAAATGTAAAAATGTGCAAGAAACTCTTGAAATAAATTAATTGGCATCACATCCATTGCATGTCTTGGGCGCGCCCCGTGTGGAGAAATTTGGCATTACAGGCGCGCGCATTTCTTACGTACTCTGCTCAGACGCGCGCGCGTCATTTGGAGCTTCTCTCGCTCGGTAAAGAAAGGGACGAATTACTTCAGCATAAACATGCATAAACATGTATTTCTGACGGGACCTCCTGGTAACTATAAACTTTAGATGTATTCATGGTTGTGTAAGACTGGAATTGAGAAATTTCAGAGCAGCTGAACATGATACCATGGGGGGAAGCCTGTGACGTCTCTGGGAGGCTGTGATGCCAGAACTTCAATGCCATAAAGTTAGTTAGTTAGTTAGTTAGTTAGTTTATTTGATCATCTTTAACAGTAACATATACCATACATCACCAATACACATGCATCAACAAAAAAACAAAGACCATCTGGCGTGAAGTTTATGACGGTCAAAGAATGTCTCCAGGTGTCATGGCTTTGTAAGGAAATGCTTGGACTGTCGTGGAGACAGGCACACACAACACAACATGGTATAGATTGCTTTTGTCCTCAAAAAGCTTAAAAACATACAGATGTGATTGATACTTTTGCTACATTGTACAGTATACACTGGAACTAGTCTGGGCACTGGAACATACATTATACACTCTTTCCAGAGAGATAATCATGTATTGTTCCGTTTTTGAGTGTTACAGTAGTAAATGCATCCAGTTAACGTACCTAAATTAACAGGGACAATTAGGGTGTAAATGTAAGATTCTCAACAGGAATTCTGGTATCTTTGTGGCAATGATATCAATCACATCTGAGAAAACTGTAGAGATGGAGATTTTCATGGCAACACAAACTTAGACCTATTCATGTTTGATATCATTTTGATGGTCTCGGTGTGAGTGGTGCAATGGTCTACATGTCCTAAATGTGCAACATGAATGGAATGTATATTTCATAAACACTGGCGTAAGCTGCCGTTGTTAAATTGCCCTTACATAAAACCATTCTGTGAAACCCCCTAGAAAAGTGCTGACCAGTTTTATGGTTTTACGACCGTCTGCAGCCAGATCAAACACAGAGTTTGAGGATTTAAGGAACGGAAACAAACTAATCAGGGAAGATTGTAAGCAGTCTTTCCGCACATCGTACTTCAGGTCATTGTGTGTAGCAAATTGCCAGGTATGACTAAGTATTTTCTTCTGTACTGTATTTGAATTTGGAATGTTCAATCTGTAACTGTATATTAATAATTTAAGTAAGTAACCTACCTGGTAATAAATTAGTTAAACTTGATTTGTGTGGTTTCTCTGAACATTGACGTACTATCTCTGTGCACCGGTATGGGTTGATTAATTTCCTCAGTCATGGTTATCCCCTCAGCTGGTCTAGGGAGGTTGACTCTTTAAGCTTAATGTATCACGGAGTATTGCACCTGTAGAACTATGTCTTAAAGTAGGTCACCTCCGCCTGGCGGTTATACATGTTGAGAACGGTGGTTGCCAATATTCCTTTAGTCGGTCCCTGAGTCTTAACCATAGAGTATACCGCACAAAGTGACTTCTTCCGCAACCTCTGAGATAACCGCAGATATCTAGTCAGCTGTGAGTCGTACGCATTAAGGGCCCAATGTAAATCGCGGTGATAACAGACACATCCAGCTCAGAGAACCGTTTTTAAAGTAAGAGTCTTTTAACTAATCAAGTGGAAATTGTATATACTAAATTATAATATTAAATGGAGTCAGATAAACGAGTACAGAATCAGCGTTGGTGGCTGATGATTTACTGCAATATATAGAGGCTGTTCTTTGGATAAACTGTGATCAAAGTAGACCAGACTAAAAGCGGAAGGTAACGTGGTACGAGTATCTTTGATTTGTGGTCCTTTGTTAGCTAATCCAGTTAATCTAAAGAGCAGTCTAACCCGGTTGCAAGAATATTAATATTACTTCATAACTTTTCCCTTTTCCCACAGCAATAGCGGAATACATCACGCTTAAACCTTCGCTCCGAGCTATTCCCTCATTGGTCTAGCCGCGCGGAGTTTTACAATTTGGTTTGTAACATGATCTTAGTTGATGTTTCCAGATTTTACAATTTGGAGAACTCGAAATGATTTGTGTTGCTAATTCCCAGATTTACAGTTGTTACGTTCACGAATCCAGTATAGGTAGCCCATTGACTATACTCTGTCAAACGCTAATACTGTTAGTAACATAACTCGTGACAGTACTTACCTGCAACGTGTAGCCAGCAAGATTGCTAACTATAATGCGAGTTGACTAGCTAACTTGCACTTTCGATGTGAGCCTGTTTAAGTGTGCACGTAAAGCACAAAGTCTCATTTCTTTTAAATCATTGAACTACCTTGCATGCTAGCTGCGATTGTTTGTCCGTGCATTGCAGGAGCTGTTTAGCTAGCTGTTGTAGTTAGCCACATAAACGCTTTCCCGTTTCTCCACACGTAGCACTGTTCACAGAAAGCCACTTCAAACCAAGAACGAAATACAAAACAAAAAGTGTATATATACGTTTGGTTTCTAAAGAGGTCAAAATATCAATTTCTGAATATAATAGTGCGTACATATAACCAATGTCAGATATATATACCCAAAAATCTGAAGGCTTTTCAGTCCCATACTTGAACATTTAATTTGAGACGATTCAAACATTCAGAGCTGAAACTCTGATAGTCCTGCAGTCTCAGCCATTTATTTATATTCTATCATTTTGGCACGTGCTGAGAGTCACTGATCAGAAATCAGCGATTGTGTGAATTCCGCAAATTGCCTTGTGGGAGATATGTCAGAGCCTTGCATCACATCACTCTCACTGTCTCTCACTGTGTGTCCCAAACCACATACTTCCATGCTCTGAGCACGCGCGTCCATACCGAAGTACGGTAATGCGGAGCATGGAAGTATGCGATTTGGGATACAGCCTCTGTCTGATGAGGTCATGGTCAACCTGTTCCAATGAACTTCCTCTCACAATGCTCATGAATTATAACGACACACCCTCCTGCACTCATGAGCTCATCTTAGCTTTTACAGGATCGTACAGATCTCTGCTCATCTGGCTTCTGTTTTTAAAGGCTATTTTAGAAGTAAATAGAATTTTAATAAAATTGTATTTAATTAGGAGTGCTTGAATGAAGCACTCCCATTGAAAATATTTAATTTCCCACAAAAGTTTTGGGCCAGAGATCCTTCTTCAGTGTGCCTGAGTGACACACAGTGATGTCACACAGTGATGTCACTGAGGCACGGTGAAGAATGGCGTCTTGCCTGAAATGTTTGTGCGAAGTTTAATATTTTTTATTTTCAACGGGAGTGCTCTCCTGGATTTCATAGATTTAGAACTTTTTGTAGGATTCAGCACCCAGTATGAGTCATTATTGCATGGAGACGAGCGCGTTTCCTTTTACCTTTTTCCGGAACCCCTTGTGCGTTCTCAGGTGTGGGGAAGACCACTCTGGTGCGGAAAGCGTGTGAGGCGCTGGTGGGGTCCGGGAACGCCCTGGACGGGTTTTACACAGAGGAGGTCAGGGAAGGAGGGAGGAGAGTTGGGTTCGATGTGGTGACCCTGTCAGGGAAACGGGGCCATCTGTCAAGAGTCGGGTACTTTGCTTTTCATTTTTTAATGAGATATACAAATATTTACTTTATTACCCTTGTTTGTATTGATCACTCCCAGCTGTAGGCCCATTTGAGTGACTAGAACAGCGGTCCCCAACCCTGTTCCTGGAGATCTATCGTCCGGTAGCTTTTCACTCCAACCCTAACAAAGCACACCTCATTCAACAGCTGGAGCGCTTATTGACCTGCTAATTAGTAGAATCAGGTGTGCCAAATTAGGGTCGAAATGAAAACCGACAGAACGGTAGATCTCCAGGAACAGGGTTGAAGACCACTGCTGTAGAACCACAGCCCCACACCTCCATTTTCTTGCTAGACTAGCGGGTGATTTGTGTTGCTTGGTGTGCTGATTTCTGTATTGATTCCTCCTGCTTGCATCATCAGAGATTCCTCTGGTCACTCAGCCGGGAGGCGGGAATACAGGGTCGGGCAGTATGTCGTCGATCTGCCATCGTTTGAAAACCTGGCGCTCCCTCTCTTCAGAAATGTAAGTCCTCACAGCGCATCACAGTGAAATGTGATTGGCTCCAGGGTTTCAGTGCAGTGAAATGTTATTGGCTCCAGGGTTTCAGTGCAGTGAAATGTGATTGGCTCTAGGGTTTCAGTGCAGTGAAATGTGATTGGCTCTAGGGTTTCAGTGCAGTGAAATGTGATTGGCTTCAAGGTTTCAGTGCAGTGAAATGTGATTGGCTCTAGGGTTTTGTAAGACTGGAATTGAGAAATTTCAGAGCAGCTGAACATGATATCATGGGGGGAAGCCTGTGACGTCTCTGGGAGGCTGTGATGCCAGAACTTCAATGCCATAAAGTCCATCTGGCGTGAAGTTTATGACGGTCAAAGAATGTCTCCAGGTGTCATGGCTTTGTGAGGAAACGCTTGGACTGTCGTGGAGACAGGCACACACAACACAACATGGTATAGATTGCTTTTGTCCTCAAAAAGCTTAAAAACATACAGATGTGATTGATACTTTTGCTACATTGTACAGTATACACTGGAACTAGTCTGGGCACTGGAACATACATTATACACTCTTTCCAGAGAGATAATCATGTATTGTTCCGTTTTTGAGTGTTACAGTAGTAAATGCATCCAGTTAACGTACCTAAATTAACAGGGACAATTAGGGTGTAAATGTAATATTCTCAACAGGAATTCTGGTATCTTTGTGGCATTAATATAAATCACATCTGAGAAAACTGTAGAGATGGAGATTTTCATGGCAACACAAACTTAGACCTATTCATGTTTGATATCATTTTGATGGTCTCGGTGTGAGTGGTGCAATGGTCTACATGTCCTAAATGTGTAACATGGATGGAAGGTATATTTCATAAACACTGGCGTAAGCTGCCGTTGTTAAATTGCCCTTACATAAAACCATTCTGTGAAACCCCCTAGAAAAGTGCTGACCAGTTTTATGGTTTTACGACCGTCTGCAGCCAGATCAAGCGCAGAGTTTGAGCATATAAGCAAAGGAGACAAACTAATCTGGGAAGATTGTAACCAGTCTTTCCGCACATCCTACTTCAGGTCATTGTGTGTAGTAAATTGCCAGGTATGACTAAGTATTTTTCTCTGTACTGTATTGGAATTTGGAATGTTCAATCTGTAACTGTATATTGATAATTTAAGTAAGTAACCTACCTGGTAATAAATTAGTTAAACTTGATTTGTGTGGTTTCTGTGAATTGTGTCTCTATTACTGGATTTCACACTGACTGTGATAATGTGACTGCTCTGCTAGGCCGTAGCCAGTACTAGGAGGATTCTATGTTCAAAACCTCTGAGCACCTGTGATGGTGATATGTTCAAAACCTCTGAGTTTCTGTTTCTTAGTATTAAGAGGATTCTATGTTCAAAACCTCTGAGCACCTGTGATGGTGATATGTTCAAAACCTCTGAGTTTCTGTTTCTTAGTATTAAGAGGATTCTATGTTCAAAACCTCTGAGCACCTGTGATGGTGATATGTTCAAAACCTCTGAGTTTCTGTTTCTTAGTATTTGGTAGATTCTATGTTCAAAACCTCTGAGCACCTGTGATGGTGATATGTTAAAAACCTCTGAGTTTCTATTTAGCTTGTCAGACCGATTCAGTGTGTCAGTCTGCCTCCCATATCCGGGGCTATCAGCGTCCCCGGTATAGGTCATTTCAACAGAACACAATTCCACTCGCAATCAAGCATACATTCTAAATTATAATATTAAATGGAGTCAGATAAACGAGTACAGAATCAGCGTTGGTGGCTGATGATTTACTGCAATATATAGAGGCTGTTCTTTGGATAAACTGTGATCAAGGTAGACCAGACTAAAAGCGGAAGGTAACGTGGTACGAGTACTTTTGATTTGTGGTCCCTTGTTAGCTAATCCCGTTAATCTAAAGAGCAGTCTAACCCGGTTGCAAGAACCTTAATACTACTTTCCTAACTTTTCCCTTTTCCCACAGCAATAGCGGAATACATCACGCTTAAACCTTCGCTCCGAGCTATTCCCTCATTGGTCTAGCCGCGCGGAGTTTTACAATTTGGTTTGTAACATGATTTTAGTTTATGTTTCCAGATGTTACAATTTGGAGAACTCTAAATGATTTGTGTTGCTAATTCCCAGATTTACAGTTTCAGTGCAGTGAAATGTGATTGGCTCTAGGGTTTCAGTGCAGTTAAATGTGATTGGCTCTAGGGTTTCAGTGCAGTGAAATGTGATTGGCTCTAGGGTTTCAGTGCAGTGAAATGTGATTGGCTCTTGGGTTTCAGTGCAGTGAAATGTGATTGTATTGCCGTGCCTGCGTGCGTGTGTCAGGTGCTGTCCCATGTTCTAAGTGTTCTCAACACCACGCCCCGCAGGTAGGCGTGGCAGTCGACGGAGGAAAGAGGCCGGTGTTCGTGATCGATGAGATTGGGAAGATGGAGCTCTTCAGCCAGGCGTTTGTGCGGGCAGTGAGGCAGGCTCTGGAAGGCAACGGCTGCTCTATTCTGGGTACCATCCCCATCCCAAAGGTAATCATGCTAACGGGATGTTTATTATATATTTATATTTAATCTGAAGTGTACTACACTCTGTTTAATGCTCCCAAGCTTGTACTTTAATCAAAGCCGAATGGGCCTGTGTTTTTGAACCCTCATTTGGATGTATCATTTTGAGTAAAGTAGAGGCTTGGGAGCATAAGCAGTTATGTGAGTGTTCTATGGCTGCATTATCTGCCACTGGGTCTGTGGGTGAATGTGTACATACTGCTTATGAACTCTGCATGACCGCATCATTTCCTTTGCAGTCAATTGGATCTTATGTTGTAATTTCGATAACTGCCACAGTTACGTGATGGTGTAAATTATGTTGTTCAGAAAATAATTTCTGCTGAATTTTTAAATGGAATCTGAAGTTTAAAGATGGCGCGGATAATTGATAACATTTGAAATGGATTGTCATCTTCCTTTCTGAAGGGCAAGCCTTTGGGACTCGTAGAGGAGGTACGCGGTAGGAGAGATGTGAAGGTGTTCACTGTAAGTCCCCTCAACACACCCTACCATTCAGCATCTACACACACCCTACCATTCAGCATCTACACACACCCTACCATTCAGCATCTACACACACCCTACCATTCAGCATCTACACACACCCTACCATTCAGCATCAACACACACCCTACCATTCAGCATCTACACGCACCCTACCATTCAGCATCTACACACACCCTACCATTCAGCATCTACACACACCCTACCATTCAGCATCTACACACACCCTACCATTCAGCATCAACACACACCCTACCATTCAGCATCTACACACACCCTACATCTACACACACCCTACCATTCAGCATCTACACACACCCTACCATTCAGCATCTACACACACCCTACCATTCAGCATCTACACACACCCTACCATTCAGCATCTACACACACCCTACCATTCAGCATCAACACACACCCTACCATTCAGCATCTACACACACCCTACATCTACACACACCCTACCATTCAGCATCTACACACACCCTACCATTCAGCATCTACACACACCCTACCATTCAGCATCAACACACACCCTACCATTCAGCATCTACACACACCCTACATCTACACACACCCTACCATTCAGCATCTACACACACCCTACCATTCAGCATCTACACACACCCTACCATTCAGCATCTACACGCACCCTACCATTCAGCATCTACACACACCCTACCATTCAGCATCTACACACACCCTACCATTCAGCATCTACACACACACTACATCTACACACACACCACACCATTCAGCATCTACACACACCCTACATCTACACACACCCTACCATTCAGCATCTACACACACCCTACCATTCAGCATCTACACACACCCTACCATTCAGCATCTACACACACCCTACCATTCAGCATCTACACGCACCCTACCATTCAGCATCTACACGCACCCTACCATTCAGCATCTACACGCACCCTACCATTCAGCATCTACACACACCCTACCATTCAGCATCTACACACACCCTACCATTCAGCATCTACACGCACCCTACCATTCAGCATCTACACGCACCCTACCATTCAGCATCTACACGCACCCTACCATTCAGCATCTACACACACCCTACCATTCAGCATCTACACACACCCTACCATTCAGCATCTACACACACCCTACCATTCAGCATCGACACACACACTACCATTCAGAATCTACACACACACTACCAATCAGCAAAAACACACACCCTACATCTACACACACCCTACCATTCAGCATCTACACACACCCTACACTACCATTCAGCATCTACACACACCCTACCATTCAGCATCTACACACACCCTACCATTCAGCATCTACACACACCCTACCATTCAGCATCTACACACACCCTACCATTCAGCATCTACACACACCCTACATCTACACACACCCTACCATTCAGCATCTACACACACCCTACCATTCAGCATCTACACACACCCTACCATTCAGCATCTACACACACACCCTACCATTCAGCATCTACACACACACCACATCTACACACACACCACACCATTCAGCATCTACACACACCCTACATCTACACACACCCTACCATTCAGCATCTACACACACCCTACCATTCAGCATCTACACACACCCTACCATTCAGCATCTACACACACACCCCTACCATTCAGCATCTACACACACCCTACCATTCAGCATCTACACACACCCTACCATTCAGCATCAACACACACCCTACCATTCAGCATCTACACACACCCTACATCTACACACACCCTACCATTCAGCATCTACACACACCCTACCATTCAGCATCTACACACACCCTACCATTCAGCATCAACACACACCCTACCATTCAGCATCTACACACACCCTACATCTACACACACCCTACCATTCAGCATCTACACACTACACACACCCTACCATTCAGCATCTACACACACCCTACCAATCATCTACACGCACCCTACCATTCAGCATCTACACACACCCTACCATTCAGCATCTACACACACCCTACCATTCAGCATCTACACACACACTACATCTACACACACACCACACCATTCAGCATCTACACACACCCTACATCTACACACACCCTACCATTCAGCATCTACACACACCCTACCATTCAGCATCTACACACACCCTACCATTCAGCATCTACACACACCCTACCATTCAGCATCTACACGCACCCTACCATTCAGCATCTACACGCACCCTACCATTCAGCATCTACACGCACCCTACCATTCAGCATCTACACACACCCTACCATTCAGCATCTACACACACCCTACCATTCAGCATCTACACGCACCCTACCATTCAGCATCTACACACACCCTACCATTCAGCATCTACACACACCCTACCATTCAGCATCTACACACACCCTACCATTCAGCATCTACACGCACCCTACCATTCAGCATCTACACACACACTACAATTCAGCATCTACACACACACTACATCTACACACACCCTACCATTCAGCATCTACACACACCCTACATCTACACACACCCTACCATTCAGCATCTACACACACCCTACCATTCAGCATCTACACACACCCTACCATTCAGCATCTACACACACCCTACCATTCAGCATCTACACACACCCTACCATTCAGCATCTACACACACACTACATCTACACACACCCTACCATTCAGCATCTACACACACCCTACCATTCAGCATCTACACACACCCTACCATTCAGCATCTACACACACACCCTACCATTCAGCATCTACACACACACCACATCTACACACACACCACACCATTCAGCATCTACACACACCCTACATCTACACACACCCTACCATTCAGCATCTACACACACCCTACCATTCAGCATCTACACACACCCTACCATTCAGCATCTACACACACCCTACCATTCAGCATCTACACACACCCTACCATTCAGCATCTACACGCACCCTACCATTCAGCATCTACACGCACCCTACCATTCAGCATCAACACACACCCTACATCTACACACACCCTACCATTCAGCATCTACACACACCCTACATCTACACACACCCTACCATTCAGCATCTACACGCACCCTACCATTCAGCATCTACACACACCCTACCATTCAGCATCTACACACACCCTACATCTACACACAACCTACCATTCAGCATCTACACACACCCTACATCTACACACACCCTACCATTCAGCATCTACACACACCATACATCTACACACACCCTACCATTCAGCATCTACACACACCCTACATCTACACACAACCTACCATTCAGCATCTACACACACCCTACCATTCAGCATCTACACACACCCTACCATTCAGCATCTACACACACCCTACATCTACACACAACCTACCATTCAGCATCTACACACACCCTACATCTACACACACCCTACCATTCAGCATCTACACACACCCTACCATTCAGCATCTACACACACCCTACCATTCAGCATCAACACACACCCTACCATTCAGCATCTACACACACCCTACATCTACACACACCCTACCATTCAGCATCTACACACACCCTACCATTCAGCATCTACACACACCCTACCATTCAGCATCTATACACACCCTCAGCATCTATTAATTTGCGCTTCTATTTATTTTCCCCTCCAGGTTACCAAGGACAACAGAGACGTTATTCTGCAGGACATTGTAGCAGCGGTGCTGGAGTGCATAAAATAAACACATTATTCCAGGAGAGATGAGCTCAGCATGTGTGACAGTGCAGTCAGATAGCCCTGTGAAGGCCCAGGGTACCTGTCCAAACTGCTCTTTCTACCAGCAGGATGAGCGTCGCTGCCCCAGTGGGGGAGCAGGTTTAACGTGCCAGCTTTGTGATGTCACTCACATCTTGTTTGTTATCTCAGCTTTAACTGAAATTCAGCCCCTGGAACATTTAGGCTAATTAGAGACTGTGCAGAAGGCAGTGCCTAGCGTATCGCTCCTGAGAAACCAGGGCAGGAAGTTAGCACAGTGTTCCCTTAGCACGGCGTTCCGTTAGCAGGGAGTTCCGTTAGCAGGGAGTTCCGTTAGCAGGGAGTTCCGTTAACAGGGAGTTCCGTTAGCAGGGCGTTCTGCTAGAAGAGCGTTCTCCTAGAAGAGCGTTTCGTTAGCACAACTTTGCACATTGAAATGAAGATTCCAGTCTGTGTTCAAAAGCGCAAACACTAACAGGCCTGCAGGGGCTTGTCTTATTGCATAAAGTTTTGTAAATACATTTATTTTGGGAGCATAAATGGCAGCTTATGTGTTTTTCTGTGGGTTTTTTTCTGTCCTGAAATAGTGCAACCACATGTTTATTCAGATGAGTGATATTGTAAGCTATTGCAGTGGATCAAAATAAAATATTGAATTGGTTTTTGCTCGTTTCCTGTTTCTCAGCAGGAACCATTTGCTGCATTTTGCTGTATATTAGCTGTAGAAAACTATTCATTTGTGAACATTTATTACGATTCATTTTTAGCAAGAAGTGCGTCACAGAAAATGTATTTGCTCCTTAAGTGGGTAATGGGCCTGTTAAATAGGCTTTCAGTAGCGAGTCATTTTCACTTTATTTTAGCTGAATGATGAGTGGATGACTGTAGCAGAGCTGGGCTTCTGAACGGATGTGGGGGGGGGGGGGTGGGGGTGGGGGGGGGGGGTTAATGTGCTTCTGATCGAATCAGGCCAACATGGGGGAGCCACAATGTTCATATATTCATTTCAAACAGCATGTGCAAACAGGATGGATTAGAGCCCTGGTAGATCCATGGTATTCAAATCCTTGAGGCCCTCTCTTTACCTGGGAGTCAGGTGTGAAGACAATCTGGCCAATCAGTCACACTAATTATTCAGTTAATTACCTGGGAGAATGAAAACCAGGGCTGGATTTGGATTTGAGGTCCAGATACTAATATCCATGGATTAGACCAGTGGGGCCCAATCATGTGCCATGGAGGGCCAAGTGTACGCAGGTTTTCATTCCAACCAATCACTACGCCTGCTTATTTCACTAACATGCCTTCAACCAGAGGGGGGGGAACTAATTGGTGAAAGCAGCAGGTGTAGTGATTGGTTGGAATAAAAACACATGATTGGGCACCACTGGATTAGATTAAATTGTTGTTTCTGGAGGAAACTTGTCAGAAATGAGAATCTCTCAGCACAGTCAACAAGGCATGAAATTAACTTTTTCACCCACTGGCCAGAGTGGCTTGTGGAATCTAAAAATCACCAGCCATTTTCAATGTTTTACCAGCCTCATGAACTTACAATATAACACAACCTGATTGGTTACCTGCGCAAGCGTCTACTAGAGTAGAAAATCTTACCAGCCACAGTCAAACTTTTACCAGCATTTGGCTGGTAGCGGGTGTTAATTTCACACCCTGGCAGTCACCCTCACACACAGCTGTGTTTATCCACTCTGACAGGAAGTTGACGTGCTGGTCTTCCCCTAAGGAAGGTCACGACCTCTGCCGGTCTGAAGCCTAACCGTAAAGCCCCGCAGAAAGCGGTGTGCAGCGGATTTATCGTGCGATTACACCGCCTCCATTCATTTTCAATGAGGCGATTCCTCGTGTCTGCAAAGCATGCTGGGATTGCTTGCGATGCGAGGCGTCCAGACGAGACGGGGAACGTGGCGCAATAACCAATCAGATTAAAGATTATGGGAGGTGAATTGATCATGTGACCTCACACTGATTGATCAATCAGATCAATGAGTGTGTATCATTCTCTAATAACCAGTCATAAAAGAGCAGACGGTGAGCAAATCATTCACAACCTTGAATTGGAATGAATGATAAAAAAATGTTAGGTAGATAAAATAACTTTGCAGTGTGCGGTGAGCATTTCCTCTTCCACTGTAGATAAATAATGAAATGACTAGCAGCTTTGTTCATGGGCAAGATAAGTGCAGTCCATGATGGTATGAGGCTTGTTTGATACCTCACACCCTTGAAGACTTTTAGCCAACCATGTGTTCCATACTATTCCCCTGTAATTTACAGCTTAATCTAGTCACATCCGCCCCCCCGCCCAACCCTGTAGAGATCCATTCTAATGCAGAGAGGTTATCATAAAATAAGAGTCAAGAGTCTTTTGATGATGTTGGGTCATAGCCATGGCATGCAAAGCAAAAAATATGCAACCAAATATTAAATATGACTTTATTTAAGTTTTTTAAATGCCCTAAATTTTTCTTTTGGTGCCCTAAAATGGGGGGGGGGGGGGGGGAGGACTATGTGTAAAAATGGCTACAATTGCTACACGGTTCACCCGATATGGCTGTAAAAAAATGTCTGCACTTTAACCTCAAAGTTCCTGTTTCAATTCAAATCCAGAGTCCTTCAGTACAGAGCCAAAACAACAAAAATGTGTCACTGTCCTATGTTTTATAGTGCACTCTACGTGTATGTGTATATACACCGATCAGCCACAACATTAAAACCACTGACAGGTGAAGTGAATAACATTGTTTATCTCGTTGTTATTTTGGTTCTGTACTCTGGCACTTTGAGTTTGAAGGGAGACAATGACAATACGGTTGAAGTGCAGACTGTCAGTTTTAATTTGAGGGTATTTTCATCCATATCGGATGAACCATTTAGAAATTATAGAACCTTTAGTACATAGTCCCCCCATTTTTGGGCATCAAAAAATATTGGACAGTTTAACATAATGTAGAATAAAGTAATCATTTTAAATATTTGGTCGCATATCTTTTGCATGCCATGACTTCCTGATGTCTGTGACCCAACAACATCAAAAGACTTTTGATATCTTATTTTCTGGTACTCCTACAAGCGATACTATAACCTCTGCATTTGAACGGATCTTTATGGGAATTGGGGGGGGTGGGACTAGATTTAGCTGTAAATGACACTGGAACAGTATGGAAGAAATGGTTGGCTAAATGGCTGTAAGTCATCAAGGGTCTGATGTATCAAACAAGCCTTAAACCATCACTCTGCTGCCAGAAATACAGTAGATATGGATGGATAACTTGAAAGGTTTCTTCTCCTGACTTATTTTTCCAAAGAGTTCAATAGGAAAATTTGTCAGGAGAAACAACATAAAAGGATTACTTTATTTTATATATAAATGCAGGGGTGCCAATAATTGTGGCACATGTGGTTTTGTTAAAAATAATTATTTCTTCATGAAGGATTTATTTTCTCATAATAAATTTACTTCAATTAAAGGTTGGATTTTTCTATTTTTTTTCAGTGTGAGATTAAGCTAATTCACCAAATGGTGAATTTTTTATGACCAGTTTTACTCATCTTTACCAGGGGTGCCAATAATAGTGGAGGGCACTGTATATAACACTGTTTATTTGAGTCCAGGGAAAATATACATTCTCTCAGAGCATTTCTAATTGCTGTCAACACTGATGCAGATCCCAATATATACAACAAAAACGTATCCAATTTGACTGTACTGCTTATTGTACGGCAACCAAAGCATGTTCAACCCAAAGAGAGTATCTGTTTCTGTAAATGTATTTGTGTGCACATATGCTCAGTGTGTGTATTTAGACAGGGCTTTTAAATTCACACAACTTGTGTACAACCTTCCCAAGAGTGCTGATATCACAGCCTCCTCATCTCACTTCACTGGCTGCCTGTTACAGCTCACATCAGGTTTAAATCCTTTAGGTGTGCAGTAGATGCTGTTACAGCTCACATCAGGTTTAAATCCTTTAGGTGTGCAGTAGGTGCTGTTACAACTCACATCAGGTTTAAATCCTTTAGGTGTGCAGTAGGTGCTGTTACAGCTCACATCAGGTTTAAATCCTTTAGGTGTACAGTAGATGCTGTTACAGCTCACATCAGGTTTAAATCCTTTAGGTGTACATTAGATGCTGTTACAGCTCACATCAGGTTTAAATCCTTTAGGTGTGCAGTAGGTGCTGTTACAGCTCACATCAGGTTTAAATCCTTTAGGTGTACATTAGATGCTGTTACAGCTCACATCAGGTTTAAATCCTTTAGGTGTGCAGTAGGTGCTGTTACAGCTCACATCAGGTTTAAATCCTTTAGGTGTGCAGTAGGTGCTGTTACAGCTCACATCAGGTTTAAATCCTTTAGGTGTGCAGTAGGTGCTGTTACAGCTCACATCAGGTTTAAATCCTTTAGATGTACAGTAGATGCTGTTACAGCTCACATCAGGTTTAAATCCTTTAGGTGTGCAGTAGATGCTGTTACAGCTCACATCAGGTTTAAATCCTTTAGGTGTGCAGTAGATGCTGTTACAGCTCACATCAGGTTTAAATCCTTTAGGTGTACAGTAGGTGCTGTTACAGCTCACATCAGGTTTAAATCCTTTAGGTGTACAGTAGGTGCTGTTACAGCTCACATCAGGTTTAAATCCTTTAGGTGTACAGTAGATGCTGTTACAGCTCACATCAGGTTTAAATCCTTTAGATGTACAGTAGGTGCTGTTACAGCTCACATCAGGTTTAAATCCTTTAGGTGTGCAGTAGATGCTGTTACAGCTCACATCAGGTTTAAATCCTTTAGGTGTACAGTAGATGCTGTTACAGCTCACATCAGGTTTAAATCCTTTAGGTGTGCAGTAGATTCTGTTACAGCTCATATCAGGTTTAAATCCTTTAGGTGTACAGTAGGTGCTGTTACAGCTCACATCAGGTTTAAATCCTTTAGGTGTGCAGTAGGTGCTGTTACAGCTCACATCAGGTTTAAATCCTTTAGATGTACAGTAGATGCTGTTACAGCTCACATCAGGTTTAAATCCTTTAGGTGTACAGTAGGTGCTGTTACAGCTCACATCAGGTTTAAATCCTTTAGGTGTGCAGTAGGTGCTGTTACAGCTCACATCAGGTTTAAATCCTTTAGGTGTGCAGTAGATTCTGTTACAGCTCATATCAGGTTTAAATCCTTTAGGTGTACGGTAGGTGCTCTCCTACATGGCAGTGAGTGGAACAGCTCCACTACACCTCTAATTAACCTTCAAATCCTGACTGAAGACCCACCTCTTTAGACTCCATCTTAGTTTGTACCTTACGATGCTTAGCTGTTCTCTGACTGCTGTTTTTCCCTTATCCAAGGTTTCTGCTGTATACACACATTACATTACATGGAACATCAGCTTTACTGGTTAAACACATTGAGGCAATTAGTACATTTAGAAAATGCAGATTTTGGTTGTGTGTCAAAGCTGAGATTGTTGTCAGAATAGACCCCAGGATATCTGTATGTTGCTCCCTGCTCTATGATTTCTCTATGAAAAGTTATGGGGAGGTGGTCACCCATAGATTTGGGATCGAATATCATTTCTTGGCTTTACCTCACGTTTAGCAGCAGACGTGATCATCGCACCACAGCACAAACTCCTGGATCTGTAACCTGTAAGATATAGTAGCTGAGCTTTTTGTGAACAGGACAAGGAGGGCAGTCTTGCCTGAAAATGTGACAAGATAGTTGTTTGGGTGGGTGCTGGCACAATCTAACACTTTACAATAAGGGAACACACCTCATGCTTTAACTAATGCATGACTCATCATGATTTAATGCATGAATTAATGCATGATGTATCATGAACTCTGTGCGGCTCAATATTAATGAATGATCAAGTCATTATTAATGAATGTGATTACTGTACACTTCATGTATCATCAATTAATGAACATTAACTCACAGATAAGTCATACATTAAGTGACATGTCATCAAAGTAGCTGCAAACCAGTTAGGTAGACAAAAGCTTCTCAGACAATCAGTGGTGGATTTATCAATTTTGGGGCCGCCAAAACTCCTCCTGACAGCGTGCTGACAAAGCTGTTCGCTTAAAGCAAATTCTGCCAGTGTAGCTTCTAATAACCCCCCCCCCCCCCCTCCTATCATTTACCTGTGGAAAGGCTCCTCCCCTTGTGCACATGGTGACAGTAATATCAAATGTTTTATGTTATTTTAATTTATCTTAGAATCATTTTCTTAGCCTCCAATCAGTCGATAAAATTAATTTTAAAATAATTTATTTACTCTTCCATTTATCATTTACTTCCTATTTTTATTTTTCAACTCTTCACTTTTCTTATCTTCACGGTCCTAGCATGCGTGTAATTGTAGGCTAGATTCATCATTATTGCACCCGTTCCCTAATCAGTCATATGTTGAGTGAGTCATATGTTGACCAACCAGAGTCTTTTGTTGGCTGTACGTTAAGTAAAACATCAATACTATATATTTGTTATTGTGTCAAGTAAAATCACAAATTGATTATTCTGTATTATGGTATAACTGGGTTGAAAATATGACTAAAGCGCCATAGTTTTAGTAGAAACATATTAGAAGTAGGTGTAGGGTTCACCCAACAGGTTATTAGTCTGAATTATTGAATATTGCAAGTAGGCTAATATTGAAAAACAATGACAAATTATACACTTCCTAAGATAAATTAAATTAAAATAACATAAGACGTGTGATATTGTAAGCCACACAGATCCTGTCCCCCTATATTTCCCCATGCAATGGGGGGTTGTTGTAAAAAATAGTGATTTATAAAAATCTGTATTTCACATATCAGTAGTTTTAAAAGCAAACAGCTTTTTAAACCCCACGCAGCAGGGGGTCCCCGGCAGACATCCATATCTGAATATGTTAGGTTACACAATAAATGTTTCTGTACTCGGATATTGGTACCTTGTTCGTTTGACCAAAATGCTCTGGGCTGCCGGCCTAGCTTCTCTTTGTAGGACAATTGCGCTTGTCAGCACCAGACGTAGGTTGTCTGACGCCCGTTCCCCACCAGACGCGCAAGCGCACAGACGCTTATTGCGCGTGCAGATTTGAGCAGACAGACGCGCAAGAGCACAGACGCTTTTTGCTTTTTCGGAGCGCATTCCGTGAACGACAGAGACGCGATGTACAAACAAACAATCTACATTCAGGATTTGTGAGCTTCGCTAAATAATGGTTAAGTAAATACTGCTATTACATATGTCTGTATCGATTTAAGGTACTACAGAATAGCTGCTAATTCTGCTATAATTAAATGTTTAAAACATGTTGATTACTGTCCCAAATAAATAAAAGTGAACTTTATAAAGGAGGCATTTCCTTGTTTGCTACATTTAGCTTTAAATTGCTAAATGTAGCTTTTAAGCAGTAAAACATAATAGCAGTATTTACTTAATTATTTAGCGAAGCTCACAAATCCGGACTGTAGATTGTTTGTTTGTATAGCGCGTCTCTGCCGTTCACGGAATGCGCTCCGAAAAAGCAATAACGCCCCATCCCCACCAGACGCGCAAGCGCAAGCGCACGCACACGCGCACGGGTGCGCTTCACTTCCGCTCCCATGTTAACGAATTGCGTCCTCACCGGCCGCGCGCGCACGGCTGGCGGGCGGACGGCTCGCGGACGTGGATCGGATTTTTCCGCTCGGGGAGGAATTTTCTGGGCGTTCGCATGCGCAATCTCATAGAAATACATTGTATATGCACAATATCTGCATCATATGACAACATATTAATGTTTTTCAACCTACTAATAGTTTTACTATTGTTATTCATTATTGTAATACATATTATATTTTAATATAGGCTCTAATGAAAAAGGGGACAGAGACAATCACCATTGTGGGATGAATGAAGTTATATGAAATTATAAATTTAGCATGTAACCAGTTATTCCCGTTTTTGTAATGCTTTTTCTTTATTATAGGATACATATTTGTTCAACTAATTAAGACTATGCTTACTTCCTGAAAGGGAAATAAACGTTATTCTATTCTATTCTATATTCTATTCTGTTTTTATTGTACTGATATCACTGGATCAATTTAAGGTACGACAGAATAGCTGTTAATTCTGATATAATTAAATGTTTAGAACATGTTGATTACTGTCCCAAATAAATAAAAGCGAACTTTATAAAGGAGGCATTGTCTTGTTTGCTACATTTAGCTTTACATTGCTAAATTTAGCTTTTAAGCAGTAAGACATATGTAATAGCAGTATTTACTTAACCATTATTTAGCGAAGCTCACAAATCCTGAATGTAGATTGTTTGTTTGTACATCGCGTCTCTGTCGTTCACGGAATGCGCTCCGAAAAAGCAAAAAGCGTCTGTGCTCTTGCGCCGTCTGGTGGGGAACTTTCTGCTCAAATCTGCACGCGCAATAAGCGTCTGTGCGCTTGCACGTCTGGTGGGGATGGGGCGTTATACAGCCGACTAGCTAGCTACACTGGTTAACATTACATATCATTAAACTTAAAAAATGATAATTTTACATCGCATATTGTGTTGTTCATTCACATTGTAGCACTTTATTCATATACAAACTCCTAATGTATAGGCCTACAGTTTTCCCCGTTTAAGTTTCCAATTTGAACCTCTAGGTGTCAGTACGACACAAATAGACAGACGTCCTGAAGTTAGGCAGAGTATTATTACAGTTTGTTTTTTTACAATTTATTACAAACTTTTCTCAACACCGAGTCCACTTTTTCAAAACTCTTCACACTGTTTTCTGTACCAACACGCAGCTTGGCACAACAGTTAATTTCACACCCAAATGCACCAAAACTACCAAAACACTGCATGCTTGTGTCAAAATCAAATAATTATACCAAAACACCAGCACTAGTTTTCTCCAACAGCAACACTTTGTCACTCATAACACAATTACCTGAAAAAACACTAACAACAGGTAGCATTACAGCATTACTCTTTGAAGTAGTAAATCATTTTGTGCTCTCTAATTTTTTTGTTGTGTGTATATATATATATTTTAAAAATATTTATTTGTTATTGTTGATATAATAATGTATATTGTATAATAAATGTGAACATTGTCTTTTTTTTTTTACAGTAAACAAAGTTTCCATTACAAAATACAGTAAGAATGGTAACTCTTTATAGAATGTACTGCAGTATACTACAGGAAGTCATAGAAATGCAACAGGAAAATAGGAAAAGCTTCAATGTGCTTTATTTTTGCACGGTTTTTTAATTATTTTTTTGCCATAAAGTAATCTATCAAAAACACCAGGTTAGGGTTAGGGTTAGGGGTAGCGTTAGGGGTAGGGGTAGGGTTAGGGGTAGGGGTATGTTAGGTTTTGAACTTAAATTGAACATGTAAGCATTTGAAAAATGGGCTGTAGATACACATCGATTTGCTGGTGGTTGACTTTGAGTGAGAAAATAAGAATCAGTCACAGTTTGATCCGCATAAACTTCTGTTGTGCTAACAGTGTGAAGAGTTTTGAAAAAGTGAGTCTAGCATTGAGACATGCTTGTAACCAATTGTAAAAACCTGTAACTTGGGAAATTTGTCTCTCGGGAGTGAGCCTTGGGATCGGAGCAAGCATGGGTGCATACTTCCAATTTTGAACAAACAGAGCACGCATCCGGGTACTTTATCCACGCTCCATACTACCGGGCTGTGTCTGAATCAGAGCCCTATCTACTGCGCCCTGTCTCCTGCGTACAGTGCACTGTGTCTGAATCAGAGCCCTATCTACTGCGCCCTGTCTCCTGCGTACAATCCACTGGCAGAAGTGTGCTGTTTAATGTGCACTGTTAGCCCGTGAAAAATATCCGCCATACTATTTTCCAACCGCACTGTGGAAGTGTTGTAAGCAGTTCATTAGACGTCCCACCAGTGTTGCCATGTCCACGGTTTTACAGCTAAATTGGCATACTTTCAAAGTGCAGTCACGGGTAAAAATGAAAAGTAGCAAAGCACGCACTTATTTTAAAAAGTAAAAACATGATAATGTACGTTGGTTTTGGTTAAAAATAGTAGATAATTTGGGCTAGTTTTGAGTCACCGTTTGGCTGGGCAGTCTTACAAGATCTGGCAACCCTGTGCCCCACTCTTGCGCTGCCATGTCATGTGTTGTTTTTGTTGTATTTGAAGGTAAACGTCAGCGAAGCTGCGCCTTATTTTTTTTTAAACGAATCTTCACGTCATATTTATGTGACCAAAATGTTTGTGTACTTCTTGAAAAGTGTGCTCAGGAGCACAGTTCTGTATGTGCACAGAGAGGAGAGAATAGGAGCACAGTTCTGTATGTGCACAGAGAGGAGAGAATAGGAGCACAGTTCTGTATGTGCACAGAGAGGAGAGAATAGGAGCACAGTTCTGTATGTGCACAGAGAGGAGAGAATAGGAGCACAGTTCTGTATGTGCACAGAGAGGAGAGAATAGGAGCAGTGCTGTATGTGCACAGAGAGGAGAGAATAGGAGCACAGTTCTGTATGTGCACAGAGAGGAGAGAATAAGAGCACAGTTCTGTATGTGCACAGAGAGGAGAGAATAGGAGCACAGTTCTGTATGTGCACAGAGAGGAGAGAATAGGAGCAGTGCTGTATGTGCACAGAGAGGAGAGAATAGGAGCACAGTTCTGTATGTGCACAGAGAGGAGAGAATAGGAGCACAGTTCTGTATGTGCACAGAGAGGAGAGAATAGGAGCACAGTTCTGTATGTGCACAGAGAGGAGAGAATAGGAGCACAGTTCTGTATGTGCACAGAGAGGAGAGAATAGGAGCACAGTTCTGTATGTGCACAGAGAGGAGAGAATAGGAGCACAGTTCTGTATGTGCACAGAGAGGAGAGAATAGGAGCACAGTTCTGTATGTGCACAGAGAGGAGAGAATAGGAGCACAGTTCTGTATGTGCACAGAGAGGAGAGAATAGGAGCACAGTTCTGTATGTGCACAGAGAGGAGAGAATAGGAGCACAGTGCTGTATGTGCACAGATAGGAGAAAATAGGAGCACAGTTCTGTATGTGCACAGAGAGGAGAGAATAGGAGCACAGTTCTGTATGTGCACAGAGAGGAGAGAATAGGAGCAGTTCTGTATGTGCACAGAGAGGAGAGAATAGGAGCACAGTTCTGTGTGTGCACAGAGAGGAGAGAATAGGAGCACAGTGCTGTATGTGCACAGAGAGGAGAGAATAGGAGCACACTGCTGTATGTGCACAGAGTGGAGAGAATAGGAGCACAGTTCTGTATGTGCACAGAGAGGAGAGAATAGGAGCACAGTTCTGTATGTGCACAGAGAGGAGAGAATAGGAGCACAGTTCTGTATGTGCACAGAGAGGAGAGAATAGGAGCACAGTGCTGTATGTGCACAGAGAGGAGAGAATAGGAGCACAGTGCTGTATGTGCACAGAGAGGAGAGAATAGGAGCACAGTTCTGTATGTGCACAGAGAGGAGAGAATAGGAGAACAGTATTGTATTTGCACAGAAAGGAGATAATAGGAGCACAGTGCTGTATGTGCACAGAGAGGAGAAAATATGAGCACAGTTCTGTGTAAGATTCCAAGAGTTTGTAGAAAAAGGTACGAGACAGGAACTGTAAATAATCAGGGTTCTTTATTCTGCAGAAGAGGAGTCGGTTCACACAACCAGATGCATGTTCAACATCCTACAGAGAGAGGGGCAGCTCCTCTGGGCTTTTATAACATTCATATCACATCATTCCTGTTTACATTCAGCATTAACAAATCATCACTTGTTTACTGTTCTCCCAAATAAGGTTAATTGGGTTTGATTTATTGTGTTAGAAAGAATAAACTATAGTGTTAGTGATTATAGGTAATATTGATCAATTAGTCGTATATCAAATTAAACATTTCGACTCCAACAATCTCACTTTAACAAATGAAAATATAATGAATATAGGTTTAACAATAAAAGGTTAAAATATCAGGTGTTAAATAAAATAAAAAATAAAAGTTATTCTATTAGATTCAATTTATCTATTTTGCACAGAAACAGAAACCAGAGCAGAATAAACGGTAACAGAACTTCAATCCCTGCAGATAATCAAATGCATTGATTGAGTCGGTCACTATACAGCAGATCAATATTACTCTACTTCCCTACAGCAGTATAATAAGCTTATCACACCATGGGCTCCATCTTACACTCGGCGCTAAGCAGCGGTAACCCAATAGATAGAGCCCCATGTCTTCATGATATCCGGTGTCATATAGACATGGTGATTGAGCTGCAGTCGCCATTTTGACTCGTACAGTATCCTGCACTAGTGTTTGGCTGACAGAAAGGCAACTACATTTGATAGAATACAAAACAGCCATAACAACGAGGAAGGAAAACAATATCATAAACAAACCTTGCATAATAGATTGTCCCATGTTCCCATTCAACCCCACACTGTCCATCCCTGCAGTTGATTGAATTGCAGTGACAGCCTTTGCAATGTGATCTGACAAATCCGTGATTTGCTCTGAGTGACCTGGTATGAAAGTGCAGAATTCTCTCCCAATTATTGCGCAGGTACCTCCCTGGGAGACCAGCACAAAATCTAACGCCATGCGGTTTTGTTAGACACGTTCTTTATGGAGATTTCACCTTTTGATGATTGACAGGTGTTTGTTCAGGATGACCCAGAGAGCCACTCCCCCATGGAGGATAGTAAAGATGTTACACATCATCAGATTAAAAGCAGATCTCATCTTCACGGTCAGGAGAGGTTACGAGCACGTCACTGACCTTTAGCTGGTAAGGGCTTCAGTCCCTCACTTGTCACACCGGCGATCTTTAAAATTGTACTGTACAGTTTGCAGTAAATTACTGGGAAAAGAGTTATAATTTTACAGGTTCTTTACTGCTTCCTAAATTTATACAATTTTACTGGAGCTAGAAAACTATATTGTCAGTTTACACTACATAAATAGAAGCATGGTTGTCAGAATTTCTTTGTAGATTCAAAGGACATTAATTGTTACCCAAATTTACAAGACAATATTGTAACTCTAAGATACACAAAAGTAGTCATTTTATGGCAAAAAACAGCCATACTCATATTCTTATCCAGCACAACGCACACAGAGTACAGCCTTTACATATAATGCATTAAAACAGCTGGATATTTACTGAAGCAGTTTAGTTTAATTATCTTAAGCTTAAGCGTACAAGGCAGTGCATACATATCTTTAAATGTAACTGTTTAAAGCAGTCATTCCCAAACTTGGCCTGTCTCTGAATCAGCACTCTTCCACACTGTTGAGTAGCCTTGGTGAGTAGATAGGACGAGAAAGTTGTTGAGTAGGCGAAAACTTTTCAAATTGCAGTATACTTGAAACACCCGGATGACACACTAACTTCCGGGGTTTTGCTGAGTACATTCGGGAGCACACTTTTCAAGAAGTACACAAACATTTTGGTCGCATAAATATAATGTGAATCTTCTTTTTTTTAAAATGAGGCACAGCTTCGCTGACGTTGCCCTTCAAATACAACAAAAACAACACGAGACATGGCAGCGCAAGGGGGGACACAGGGTTTCCAGATCTTGGCAGACCTTTCAGCCAAATGGCGACTCAAAACTATATATATTTTTAACCAAAACCAAAATATTTTAAATAGAAATCACAATATTTTTACTTTTAAAAATAAGTGCGTGCTTTGCGACTTTTCATTTTTACCCATGAATGCACTTTGAAAGTCTCCCAATTTAGCTGTAAAACCGCAGACATGGCAACACTTATGGGAGGTCTTATGACCTGCTTACGACACTTCCACAGTACAGTTGGAAAATAGTATGGAGGATATTTTCGTGGACTGCTAAACAGTGCACATTAAACAGCACACTTCTGCCAGTGCACTGTACGCAGGAGACAGGGCCCCCTGTGTATGCTGCTTTTCATTACAACAATTGCAATCCCAGAATTTTAACAAGCTGTTCATTTTGTTAAATTAGATTTTTAGAGGGATTATTTACCCTCTCAAACCACGTTATGTCAGAAATAGCTATGCATGAAATAAAAAATAAAAGTCCCATGTTCACATTGTACTTAATGTGCTATATTTCAAACAATTACATTTAAAGAGGTACTTTTTGTTAACTGATCAAATAGCAGACTGAAGTGAATCAATCGGCTCCTAATTGGTGAAAATGTCGACGCCTGGCCACTAATAAACCAGTTTGATAGATAATGATGAATTCAAAGACATAGCAAACGATAACGAGCCAAACCTGCATTGTGTTAATCGGTTTAAGGTGAAAACATTATGAAAGAACTTAAACACGTGATCAACAACCTAACTAGGAGGCTATTGATTCACCTCAGTTTCTAATTGGATCAGTTAAAAAAATTGTAACCTTTTTTTATGCAGTTGTTTGCAATATAGCACAATAAGCACAATGTAGAGGGGAAAAACTCCCTCTAAACATGAAAACAAGTAAGAAAAATGAACAGCTTTTTTAAATTCTGGGATTGCAATTGTGGTTGTAATGAAGACCAGCATACACAGGGGGGCCCCTGGACCGTGTTTGGAAATGACTGGTTTAAGGAAACAGTTTAATTGAATCTCAGTTACCGCTTTCTGCACTTGTAGGATAAATTGCATAGATGTGCCCTTAAATGATCGTTTATCTGGTTTGAATCCATGTTCTTTATTGCATATTGCAGTTTTCTAACGCTTTTATTCCAGCTATTGCACCTCCTATTCCTCCAGCTACTCCTCCAAGTCCTGCTCCTACTGGACCCAGCACTGCTCCTGCTAATGCTCCTGTTGCTGCTCCTGCTGCTGTGCAGCATACAACAACACCTGCCTTTATAAATGCATTATCTTTCTCTGCCTTTTCTCTAGCTTTCCTCTCCGCCCAGCAAGAACATCAGCTGCTGCGGTCTCAGCTGCAACGCCCCTATACCCCCAGCTGTACCCCTTCCCTATACCCCCAGCTGTACCCCTTCCCTATACCCCCAGCTGTATGGACAAGACGGGCAGTCCCTGTTTCCCCTTGTGGCATTCCCTGATCCTCGCAGACCAGGGAGGAACGGGGGAAGGAGGCCGGATCTTTTAGTACAACGCAACTGGACTATAAAAGAGATCATGGACATTGTCAGGGAATGACCTGATCCCAGAGACAATGCTGAGAAATGGTGTTCAGCCGTGCGAGAACTGGACCAGCTGTATCAACCGTCCGTGCAAGAACTGGAAATGGTGTTTCGAAGGTTTTTTAAACTCAAATTGAGTGCTGTAAAGGGAATGTTCAAGACGGACGTAAATCGAGCGGATATAGAGTTTAAAGACCAACTGGATGAACTATGTGAGGCGGTGAAAAGACTGTATCCAAACCGAACAGATTGGGGGCGGGTACAAGGAACAAGAGTGGGCTGTCTACCTTATCTAAAGGCCTAATTTAGTATCTAGGGATAAAAAAGGTTAAATGCCTATCTTCTAACGTGTAGTGATGTGTAACATGTGTAGGCTATTAAAAACAACTCTTTCTTTCGCCCACATTTCCTCCCTTTTGTCATTCATGACAACATAAACAGAGAAAGAAAGAAGGCACAGAGGTAAATCATTATTTCATGTGACCTTTGAACCCTAAACACATCAAACACCTGCCATCCAGGAAAGGAGCTCATACAGATAATCAGTATCAACCTCAAGGTCACTGGAGGTGTATGGGAATGTGTAGTACGAGTCGCTTTCACCAATCTTTACGACCGGTATGGGAGAGGGAGCAACAGGGGAGTGAGAGACAGGGAAGTTATTATATTGGAATAAAGGCTTTGGTAATCCCACCACCCCATCCTGAGAACAGATTATTTAAACCTTCCAGGAAGTCCCAATCACGTTTTTTATGAAGTTCCTCAATGCCTTTTTTATTTGATTCGTAAAATCTTTCTAAGGCACTTGACAAATCCGAAATATAGGTGCAGCCTTTTTTGATTTAATTCATTTCTGTTGCTAGGGCGGTCACAACTGCGTCAAAGGCGTTCATGTTTTTCCAACACTGTTGACAATGCTTTCAACTCTTGAATACATTGAATCAGAAGAACAACCAGTCTCACTGCCAGAACGGGTTTCCCTAGCCTGTGGCGGTATGGCTCTGACGGCCCTGCCACAGTCTTCTACAGGCATGTTATTTAGCTCACCTCGTCCCCCTCATCAGGCGTGCTGAGGATGATGAGGTGACTGCTCTATATGACCAAATGCCGGGAAACCGCTATCGTCGTGAGTGTCTCACACACAGCGTTTCTTCGGTATACTTTTTCCCAGTTATGGTGTATACAACACCCAACATGAGTTTAAGGCATTTTATGTCCATACACCCAGCAGCCATTGCATCTAGAAGTGACATCTGGTCATGTGGGTGGTGGTCATAAACCTTCCATCTCCATGCAGAAAATAATTCTTCTATGGGGTTGAGGAAAGGAGAGTATGGTGACAGGAATAACGACATCATCCTGGGATGGGCCGTAAACCAGTCTGATCTGGCGGGAGTGGTGAAAGGCCACATTGTCCCGTACAATCACATATACTGGTGAATTCTGCCTCTTGCTCTCTTTCTGCTGAAAGCCTTTGTAGGATCCGCACAGCTAAACCAATGAGGGAATAACTGGGGGTGAAGGTGCAACGTGTTTTCCCTCAGCTGCTGTGACGTAAACAAAAGATGTTATTTATTTATTCTCCATTCAGATGAACAGAGCACAATTATAACAATTATTATAGTTTTAATCTCGTATTTTATCTGACTCCATTTAAAATAATAATTTAGAATTTGGGTTAAACCTGCGTGGAACTCAGAGTGGTTACACTCGACTCGTCCTTAATTACCAGTCCTCAATTATCAATATATGCTTGCCGGAATCAGCATTATTGCTGAATTTCAGTTTGGTGGAGAACGCAGAGGTTGGGGGTCTAGTCAACACAATACATGCATTAATTTTATCATAGATAGTTGCGAGCCCAGGTCAGAGGGCATTTAAAGGGCTCCGTAACTACTTAGTGCAGATAGTCTATTTTGTCGCGCCTGCGAGACAGTTTTACGCAACTGAGACACGCGTTGCTCCTGCAGCCAAACTATTAGTGGAAAACCCAAACGCGGTATTTTAACTTTATTGGTAGACGATTCGCGACGATTTCTGACCAATGCGTAGTTTCTAAGTGTCACTATCTTTCCGTAGCAAGTCCATTTAACAAGCACTCCCCACCCAGCCTATACCTACCCATGCGTGACATAGTGGGCAATAGCGTCTATGTTGGGAGTTCATAAATATATGTATTCATCAGATCATATCAGAATTCCGTCCAGCAACCAGATAAACCCACCAATAGCCCGACCGTATGTAAATACAGCGGTGCAAATCGCTGCTCAATCAATACCGACATAAACAAGTGAAATCATACAATGCCATTCTACTATCAATATCTGCTATTAAATATGGAATTCGTGTGCAATCCTCCCGTGGATTTAAGCGTAGATATGTCCCTTTCAAGATTCCGTGGTCATTTATTGTCTTGGACAATCCGTTTGAAAAATACACAGCGCATTGGAACACTATTAGACAAACGAAACGAGCTCTGCGTAACACCCCCTTCCTGATTGCACGGCTGTGACGCTTGCAATTTTATTCTGGTTTGATCGACAATTGTTTTATCCAATAGAAGGCACGACAAGCTTCCCAAAAGTAATGTACATGTGTAAATGAAAGCTTGGATTAACTATTTAAGGGCGAGCGTAACTGCAATACTTGTTATATCACGACAATTTTACGCTGGCATGCGCAGATGACGCATTTGGTTTGACTATGACGCATTTGGTATTACGCTATAAAACTGCGCGCAACTTTGATGTGACTTTTTAGTAGTTTTCCCCGAAGTCGGTCAGAAGAGGACAACAACAGAGATTCTTCTAATCCCTGTAGCATAGATTCTGTGGAAGAGGTGCCTATCAATATGGGGAAGATATCCTCCTCGACATGTAAGTATTACTGCTTGTAATATTTTGATTATATACATTCGTTTTTCCACTGCGTGCTATATGTTCGTTATTTTTGTATTTGCATCGGTCGTAATAGACCACTGTTAGCCTGCTAATAATGCTGAACATATTTGAAAACACACTTTTTCAGACTCCACCTTGAATAACTACATGTATAAGGCAAATTATATAGTACGTTCTTTCTGTTTATTTTTTATTTTCTATTTGGTTTAGCTATCTCATAGCTTAGAATGTATAGCTGACTGTATTCGGTTGATGACTATCGATAGCGTCTACGTTGTGAGAAAGTAGCGCTTTCGTGACTTTGCTTCGTAGATTGTGTCTATGACCTTCAATATGCACTTATTGTACGTCGCTTTGGATAAACGCGTCTGCCAAATAACTAATGTATTGATACTATTGTGTTCGTGCCGTTCCCGTAGTGGCTCGTGGTGGCCTGCTTTGTTAGAATTCATAGCATTCACAATGAAATAGAGTATTTTAGCGCTGTTCTGTTTGGTTGCTCAGTCGTACGTTATAAACTCCTCAAAAAAAGTTCGGAAACGTTATTTCGGTCGATTATTCCTCCCCTTTAATAATACCAATTGGTATTGTATTTTATATCGTTGGAAAGCCTGATTAGTCACCTTTACAACGAGGTACAACTTGTAAGGATCGTGCATTCGTGGAATGAGCAACACAGCTAACCGTGTGGGTAGCGGCCCAAAAAAATGTTCCAAAATCCCCTGCTATATTCTTCTGTTGGTATTCACTCTCGTTTTGAGTTGCTTGGTGGACTGGATGATTGCACTCTCCCACAGTAATAAGGAAAAAACAACACATATTGGCCATTTTTACACTTTATTCATTTTACACTGTCAGGGACCTCAGTAGCGTGTGGAAGATCCATACGCAGCCACAACAGCTTGGCACCTCCTCCTCATGCTGGTCACCAGCCTGGTCACACACTGCTGTGGGATGGCATCCCATTCCTCGGTGCCAATCAGGTGCCAGTCACACACCTGTGACTGGCATACACCTGCCAGCACTTGAAGCTCAAAACGAGAGTGAATACCAACAGAAGAATATAGCAGGGGATTTTGGCACATTTTTTTGGGCCGCTACCCACACGGTTAGCTGTGTTGCTCATTCCACGAATGCATGATCCTTACAAGTTGTACCTCGTTGTAAAGGTGACTAATCAGGCTTTCCAACGACATAAAATACAATACCAATTGGTATTATTAAAGGGGAGGAATAATCGACCGAAATAACGTTTCCAACCTTTTTTTTAGGAGTTTATTTTATGCCTCGATTTGCCGTGAAGCTAGAACATTGGTAGTGTTTTCCGATATTATTTTATTGTATTGTAATTTCTTTGTGCATAATGTACTCTATGGGGTATTAGTATATCCATGGGTGATGCTTTTCACTTAGGGAATGGAAAATATGTATTCAAATGTACTGTGTCCAAATGTGTGCAAGATGAATGTAAAATAAATAAATAAAATAAATAAGCAACAGTTGTGAAACACACTACAGAGTAATGCCATCCTAGAGCACGCAACAAAATATAACAATGTAGCATACAGAAGAAAGTGTTTACTGAAGTACAAGAGTGAATGATTTCATATTTAGCTGTGTGTACCACAGTGTTACAATGCTTCTGCATTATGTAATTTGTTCCTATATCATGCTTGACCCTCCACCTCTGCCACTCCAGCAGTGCCCTCTACTGTTCAGAGTGAAGCCACTGCAGGACCAGATCCTTACAGCATACTGAAGACCGTGCCATTGATGAGTGCATGTTGCCCACGAAGGCACCGCACAGGATGAAGCAGTTTATGAAGGATAATGGTGAAAAAATGGCACACTTGGCATCAAACACTGAACTGAAACTGTGCAATATCAATGTTTTCATCCATTAAGTGATCGTAAGGTAAAATGTATATGCTTTATAAAGGACAAAAGGCTTTTTAATAATTTTTCGGAGAGGTTTTGGGTAGGTTATTGGACACCTAGATATCCACCCCCCTGTACTGATCCAAAATAATTCCCACATGAAAATGATACAAAGGTGAGTTAAATTAGTCAAAACGGTTGATTTGCACTGCAATGTATGATTAGTTTAAGATTTACAGCAATTCACATTTTAGCCAATTTGGATAGGTTTGGAGACCCTGGGTACACCTGGCTACACTGCTTATATTTTGTGTCATAGAGCTTTAGTAGTTCTGTATATCACCCTGCGATTATTGAATGCTTGTGGACAAGGAGTTTATGATCCAGGAAATGTGTAGTTTTACCTGTTTCACTTATGTAGCTCTCAGTATTTTGAAGAAATATAAATTTTGTATAATTTGTAGCTAAGTTTTGCTTGCATTTCCGGCACTTTATTTTGACCTTAAATTATGCTAATAAACAAATCTAAGTTTGTACAAAAAATGGTACACCGGTTTTGTTTCATTTAAGCCATTTACCAAGTTTATGTGATGCTCACACCTGGAGTTATAAAGCCTTAAACAGAGTACCCCCATGATTTACCGAATATGCCATCTGCACTAAGGGGTTACGGCTAATTTGACAAGAACCGGCGTAGAATGCCCATGGGTTCTCTTCACATCAAATCACCAGAACCATACACTACCAACCCTGTTTGCGGGCAGAACTTGACTGCCTTTCCCAACTTGAGAACGTCACTTGCTGTACCAGGCCGCTGATCAGTCGGTCTTTGGTCAGAATTGTCCCCCTGAATATTCAGTTTTTTAATTTAGGCTAAAAAGGGTATAAGAGTCATGGAAACCACACAAGTTAAAAATAAACATAATTTAATAACAGGCAGGCAGGTCATTAACTTCAATTAAAACATTCAATTACACAAAACATAGATTTACGAAAAGAAACACAAAGTACATATCTTACCCAGCCTGTTCAACTACACACAGACAGAATATGCACGGTGTGGGAAGTCGGTTACAATCTTCCCTGATTGGTTTGTCTCTCTTCCTTTTATGCCACATCATGCGTTTGAACCAGGCGGCAGTGCCTAAATTAACCTGGAGAGGGTGGTCAATCTGGAATTTAGACCCCCACTGTTGAGGGATGTTTGTGTAGCGAGAGGGGAAGAGGAGGTAATTACCAGAGAGAACATTCAGGTTTTCCCTGAGTTACTGAAACTATGCTTTATTAAACTTTATTTGGTATGAAATGTATTTCAGTCAATTCCTTGATTTTACCTGAATCCATACATACCAAACAGGTTAAGGTAATATAATATTAAGATGCAGTTGTCATGAGAATTCCCTCTTGATAAACTATTTTACATGCAATTCCTGTTACTACTACATAAGACATAATGTAACAATATAAGGATCACATGTGCAATGTTTGTAGGTTTTTACATGGTTATTAACAATTCTTAACAGACGTTTTAGAGTGTGGTACAGAAGAGAAGTAAAGAGTGTAATGACAGGGGTGCCCAAATGGGGGCACTGTGGTATTGTCCAATATCTTTCCCATAGGATGTGCCCAGGTTTTAGGGTACTGGAGAACACAAATGTCCTGTGTGGACATTCCTTTTGCATTGTCTGGCTAGGGTCTGGATGTCGTAAATGCTCTTTTAGGATACATTTACAATCATGACAAACAGTTCCATTTGCCCTTATCTCCATCTTTAGCAGATGGGGACATTCTTGGGAGCAAAAAGCCGGATCCCAAAGGAAGTCAGAGTAACCCATTATTTTATTACAAGGCCCTCTGGTCCTTTGAAGTGCACGATGCTCTCCAGTTCCCAAATGGCAGTGTTTCCTGAGTCCCACTTTGACTCCCCTCCTACACCTTTCAAACAGTTCATCAAGAAAAACAATTAGGCGTGGTGAATTGTATGGGCCAATGATGGCCTTATGCAGCTGCAGTCCATCAACAGATATTGCTGCACACATGGTGATGTTAGCCCCCCTCTGGCCTGGAACATCTACAGTTGCTCCCTTGTTCCTCCAAGGCTCCCTCGTTCCTCCCAGGTCTCCTCATTCCTCCCAGGTACCCTCGTTCCTCCTAGGTACCCTCGTTCCTCTTAGGTCCCCTCGTTCCTCCTAGGTTCCTTCATTCTTCCAAGGCTCTCTCGTTCCTCCCAGGTCTCCTCATTCCTCCTAGGTTCCTTCATTCTTCCAAGGCTCCCTTTCTCCTCACAGGCTGAGCGCCTGGCCCTGATCTGCGGTCCCCTGCACCTGTTCCTGACCCCCAGGCTGAATGCCTGCTCCTGTCCGCAGCGCCCGCACCTGTTCCTGTCAATTCAAGTTCCTGTCTTGCCTGTTCTTGCCGTTCCTGTCTCGTCCAGTTCCTGTCTCGTCCAGTTCCTGTCTCGTCCAGTTTCTGTCTCGTCCAGTTCCTGTCTCGTCCAGTTCTTGTCACGTCCAGTTCCTGTCACGTCCAGTTCCTGCCCTGTCTCCTGTCTGTCTGTCTTCATGGCCTGTTTCCTGACTTGCCCCTGCCTGTTTATCATTAAATGTACTCCCTGGTGGAGTTTTTTCCTGAGCCGTTTCTGAGTCTTGCATTTTGGTCCAGTTCCCCCTGGGAATGCAACAATGTGTCCTGTATTTGGTAATCTCTGTGTGTGGTCTCATTGTCTCATCCTCCACTGTCGATAGATGAGAGTGCAGACCAGCGTACGCTCTTCTCCTAAACACACCATGTCAGCCACTGCTTCTTATCACACCGCTATTCACACGTTGGGCTCCAGGGACGTAACACACGGACATGCAAACACACCAGCCCACCACCCTGCCCCCCCACCCCCACACACTAAAAAAACACACACACACCCTTCCCTAAACGCAACCACACACAGATGCACATACTACACATACACAATACCACTATACACACCCTCACCCCACACACACACACCACCAGATTGTGTGTGTATGTGTGTGTACAAGTTTGTTTGTGTGTTTGGGAGGTTAAGTATAAATCTCCACTCCCTTTAGAAACTGGTTACACCAGTAAGTATGTAAGTACGTAAATGAATGAAAGTACCCATTAAGAATAGCTCAAAAATATGTACATTCCAAGTTCCTGCATTCTGTGGTTTTCATTAACCTAGCAGTTTCCTCATAGCAGCCATGTCATAAATACCAGCTTTGCAAAGCTCACAATGTGCAGTTTTTGTAGAGACACAGGTGTTGTGTAGTTTCTGAGATATTAAACTAAACTCTGTCTCTGTCAGTGTGAGTACAGATTACAATCCAATCTGATTTTACGCATGTTTCCAAACACATACCAAAGAACAAATTCAGATTAAAAAAAAAGCAATTTTTTTGCTAATAGGAAGACTTTTGTACAATAAACTGTCCTGTCTGTATTTGATTATGGACACATTCTGTATATGCACGCTGCCCCTTCCACTTTAAAGTTTTTTACCATCGTTTTCACACTTGTCTCAATACCATGTCCACTTCTTCAGAGCCCTATCTACTGCGCCCTGTCTCCTGCGTACAGTGCACTGTGTCCGAATCAGAGCCCTATCTACTGTTCCCTGTCTCTTGCATTCAGTGCACTGTGTCTGAATCAGAGCCCTATCTACTGCACCCTCTCTCCTGCGTACAGTGCACTGGCAGAAGTGTGCTGTTTAATGTGCACTGTTTAGCAGTCCACGAAAATATCCGCCATACTATTTTCCAACTGTACTGTGGAAGTGTCGTAAGCAGGTCATAAGACCTCCCATAAGTGCATTATTTGCAGTTAACGCTTTCTACACTTGTAGGATAAATGACATAGATGTGCCCTTAAATTATCATTTATCTGGTTTGAAACAAACAATAAAAATAATCCAGGTTCTTTATTGGATAGTGCAGCTTTCTGACTCTTTTATTCCAGCTATTGCACCTCCTATTCCTCCAGCTGCTCCTCCAATTACTCCTCCAACTCCTGCTCCTACTGGACCCAGCACTGATCCTACTATCGCTCCTGTTCCTGCTCCTGCTGTAGCACCAGCTGCTGTGCAGCCTACAATAACACATGTCTTTGTAAATTCATAATTTTCCTCTGCCTTTTCTCTAGCGTTCCTCTCCGCTTCTTTTTGTTTCTCCTCTCGAGCTTTCTTTAGAGCTTCTCCCTCATAATGTTTTTTCAGCTCCTCCTCTTCCTTGAGTCTGGCCTTTTCATTTTCTTTCAGAATCCTCCTCTTCTCCTCTTCAATCGCTTTTTCAGCCTTCTTGTAAATCTCATTGGTGTAGCAGCCTCCTCCATTGATTGTCACCATCTTATCAATCTTATTCAGCAGCTCTGAGACCTGAGTTTCTTCCTTCAGTTTGTCTCCATTAGTGAACAGCACCATGCTGTATTTGACTGATTCAGCACCGAAGGTCTCCTGAATGATCTTCACTGTGTTCTGCTCCTCCTCTGTAAATCTGCCCAGCTGGATCACCACCAGGAACACATGGGGTCCCGGAGAGGACAGAGAGATGCACATTTTAATCTTCTGTATGATGTCAGCATGACTGAAGTGTGTGTCAAACAGGCCTGGAGTGTCAATCACAGCCACCTCTCTCCCATCCACTTCCCCTCTCGCCTTCTCACATTGTGATGTCACAGAGGAAGAGGAGAATTTAGATTTGAACTTCCCTTTTCCCAGGATGGTGTTTCCTGTTACAATCTTTCCTACTCCAGTCTTTCCCACCAGCACAATCCTCAGATCTCTTAGCTTCTCTAGTCCTGTGGAATAATAAGAGCACTATAGTTACTCAGATCTCTTAGCTTCTCTAGTCCTGTGGAATAATAAGAGCACTATAGTTACTCAGATCTCTTAGCTTCTCTAGTCCTGTGGAATAATAAGAGCACTATAGTTACTCAGATCTCTTAGCTTCTCTAGTCCTGTGGAATAATAAGAGCACTATAGTTACTCAGATCTTTTACCTTCTCTTGTCCTGTGGAATAATAAGAGCACTATAGTTACTCAGATCTCTTAGCTTCTCTAGTCCTGTGGAATAATAAGAGCACTATAGTTACTCAGATCTCTTAGCTTCTCTAGTCCTGTGGAATAATAAGAGCACTATAGTTACTCAGATCTCTTAGCTTCTCTAGTCCTGTGGAATAATAAGAGCACTATAGTTACTCAGATCTTTTAGCTTCTCTTGTCCTGTGGAATAATACGAGCACTATAGTTACATCTTCACAGTGCTGCTATAAGAGACAAATATTTTAGCTGTGAAATTTTGTAATAACAAAACGATTTAATTACAATTACATTACAAGATTTAATGACAACATTGATCTCGTTGTTCATCCAGTTTGACAAGTTCCATGTTAAGCATTTAGCAGATGATCTTATCCAGAGCAAAATACACACTTATATTCTTTTTACATACAATTAATTTACATATCTGGACATTTACTGAAGAAGTCCAGGTAAAGCACTTGGGATGCAGGCAACTTTATTATCCCAACTGTTGGGTCAGCTGCAGTGCGCCTTCAATTTGGAGTGCAGCACAGAATTTCTCAAGACTTTCCATATTTCCCAGATGTAGATCAAGATCAAGACCCAGTTGCCTTAGTGTTGATTGCAGGGTGCTAACTCGTAATGTTCCTGTGCGAAGCCTGATTGCGGCGTGCTTTAAATGCCACTGAGAGGATACTTTGTAAACCTGCTGCTGACCAGCTTTTACAAGAGACAAGTGCTCTTCATACGGAAAAATAATCAAAATTCACAGCTCTTTATAACTCATCCAGGTCTTCCGCCATAGAACTGCAACTGGCTAGTAGACCTACTTCTACACAAAGTCCTAGACCTACTTATATTTTGTCCTTTTGATGGTTATTTGTGTTGTATGTCTAAGTCTTATTAACCAAAGTATTTTTGTCTTTTGTGTCTGTGCCAAAGGGACCCGATACTAACCGCACCGGCAAAACACAAATGGGGACATAGTGTCTTGATGTGACCGGTGTGGATCTGCGTTGTGTTTTTTCACAGACGAGACAGACGACTTCTGTGTTTCGTTAGTCTGCCGCCATATATTTACTGTTATTCAGACAAAAAGAATACACGTGGTACATCACAGGAAACAACCTCCACTTCAGCTCCTAGCCTCTTTCCACAAATACAATAGCAGGAAAGAGCGGACATAAGTTATACAAATTAAACTACTATAAAAATAAAAACAGAAATAGTTTGGCTTAGCCTACCTGTTATTCAGACAAAAAGAATAAATGTGGTACATCACAGGAAACTCAACCTCCACTTCAGCTCCTAGCCTACATAAACATTGTGACTAATATTGGCTATACAGTTACACAACAAAAATGCATATGACAAGTACATATTAAGAGAACATATAAGGTACATAAAGGATGGATAGATAACTTAATCAATTATAGGGGAAAGCACCATAGTGGGGCTGAGGACAGTGGATACATACCTCTTTCCACAAATGCAATAGCAGGAAAGAGGCAGTGGTATGATGGGGACAGCTTTTAGGGTCAACAGACAGGAAATGAGGTCACAGCTTGGAGGGACAATATGACAGTTTCCTGATATAAAGTACAGTAGGCTAAATGTGAATATTATAAAAGAAATAAATGAATGTAATGAATAAAATAATAAATAAAATACAATTTTGTGTAATTATACATATGAGCGTAAACAACAATGCTACATTGACTCAGATATCATTCTGGAGAAAACGAACAGATGATAAATTCCCCGCAGAAGGCACACTTAATATTAAATTGCTGTTGGTCTGCAGGGCTTTGTTAGAGAAGAGTGAGGAAGGCAAGAAAAGAGGGGAAAAAGAGAGGATAAATTGGGATTCGTTTTGCAAATGGGAAAGAGAGGCAGAGACAACTTCCCTCTACCCCCAGCTGTATGGACGGGCAGTCCCTGTTTCCCCTTGTGGCATTCCCTGATCCTCGCGGACCAGGGAGGCATGAGGGAAGGAGGCCATATCTTTTAGTACAACGCAACTGGACTACAGAAGAGATCATGGACATTGTCAGGAATGACCTGATCCCAGAGACAATGCTGAGAAATGGTGTTCAGCCATGCGAGAACTGGATCAGCTGTATCAACCATCCGTGCAAGAACTGGAAATGGTGTTTCGAAGGTTTTTTAAACTCAAATTGAGTGCTGTAAAGGGAATGTTCAAGACGGACGTAAATCGAGTGGATATAGAGTTTAAAGACCCACTGGATGAACTATGTGAGGCAGTGAAAAGACTGTCTACCTTATCTAAAGGCCTAATTTAGTATCTAGGAATAAAAAAGGTTAAATGCCTATCTTCTAACGTGTAGTGATGCATAACATGTGTAGGCTATTAAAAACAACTCTTTCTTTCGCCCACATTTCTTCCCTTTTGTCATTCATGACAACATAAACAGAGAAAGAAAGAAGGCACAGAGGTAAAACATTATTTAATGTGACCTTTGAACCCTAAACACAACAGTCACCTGCCATCCAGGAAAGGAGCTCATACAGATAATCAGTATCAACCTCAAGGTCACTGGAGGTGTCTGGGAATGTGTAGTACGAGTCGCTTTCACCAATCTTTACGACCGGTATGGGAGAGGGAGCAACAGGGGAGTGAGAGACAGGGAAGTTATTATATTGGAATAAAGGCTTTGGTAATCCCACCACCCCATCCTGAGAACATTATTTAAATTATTTAAACCTTCAAGGAAGTCCCAATCACGTTTTTTATGAAGTTCCTCAATGCCTTTTTTATTTGATTCGTAAAATCTTTCTAAGGCACTTGACGAATCCGAAATATAGGTGCAGCCTTTTTTGATTTAATTAATTTCTGTTGCTAGGGCGGTCACAACTGCGTCAGAGGCGTTCATATGTTTTTCCAACACTGTTGACAATGCTTTCAACTCTTGAATACATTGAATCAGAAGAACAACCAGTCTCACTGCCAGAACGGGTTTTCCTAGCCTGTGGCGGTATGGCTCTGACGGCCCTGCCACAGTCTTCTACAGGCATGTTTATTAGCTCACCTCGTCCCCCTCATCAGGCGTGCTGAGGATGATGAGGTGACTGCTCTATATGACCAAATGCCGGGAAACCGCTATCGTCGTGAGTGTCTCACACACAGCGTTTCTTCGGTATACTTTTTCCCAGTTATGGTGTATACAACACCCAACATGAGTTTAAGGCATTTTATGTCCATACACCCAGCAGCCATTGCATCTAGAAGTGACATCTGGTCATGTGGGTGGTGGTCATAAACCTTCCATCTCCATGCAGAAAATAATTATTTTATGGGGTTGAGGAAAGGAGAGTATGATGACAGGAATAACGACATCATCCTGGGATGGGCCGTAAACCACTCTGATCTGGCGGGAGTGGTAAAAGGCCACATTGTCCCGTACAATCACATATACTGGTGAATTCTGCCTCTTGCTCTCTTTCTGCTGAAAGCCTTTGTAGGATCCGCACAGCTAAACCAATGAGGGAATAACTGGGGGTGAAGGTGCAACATGTTTTCCCTCAGCTGCTGTGACGTAAACAAAAGATGTTATTTATTTATTCTCCATTCAGATGAACAGAGCACAATTATAACAATTATTATAGTTTTAATCTCGTATTTTATCTGACTCCATTTAAAATAATAATTTAGAATTTGGGTTAAACCTGCGTGGAACTCGGAGTGGTTACACTCAACTCGTCCTTAGGTACCACCATTACTCAATATATGCGTACCGGAATCAGCATTATTGCTGAATTTCAGTTTGGTGGAGAACGCAGAGGTTGGGGGTCTAGTCAACACAATACATGCATTAATTTTATCATAGATAGTTGCCAGCCCAGGTCTGAGTGCATTTAAAGGGCTCCTTAAGGCTAATTTGTCAAGAACCAGCGTAGAATGCCCATGGGTTCCCTTCACATCAAATCACCAGAACCATACAATACCAACCCTGTTTGCGGGCAGAACTTGACTGCCTTTCCCAACTTGAGAACGTCACTTGCTGTACCAGGCCGCTGATCAGTCGGTCCTTGGTCAGAATTGTCCCCTTGAATATTCCGTTTTTTAATTTAGGCTAAAAAGGGTATAAGAGTCATGGAAACCACGCAAGTTAAAAATAAACATAATTTAATAACAGGCAGGCAGGTCATTAAATTCAATTAAAACATTCAATTACACAAAACATAGATTTACGAAAAGAAACACAAAGTACATATCTTACCCAGCCTGTTCAACTACACACAGACAGAATATGCACGGTGTGGGAAGTCGGTTACAATCTTCCCTGATTGGCTTGTCTCTCTTCCTTTTATGCCACATCATGCGTTTGAACCAGGCGGCAGTGCCTAAATTAACCTGGAGAGGGTGGTCAATCTGGAATTTAGACCCCCACTGTTGAGGGATGTTTGTGTAGCGAGAGGGGAAGAGGAGGTAATTACCAGAGAGAACATTCAGGTTTTCCCTGAGTTACTGAAACTATGCTTTATTAAACTTTATTTGGTATGAAATGTATTTCAGTCAATTCCTTGATTTTACCTGAATCCATACATACCAAACAGGTTAAGGTGATATAATATTAAGGTGCAGTTGTCATGAGAATTCCCTCTTGATAAACTATTTTACATGCAATTCCTGTTACTAATACATAAGACATAATGTAACAATATAAGGATCACATGCGCAATGTTTGTAGGTTTTTACATGGTTATTAACAATTTTTAACAGAAGTTTTAGAGTGTGGTACAGAAGAGAATTAAAGAGTGTAATGACAGGGGTGCCCAAATGGGGGCACTGTGGTATTGTCCAATGTCTTTCCCATAGGATGTGCCCAGGTTTTAGGGTACTGGAGAACACAAATGTCCTGTGTGGACATTCCTTTTGCATTGTCTGGCTAGGGTCTGGATGTCGTAAATGCTCTTTTAGGATACATTTACAATCAGGGCAAACAGTTCCATTTGCCCTTATCTCCATATTTAGCAGATGGGGACATTCTTGGGAGCAAAAATCCGGATCCCAAAGGAAGTCAGAGTAACCCATTATTTTATTACAAGGCCCTCTGGTCCTTTGAAGTGCATGATGCTCTCCAGTTCCCAAATGGCAGTGTTTCCTGAGTCCCACTTTGACTCCCCTCCTACACCTTTCAAACAGTTCATCAAGATAAACAATAAGGCGTAGTGAATTGTATGGGCCAATGATGGCCTTATGCAGCTGCAGTCCATCAACAGATATTGCTGCACACATGGTGATGTTAGCCCCCCTCTGGCCTGGAACATCTACAGTTGCTCCCTTGTTCCTCTAAGGCTCACTCGTTCCTCCCAGGTCTCCTTGTTCCTCCTAGGTCTCCTCGTTCCTCTTAGGTCCCCTCGTTTCTCCTAGGTTCCTTCATTCTTCCAAGGCTCCCTTTCTCCTCACGGGCTGAGCGCCTGGCCCTGACCGTGGGCTCCGCGCCATCCGCGGGCCCCCGCACCTGTTCCTGACCCCCAGGCTGAGTGCCTGCTCCTGTCCGCAGCACCCCGCACCTGTTCCTGTTTGGGCATAAACTCCTACGTCATCTGGTTGAGGTGACGGTTCTAAACCGCTATTGGCATTGAACACTTTTTTTAACCTATTTAGGTACTGCATAACCAATTCTTCTCTGTTTTGCTGGCAATCTGCTATTGCCGAGTAGTTACACCTTCCCCAATAGAATTGGGTTATCCTTCCTAATAGGGCATCAACCGGTCCCCAATAGGCGTTTTGCGCTCTTAATGCTGCATCAGCTGGCATTGCTACCCATGGTCGCCACACACCTTCATCCGTAACCGCCCTCCAATCTCCCTCGATATTACACCACCCAGTTTTTAACACACACCTAACACATCTCTCTATCTCCAATGAGTGTAGTCGGTAACTTGCAATTAGATCACGCATGTATTGTACGAATTCTCTCGGACCCTGATCAGGATGCGGGCAGTCAGCTGTTGCTGCTGCTAAGTCCGCATTTGTCCAGGGTCTGTAAACGTACATGGCCTGGTCATCGTTTTGCCCCGCTACCTGGATCATGGGGAATAATTCCCCATCGGCTCCCATCATTGGAGATCTTGGCTGCGTGGTATGTTTACTGTGGAGGTCATAATCAGATAATACCGGAGGCGGTTTCGATGGCTTGGTGTCTAGTCTGCGGGGTAGCAGTGAGCTCTTTTCTGATTGTGGTGCAACAACATCCCAATGGGTTGGTGGCTTATCAGCATCTTTTAGATCTGAATATACCCTGGTTTTAGGTACACCCCCGGCAGCGCCCTGCTCAGCACCGTAGGAATGAGGTGGTTCTACCTGCTCAGCCACGAGGGGTTGTTCGTCCCCCGGTGCTGGTGGTCAAACTCCTCTGTGGCCAATTAATGTGTCATCCTCAGCTTTTAATAATACCTTCTCTAATTTTTGCGCTTGCTTTTTAGATTTTTCTCTTTGCTGAGTCTTTTTATTCTCCAACGCCATCATTTGCCACACCTGTGCTTCAGCTAAGCCATATTTTCTTTGTTTCTTTTTATTGGCACCAGCTTTAACTTTAATTTTTTCCATTAGTTTTGTTGTACTTCCAACATTCAGTTTCCCATCAAAATCAAACTTCTTTTTCCATAAAGTTTCTGGCAACCCTGCCCCCTTCACGCAGTTCTCTACAGCCGCTCCATTTACTGAGAAATACACTTCCTTTGTCTTTTTTTTTTACAACAATAACAACAACAACCACCTTTACTGGCACACTTTCCCATGATTACAGCTATATCATTTGCACTTCAATCAGCACGTGTTGTCGTGGATTTTTCGACAAGAATATCAAAGTTCAATTTCTAAGTTCTTAAAATAATCAAAGTCCAAATTCGGAATGATCAGTAAACAGTCTTCAGGCAAAAATCAGAGTGGCAAGTTTCTTCAGAGAAATCAGCTTTTATTGGTACAATCCAACCAACAAACCGGGTTCGCCTTGCAAGGTGAAGTCCCGACTGATGCTTATACAGGTCTTATATACTCTTTTTCTGCTGACATAGGGTATTTTCCTTTTTTTAATATGTAAATGACTTGGCTTCGCCACAATGGTTTCAATCTTTCCTGACTCCGCCCCATTGTGGAATTCCCCTTCTATTCCTCACCAAAAAAATATGTTTTTAATGCAGTTACATGTACAGACATGTACAATACAGTTACATGTACAGACATGTACAGTTGCCATAGATGAGTCATAGCCATATTGCAATACAGTTGCAACATAATACAGTTACATGTACAGACATGTACAATACATGAGTTAACACAGATTATATAAGTATATAACTAATATTTGTTAGAACATCACACTAGAATGATACAGTACATTCTTTATCGTTTATAGTTAATACAATTGATTATTCATTCTTCTACTGGTTTTCGCTTTAACACAGATATAAAATACATTTGTCTGGCTTGCATTATGCTTTAATACAACAGTTTATATCACAATGTTTAAACTGTGGCTACTTTGCATTTCTTTAGCTTCAGCTGCGACTAATCTTAGTTATAATTGATTATATGGAATTTAACACAGTTGATTAAATACATTTAATACATTTTGCTTATATTTGCTTATATGTCTGCATGAGTCATCATGCCTTGTGATCGGCAGTTACAATATGTTTCATCATGCCCTCATGTCATTTGGGAGTTTCTATAGTTCATCTCTCGAGTGTATGTGTCATTGGGTGTGTTTGGGGTTTTCCTATAATGTGTGAATCATAAATCATAAAGGGCTCACGTGCTTTCTCCCACGTGCTTGAGGAAACTTTGATAAATTCCCTACAGTGTCTATTTTTTTCAAAGTTTTAACTCGGAAAAATCGCGTCACTCACCCAGTCCGTTGAGGGATTATATATGCCTGGCCTTGCTATTTATCCAAGGATCCTTCTCGATCCGGACCGAGGACTTTCCATAACTGTTTCCTAACAGCCCCGTGCACGGTTTCAGACGTCCTTACTCCCTCGCAGCGCCCAGGGTGAGATATTGCGATCCCGGAACGAGCCCCCAATTTGTTGGGTAAATTCTGAGTTCAAGTCACTGTTGGTAAGAAATAACACTGTGCAGAATGAGATACAAATTGAGACAGCTGCAAAGATATAAAGTACAATTACTTTATTATCAAAGAGCCAAATGCATATGGGGTTCAGTGTCTCCCTGTCAGACAATGAACAAAGTTTGCTCAGTTTTTGCATAGTTTTTATTAATTTCATATCACTGGGCAGATTCTAGGAGTGGTCTTTGCGCCACTGCTCAATCACCAGTTCAGCATTCCGCCCACATTCCCCTTTCAGTATCATGTTGTTTTGCACAGTTCGCATAAGAAACTTGTATCAAATGCACAATAGTATCAGCTCATAGCACATTCTGTAGTTAGGGCGGTTCTTCTTATTTTCTAAGCAAAGCACATCAGTATTCATCATAACATTTTGCAATACAATGTTCTAAAAAACTAATTTAAACAAATTTCTCTATCACTGTCACCTCCAGTTCCTGCCCTGTCTCCTGTCTGTCTGTCTTCATGGCCTGTTTCCTGACTTGCCCCTGCCTGTTTACCATTAAATGTACTCCCTGGTGGAGTGTTTCCCTGAGCCGTTTCTGAGTCTTGCATTTTGGTCCAGTTCCCCCTGGGAATGCAACAATGTGTCCTGTATTTGGTATTCTCTGTGTGTGGTCTCATTGTCTCATCCTCCACTGTCGATTGGGTGAGTGCAGACCAGCGTACGCTCTTCTCCTAAACACACCATGTCAGCCACTGCTTCTTATCACACCGCTATTCACACGTTGGGCTCCAGGGACGTAACACACGGACATGCAAACACACCAGCCCACCCGCCCTGCCCCCCCACCCCCACACACTAAAAACACACACACACACCCTTCCCTAAACGCAACCACACACACAGCTGCACATACTACACATACACAATACCACTATACACACCCTCACCCCACACACACACCACCACCAGATTGTGTGTGTATGTTTGTGTGTTTGGGAGGTTAAGTATAAATCTCCACTCCCTTTAGAAACTGGTTACACCAATAAGTATGTAAGTATGTAAGTACGTAAATGAATGAAAGTACCCATTAAGAATAGCTCAAAAATATGTACATTCCAAGTTCCTGCATTCTGTGGTTTTCATTAAACTAGCAGTTTCCTCATAGCAGCCATGTCATAAATACCAGCTTTGCAAAGCTCACAATGTGCAGTTTTTGTAGAGACACAGGTGTTGTGTAGTTTCTGAGATATTAAACTAAACTCTGTCTCTGTCAGTGTGAGTACAGATTACAATCCAATCTGATTTTACGCATGTTTCCAAACACATACCAAAGAACAAATTCAGATAAGAAATAAAAAACATGCTTCTCTTTTGCTAATAGGAAGACTATTGTACAATAAACTGTCCTGTCTGTATTTGATTATGGACACATTGTAGGGGTTCTCTGTGCCAGAGACACAGAGGAAATATTGGAGGTCCAGTTGCGACAGATACGGACTCTTTAAGTGTTCAATGAACACCACTGAAACGGACAATAATCCGTAGTGGAGAGGGAGAATAATGAGAACACAAAATAACCTCACGAAAAAGGCGAGGAACTCGATATGCGAGCAAAACTGAAATAAGCAGACACACTTATCTAACTCCGTTTGTGGAGCGAACTAACAAAGACAAATAAAACTATTGAGATCCCTTTCACTGGGACCAAAGCAGTTAGAGCGCTCAAAGAACAAAGGAAATAAGCGGACACGCTTATCTAACCACGTTTGTGGAGTGAACGAACAAAGAAAATAAAACTATTAATATCCCTTTAACTGGGATCAGAGCAGTTAGAGCGCTCGTAAAATAACAAAGGAAATAAGCAGACACGCTTATCTAACCATGTTTGTGGAGCGAACGAACAAAGAAAAATAAAACTATTAATATCCCTTTAACTGGGATCAGAGCAGTTAGAGCGCTCGTAAAAGAACAAAGGAAATAAGCGGACACGCTTATCTAACCATGTTTGTGGAGCGGACGAACAAAGAAAATAAAACTATTAAGATCCCTTTAACTGGGATCAGAGCAGTTAGAGTGCTCGTAAAAGAACAAAGGAAATAAGCGGACACGCTTATCTAACCACGTTTGTGGAGCAAACGAACAAAGAAAATAAAACTATTAATATCCCTTTCACTGAGACCAAAGCAGTTAAAGCGCTCGCAGATAAGAGTAGTAAAACAAAGAAAATATGCAGACACGCTTATCTTACTCCCGTTTGTGGAGCGAAACGAAAGGAAACCGTTTAGTGTAAAACGAAAGAAAACGAGAAAGTCTCTGCTCTGAAATGAGAGCGAAAAGAGACTAGCTTTCTTAATAAACCCTTTCTTTCTAAACCCTTTCTTTTTAAAACTAGCTTACTAACTAATCCTATACCTTCCTTTACCGGCTCGAATGTTAAGTGGAATAACATGGAAGCAACGAGAGAGGCAGGAAGCGGGGTATAAATAGCCAGAGGAAATTAATGACGGGTGCATTCACTAATGACGAGGCGAAGCAAAACCCCGTAACGGAACAAAGGAAAATCCGATAGATTACCGGTAAACGACAAAAAAGAATAATGAGAACGTGGAGATAAGGGAAGGAAGGCAAGATCCATGACACACATTCTGTATATGCACGCTGCCCCTTCCACTTTACAGTTTTTTACAATCGTTTTCACACTTGTCTCAATACCATGTCCACTTCTTCAAAACTCTTCACACTGTGTGCTTTTGAAACACGCACCTGAGCACATCAGTTAACCTTTGGTGCAAAATGCACTTCAACCACCAAAACACTTCATATTTCACCCATAAGTGACTCATGCTGCCGTAACTATAGCATCTGCTTTCTCCCATAAGACTACTTTGTCACTCAATGTACAATGAACTAAAAAACACAAACAACTTGGAGCATTGCAAAATACATATATTATTATATACACCCCAACCCCACATACACACACACACACACACACACACCACTATGTGTGCACTTGTGTGTGTGTGCACTTGTGTGTGTGTGTGTGTGTGTGATATTTATGAGTAAATATTCACTCTCCGCTCAGCCTGGCCTCAGTCCAACACCACACCTCAGTCCTGTAGCTGTGGTTAGAACCAGAAAGTCACTCCCACTCACTCCCAACCAAACTAAACTCTGTCAGTGTGAGCAGTAAAATAGGTAAGGCTAATATCTCAGTGGATCAAGACCAGTTCACTTGTGCGATCTGTCTGGATCTACTGAAGGATCCGGTCTGCTGTGTGTGATGGATGAACAAAGAGACGATGCTACAGTCTCAGCTGCAGCAGACAGGACTGAGAATCAGGTAAGGACTGGAGCTCTTCACTGGCAGCTCTGATACTGGTTATAATGGGAGAAAAATTTGGGTAAATTAGGAACAGAGGGATTGTTGTAAAAAAATTTGCGGCAGTGTAGTATAATGGTTAAGGAGCTGGACTTGTAACCGAAATGTTGCAGGTTCGATTCCCAGGTAGGACGTTGCCGTTGTACCCTTGAGCAAGATCCTGAACCTGAATTGCTTCAGTATATATCCAGCTGTATGAATGGATAAATGTAATAAGAAGTTGTGTAAGTTGCTCTGGATAAGATCGTCTGCTAAATGCCTGTAATGTAATTAAACTATTCAGTTACTTGCAAAAGATTTATTTGACAAACGTTAATGAACAGTAAAGTAATTTCCAGGTTTGACATACACAGTGACAAGCAGTAAGAGCAGGAAGTGAACCCAGAGCCCAGGAATATATCAAATAAAATAATACACACTGAAATATAAATATAAAACGTTTATTCAATTCTAGGCATCTCTTCAGAAAATGTAACACACATTTTGATATGCAAATGAGTGCGTTATGATGTCATAAATATGCATATTAACATATGACATACTTTTGCTACATTTACATTACAATACATTCTATAGCTACTTCTATAGCCTTTTTGAGCATGCGTTTACTACTTTCCCTGGGAAAAAATTGTTAAATATGGGTAAAGATCCTGCCTTGCCTAATCTATCTGGAACATTCATATCATGTGGGAACAGACATGACAGGTACATTTTCCATACAAGAGACCTGTATATGAACCGGGAAAACCACTACTTAACCCAAATAATTGAACCCGGAAATGTTTGTGGTTCCGTGTGTGAAAGGGGTGTTGTGGATACTGCATCCAAACCTGTCTGATTATGCCAAATTTGTTGTGGATCTCCGAGTGAAAATATCTCAGAGTTGTTTTCAGAAATTCAGAGTTTTTCAACTTTACCTCTCAAATTTCTCTAAGTGTTTAATCAAAGAGGACGAGGCAATAATTCTCAGAGAATGCTAGACTTTATTTCATTAAACAAACAACAAAAAGTCCAGCGGAGTGCCCCCGCAGAGACTATCAAAAATGCCAGACCTTGGTTTACAGTCCATCTTTATACAGTTTCTTATCAGATTGTACATCTCATTATTTGTCCATCTGACCTATTTGACCATACAAACACAGGCAATCTCTATCCCCGCCTTTCTTCGAGAACTTTTCAAACTTTTTCTTTGTAGGGCCTACGCCTATTGGATTGTATCTTGTGACACTTGGGTTCTCAACCTCCCGGCTCCACCCTACAAAGATAGCTCTCAAAATCCCCCCCCCCTTAGATCCCCAGCCACCCATCTCCACCTGTGTGCCCCCCCCCCCCCCCCCCCCCCACCACCATGGCATCACCCTCCAGGCCTGGGAAACCACCTCTTATCAGACTCTGGTTGCTTGGATACTATCTCAGTTCTCCTTCAAACTCCTGGACTGCTGACTGTGTGCAAAAATAACAATGGCTAATTAGTATATTACTATGTGTTTTTGTGCTTATTTTGTACTGAGCCTTGGTTGGTCAGACAGCAGGTGTCTGAAAATATCTGTTTGCCCAGGAGCCCATGGACAGCGCTCAACACAATCATTGTTATGGGAACATCTTATCATCTTATCAGATTCTCTGGACCTTTTGAAGCTTTTTATAGACATTAAGTCTGTCTCTGTGCTTTTTGCTCTCATATTATGATGTGATTCCATATATATATATCTCACTATGTGTTTGAGTGCTCATGATACATTTTCAAATATAATCAATACATATTATCACAAGTAATATAGTTTAAAGGTAATACATATTCAAATATAATCAATACATATTATCACAGGTGACCAATGGATTTAATGGAATTCCCAACAGGGGCTCTCTGTGACAGCTCTGTTCACACCCCTCACCCCCCTATTCACTCCCTGAATGGAAATCAACACGACTGGAGCAGCTAGTTCACTCACACAATTTAGAACCATTTTCTATAAGGCCAGTAATCTTCTACACACTGACATGCATAATTTCAAATAGTTGTACTGCTTATTTATTGTGTTTAATGTTAAACATGATTTAATTTAACAAACATGAATGCAGTGAACTACAATTTCACCGTGAAAATACTTTTTCCACAGAAGCAGCTGGAGGTGACACAGAGTGAATTCCAGCAGAGAATCCAGGAGAGAGAGAAGGAGCTGCGGGATCGGAGACAGGCTGTGCAGTCAGTCAAGGTGGGTACTGACCAGAGGAGAAGACAACAGCTGGCTGCTGGAAGAGCCATTTCAGGGCTCAGTCAGGGCTCACCCCCAGTCAGCCAGTGAGGAGCCCAGTGTTGGGCCACTTTCCTGCCCTGTGGGGCTCAATCCCACTGAGCCACACTGTTGGGAACAGGCTGCCTGGGGTCTCAGTAAGAGCTGAGTGAAAGGCCTAGTTAAAATGTACAGTGTCACACAAGACAGGTCAGGTGAGGCCTGGCGTGTGTCCGGCAAAAACAAACAGTCGGAATGGCTGTTTGCCATTCTTGCGGGCTCCACTCTAAGCTGAAGTATCACCTTCCTTCTTGTCTCGCTGTTCTGTCTCCTCCCTCCCTGGAACAGTGAACTAAGTGGACTGGATTTACCCCATAATTTACCCCAGTTTAAATAAACAAGCCCTCCCCCTCGCACCAAACATTCAATTTCCCCACAAAAACAATTACCTTATATTTTACACAAACACAGTCATTCATACATTCACATATACCACACGCTTCTTAAGTAAAAACCTGTGTGTAAACAGCGGTAAGCAGTCATGTTAACTGCCGCAAATTTCATTTCTGACGGTTGGACTCGACTGTGGAACTTGTGCGAGTTTGTCCGGTCTGGACAGAGCATTTGACTGAGCGGAAGATACAAATAAGATGGGACCGGATAATTACAGGAACAGGAGAAACAGTCACCGAATAAAGCGGTAAAAAGTAGTGCGTTGTTTGCGATGTTTTAGTAGCGTTTTAATAGATTAGCGGAGTCGCATGAGACGAGAATGGGAATCATATGTCGGAAAGAAAAAGAAAAGGTTTAGGAAGGGGAGCTAGTGGAGAGGAAGGGGGATATGGTGAGGAGAAGAAACTAGATTAACAATTCCTAAATAAATTGTAGGTGTAGTTGCTTCGCAGTGGTATCAATTGCTGGAAATGGTATAGAAAAGATGGTAATATGGTGGTGTCGTGTTAGGTGGTAAATAAAAGGTTGAAATGGTATGAGGTGGTAATGCGGTATAAAGAGATCTAAAGAAGGTGAAAGTGTTAAAATATGGTGATGTATTTTGTGGTAAGTTGTCTAAAGAACCTGGAAGTGATACAAAGAAGTAATGAAAGGACACAAAGGTAATGTCAGATCATCTGGCTACAGCTTCCACATTCTATTGCATCAGTATTTAAAATGTGCCCATTGACTCCCATTAATTCTTTTGTCGATAAAAGGTTAATTATCTGAAAAAGTGTATGAAGGTAAAAAGTAATAGCAACCGGGAGGGTGTATAAAGGTATAGTATGAGATATGAATGGTGTTGATGGTGTGAATGGTAAACAGCGCTCCTAACAGCGCTCTGCACATACAGCCCTCTTCTCTCTGTGTCTCCTAACAGCGCTCTGCACATACAGCCCTCCTCTCTCTGTGCTCCTAACAGCGCTCTGCACAGACAGCCCTCCTCTCTCTGTGCTCCTAACAGCGCTCTGCACATACAGCCCTCCTCTCTCTGTGCTCCTAACAGCGCTCTGTCACATACAGCCCTCCTCTCTCTGTGTCTCCTAACAGCGCTCTGTCACATACAGCCCTCCTCTCTCTGTGTCTCCTAACAGCGCTCTGCACATACAGCCCTCCTATCTCTGTGCTCCTAACAGTGCTCTGCAAATACAGCCCTCCTCTCTCTGTGTTCCTAACAGCACTCTGCACATACAGCCCTCCTCTCTCTGTGCTCCTAACAGTGCTCTGCACATACAGCCCTCTTCTCTCTGTGTCTCCTAACAGCGCTCTGCACATACAGCCCTCCTCTCTCTGTGCTCCTAACAGCGCTCTGCACAGACAGCCCTCCTCTCTCTGTGCTCCTAACAGCGCTCTGCACATACAGCCCTCCTCTCTCTGTGCTCCTAACAGCGCTCTGTCACATACAGCCCTCCTCTCTCTGTGTCTCCTAACAGCGCTCTGCACATACAGCCCTCCTCTCTCTGTGCTCCTAACAGTGCTCTGCACATACAGCCCTCCTCTCGCTGTGTCTCCTGTTGGAAATCATGGGAGCAAAGTACAGGTAACCCCCCTGAAATGACTCACCTTGTAGGAGGCCAATATGAGAACCTCGTCTAGCTCCCTTCTTTGATATGCAATATACATCCTCTACCCCAGATGGGGCCAAATTAGATGACTTCGTCTAGTCCCTAATCCAGTCAAATTTCCTTCTTTGATATGCAGTACCTTTGTGTGACATCCTGATGTGTTCTCATTCAAGCCGATGACCATTTGGTCTTTTGTTTCCTTTGTGGGACAGTGGTTTTTGTTGATCTGTACTTGGGTAACAGACCCACTAGTTCCTTCTACTCTATTAAACGACCTATTTTGAAACGAAGACGTGCCTGCATGTATTTTTCTACTTACAAACGTACGAAGGAATAAATTGAACTCTTAAAAATTCTACATTGGCGAGCCAGCCCAAATCCGTCGTTCTAGCTACGTTTAAAAAAACCAAAAAAAAAACCGGAGAGCCTGATTTCGGCGTGGAACACTGTTTGACACTGACCTGCAAAGAAAACGGACATTATTATTTTTATGTCAACTCCGCATTCAAGAAAGGAATACAGCCAGAGAAAGACTGTCTTGGAAGCCATTAACCAGCCCGGAATAAAGAAAAACGTACTTGGAGGCACGGAAACGGACCACGTACATTTGTGAGTATGAAATATTTATGTATGTAATATTGGAGAGGAATAGTTACGAAAATTGTGTAATGTTCTAAAATACAAGTGGCTAGAATTGATTGTACATGTGTACAGTATTCTAAGTAGGGGCTTGTATAAAGTTACAGACCTTGGACAATTTTCAAGTACCAAAAGTTTGTTGTAACAGGAGTTTAGGAATGGCGGCGAATGGTTGGAAACCGTGGGCCGTTAGCTGTTTGGCCAAGCATTGTAAAGATGATTTGTATAATGTACCAGAGAAAGTGGATGTTGTTGAATATCTTCAAACTGCGAACAGCGCAATGAAAAGGAGAAAAATAAGAAAAGGAGACAGGCTAACTGTGAGATGGCTATGGTCCAAACAATTAAATCATTGAAAGAAAAAGTTGTAGTGATCCCTAAATTACAATGTGACATTGAAAATTTGGAGAATAAACTGGAGATAAGTTCAAGGGAGTTTGAGGCATTTGTTTCAGAACGCATGGTACAGGCCACAACACACTTAGAATTTAGAAAGGAAATTTGTCAGTTAAGAGATAAACTGAGTACCACAGTTTCAGAATTGGTTAAAACACAGGAACAGCTACGTGACGCACAGGTAGCATATAAAGAGCTATGGAAGATGTCTGGTAAAAATAAGGATAGGACCATTGTACAAAAGTTGGTTGTTGAAGGAAAAAATGGCTAAGCAAAAATTCACAAATAGTGTAATGAAACAGCAAGTGGCATCGCTTGGTTTAGCGACATTCGAGGAGCAGAGCGAGTTGGAATACAGTTCTGATGATGATGAATGGGAAGTCAGACAGGTGGACACGGCTGCTCCTTTGTTAGATGTGGATGATGAAGGAAGTGATGATGGAAGTTTGGATGAGAAGCAGGAATGGCATGCTGCAAGGACAGAATGTAGTACATCTGATTCACTTCGTTCTAATTGCCGCAGAGTGGTTTCGAAAAGTGCTAGATTACCAAAAGCAACTAAACCAGTCGTGGAAAAAAAACACAAAAATTGCACCAATACACATAGAGTTTGTACAACTGGAACACGTAATCCCATTAACGGCACTGTCACATATGAGTATGAGGATCAGCAGATTCATCGCGATCTTACACTGTCAGAGTTGACTACACTGCAACAACAACTTCCCACATGGGACGGAGTTAGTGACTCGACTGCTGTTGTTGATAAGGTGCAAGCGCTACAGCGAATGCACTCACTAACTGACAAGGACTGTTGTAAAAACAAAAAAAACAATCTGTGCTTCCTACATCGGTGACTGTTCCGTCAGAATTTGTACAGGGTCATGGGGACCCTGTTGTTTCCCCCAATCATGACACAAGATTAAGACTAATGAGCGAGGCTGTGGGTTATCGTGTTATAGCTGACATGAATACAATTCTTGAGTTTGTACCTAAGGAAGGGCAGCATCCCACTGATTTTCTTAGAACATTTGTTGGTGTGTATAATCGAAACAGAGGTGGAGGGACCAGAGCATTACTGACAGGCGACGACCCAATCTTCTGGAGTTTAGTAATCAATAAATACAAAGATCGCGTCTCCCCTACCTGCCAACATTTATTGTTACAACTCAATAGGGAATTGAGTGCCCAGCCAATCAGACAGCACATAGGCAGAGATATCCAAGACTGTTTAACTGCATGGAATGAGTCTCAACTCAGTTCGTCACAGAGCTCTAGGAAAAGTATTGCTCTACTAGCATCAAATGAGGGCCAGGTCAAAGTTCTGTGTTTTAACTGTGGGAAGCCAGGCCACATTCAGAGTGAGTGTAGGAGCCCCCGTGTTTGTGCCAATTGCAAGCGCGTTGGTCATTCCAGGCGACAGTGTTGGTCAAAAGGAGGGGGGATGGAAGGAAAAGGGCCAAAACAGCTGGGTGCACAGCAGCCTCAGACAGTACAGTCACAGACTGAAAGTCCTCCTACATTTACTGACCTATTGGCTATGGTTAAGGCTATGGCACATACTGATCAGAGCACCCAGAATGGCTCTGAGCAGTGCTTATGCAAGAAGTTCATGGCAAACATATTCCAATTGGTTACTTCTCACGAGTACTTACACCTGTTGAAAGATCATTTGATCAGTGCACAAAGCAGATATTGGGAGTACACTGGATAGTTACACACACTGAATACATCTGTGGTTTCAGCCCACTCATTCTACACACACCACACACTCCAGTATGCCCCCACATACAGAGTGACTTTTGAAATTGGGGATCAAGTGATGCTTACATTTTTTTTTTGAAAGTAAACAAATTTGAAATTGGCTATACAAAAGCGGGGTAGACCAATACAGTATTTCTGGTATCATGGGGATCAATGCAAAGTATACAACAAAGCTGAGCTTAATACCAATACCAATGTGAAAAATACTTAAAACTGCATAAGAATATACACTCACACTTGGTCTTTCTCCCCCCTACAGAAATAATCGGGATAAGGACGATGCTCCTGGTTGTTCCTGTCATATGAACAAGACACGATGTCACTGTTACGATCCGATGGAACAGGAAGCCAAACGCAGGCAGGAGTGCAATAAACCAGGTTTAATCTCAGATGAATGTACAAATGTACAGAAATCAGGGAAGTCAAACACTCCAAGGGGAAGTCAAAACACAGTACAACAAAACAAAACAGGCAGAAGGGTCGCGAGAACACGGACGAGGTCGAAGCCAGGAAATCAGTCAGAAGAAAAACAAAAGCAAAAGAAAAAAAAAAAAAAAAAAAAAAAAAAAAAAAGTTTCGGGAGGGGTGAAAAGGGACGGGGGGGGAAAATGTCCGGGGTGCTGAGCAGGGTGGGTGGAGGGGGTCCGGAGGAGGGAAAAAATGACAGGACGGCGGCGCAGGAGTGACCGCTCAGGCAGACGGAGGCGCAGGAGTGACCGCTCAGGCAGACGGAGGCGCAGACAGGACCACTCAGGACGGGACGGGACTGGAGAGCTGGGACGGGACGGGACTGGAGAGCTGGGCCGGGACGGGACAGGAGGCGGGACCCGGGACGGGACAGGAGGCGGGACCCGGGACGGGACAGGAGGCGGGACCCGGGACGGGACAGGAGGCGGGACCCGGGACGGGACAGGAGGCGGGGCCCGGGACGGGACAGTAGGCGGGGCCCGGGACGGGACAGGAGAGCTGGGACGGGACGGGACAGGAGAGCTGGGACGGGACTGGACAGGAGAGCTGGGACGGGACGGGACAGGAGAGCTGGGACGGGACGGGACAGGAGAGCTGGGACGGGACTGGACAGGAGAGCTGGGACGGGACTGGACAGGAGAGCTGGGACGGGACTGGACAGGAGAGCTGGGACGGGACTGGACAGGAGAGCTGGGACGGGACTGGACAGGAGGGCGGGGCCCGGGACGGGACAGGAGGCGGGGCCCGGGACGGGACAGGAGGCGGGGCCCGGGACGGGACAGGAGGCGGGGCCCGGGACGGGACAGGAGGCGGGGCCCAGGACAGGAGGCGGGGCCCGGGACGGGACAGGAGGCGGGGCCCGGGACAGGACAGGAGAACTGGGACGGGACGGGACAGGAGAGCTGGGACGGGACGGGACAGTAGGCGGGGCCCGGGACGGGACAGGAGGCGGGGCCCGGGACGGGACAGGAGGCGGGGCCCAGGACAGGAGGCGGGGCCCGGGACGGGACAGGAGGCGGGGCCCAGGACAGGAGGCGGGGCCCGGGACGGGACAGGAGGCGGGGCCCGGGACGGGACAGGAGGCGGGGCCCGGGACAGGACAGGAGAACTGGGACGGGACGGGACAGGAGAGCTGGGACGGGACGGGAAGACAATGGATCCTTCGTCAACGGGTTGCCGAGCCCGTCGACGGAGCCGGGAACCAGGACCCCATCGTCTACGTCTGGAACCATAGTTCCCCGGGCACAGGGCTAGACGGGTTCCCGCGAATGAAGGTTTCGGGTTGTGGCTAGGCTCGGAGCTGTCCTGATGGATTGAGATAACTCCGAGCCTAATGGAGTGGGAGCTGGGTTGAGGAGTCCGGGGTGATGGGTGGTGGTCGGCATGACGGCGGGCAAACTCCGGATTTTGCCCCCAGATCCCCATGAGGTATTCCTCATAGGAATCTGAGCCGAAGGGGTCGATCTCCATGGTGTAGATGGCCTGCTGGGTCCCAGATGGCGAGTTCGTACTGTTACGTTCCGATGGAACAGGAACCCAAACGCAGGCAGGAGTGCGATAAACCAGGTTTAATCTCAGATGAATGTACAAAATCAGAGTCCAAGGGGAAGTCAAAACAGGCAGGGGTCGATAACGGGGAGACACGGCAGTGGTACAAAAACAATATCCAGAAGAAGGGTCGTGAGAACGCGGACAGAGGTCGAAGCCAGGAAATCAGTCAGAAGAAAAACAATAGCAAACAATGAACTCGCGACGAGGAACAAAGACAGCAGGTATAAATGCATGTGTAGACAGGTGCAAACACTTAGCTTGAGAATAGCAGGAAATGGAAAACAGCTTGAGCTGAGACACATAACAAGGCAATTAGTAAATCGTTAGTAGTTATCCTATCCTAGCCCTGTCGTTAGTAAATTAATTAACAAGACAATGACTGGACACGTAAGGAAACACTAAACAGCTGTGGAAACGTGATGAGAACTAAATTGTTAGTTTGTGTTAGTAATAATTCTATTAAACCCTGACGTTAGTAGATTAGTTAACCACACCCGTGTTTAGCCGGTTAGTAAGAAATAAGTCCTATATAATAATTAGTAGTGCAGGGTAATACAAACGAAGTGTACAGAAACGAAAGTAAAAACTCCGTGAGAGGGAGTGAGAGATACAGCACAGAACGCAAGGCTGCGGAAAACATGGAAAAGTGTATGCTACAGAAACGGACAATACTAAACATGACAGAATAACAAAAACAGACTCAGAACATGACAGTCACAAAGAAAAAAAACGAAAAAAAACAAAACAATAAGCCCAGTTGCAGTTCCATTCACCACTTGGACTAAAGACATGGTGGAACAAGAAAAACCATAAAATGTCCCCACAGCAACCTATTCCAAGGGAAGGAATCATTTTTAGACCAAAAAAAAACTAAACAAAAACAGATGTAAATATTATACTATGATAATGTAATATGTATGATTTAGCTAATGTAATTGTCAGATCTGATCAGCATTGTGAAATGTTTTCTCTGATAAGAGAATGGTTTAAAAAAAAAAAATTAAAAAAAAGACGATGCATGAAACATGCTGCTATGACACAAACACTCAGGTAGCAAATGTGGTATGGGTGGGGGTCAGTATCATTGGTGTATTCTGAGTCATCTCACAGAATTTCTGTATGGTACTATAAGGTGTAAATCACCCCCTGGTTTCTGTTTTGCACCATCTTACACTGTTCAGATGAGGACCATTCCTACCCCTGATGCCAGTGAGTTCAACATCCTGACCATGTGGGATGGGGCCCACCTGGCTCCTGAATCAAATGTGTTCACAGGTATCCACGCTCAGGTGAAGAAAGCTCTTATGGAGAATGATTCAACACTTTTCAAAGCTAAAGTGGAGGTGAGCTTGGCTCAGGCAGAGGCCACAGTCCTGAAGCGATATGGATGATCTGGTGAAAACAACACATTTTGCGACTGGATATTCCTGGCAATTGTAGGTCTTAGAATAGTAATTCTTGTCCTCAGAAATCTAATACAGTGTTGGTGGCATAAACAAGAACAGTTGGAGAAAGTCATTGATAGAAATGAAACTGTGGGTTGGCTCAAAAATAACCTTAACATATATATTTTTCATTTTATTGGTATTTTTGTTTTTTAATTTATTTATTTTAATTATTTAATATATTTTTTTGCTTGCATTTTTTGTATATATTTTTCATGTCAACCTTTTATTTCATTGAAGCTCCCTTCTTTGATATGCAATATACATCCTCTACCCCAGATGGGGCCAAATTAGATGACTTCGTCTAGTCCCTAATCCAGTCAAATTTCCTTCTTTGATATGCAGTACCTTTGTGTGACATCCTGATGTGTTCTTATTCAAGGCGATGATAATTTGGTCTTTTGTTTCCTTTGTGGGACAGAGTATAATTGTTGACATTCTCCCTTGTTGGTTTTTGTTGATCTGTACTTGGGTAACAGACCCACTAGTTCCTTCTACTCTATTAAACGACCTATTTTGAAACGAAGACGTGCCTGCATGTATTTTTCTACTTACAAACGTACGAAGGAATAAATTGAACTCTTAAAAATTCTACATCTCCTAACAGCGCTCTGCAGATACAGCAGTGGAGGACAGTGAAAGGATCTTTACTGAGCTGATCCGCTCCATTGAGAGAAGGTGCTCTGAGGTGAAAGAGCTGATCAGAGATCAGGAGAAGGCTGAAGTGAGTCGGGCTGAAGGACTCCTGGAGCGACTGGAGCAGGAGATTGCTGAGCTGAGGACGAAAGACGCTGAGCTGGAGCAGCTTTCACACACAGAGGATCACATCCATTTCCTCCAGGTAACATCACTGGCTCTCTGACAGTCAGCACTATGTAGATACATTCTATTACATGGTGAGGCGTGTTCCTCATTTACAAAGATCTGCTCCTGGCATGTGCACAGGAATCAGCATTGAGACTGTTCTCTGTGTGTCTGTAGAGCTGTCAGTCTCTGTGTGCCCCTCCTGGACCTGGAGACTTACCCAGCATCACGTTCAGGCCACATGTCTCTTTTGAGGCTGTGAGGACATCTGTCTCTGAACTGAAAGAGCGATTGGAGGACGTCTTCGAGAAGGAATTAGTCAAAATCTCTCAAACAGGTTAGAACTACTGAAACAACTTCCCAATGATTTCTGTAATTAAAGATAACAATTGTTGATCTTTTGTGAAAATGAGTAAAGTGTTTGTGTAGCCATGAATCTGACAGGAGTGAGCAGAGACTGTTCCTCCTTCCCCCAACCGTAGCAACTTCTTATATTCTTACAGGAACCCACCCGCCACAGTGCAACACCAGACCCGCTAAGTAAAAGAGAAAAATTATTTATTACACAATTCATAAAAGGTTCACAGATGACAACCCAGTCAGAACCGGACCCACGCTGGGTTTGAAAATATTAAAATGGGGCAAAAAGTGAAGTGCGATAACTTGTCAATAAAACAGGGGTCATAGCTGGGGCTTGTTTAAGTGTTAAATGTCACTTTCTATCCTGTTATGACAGTTAATAGCAGCATGAAGGTTTTAATTTTCCTGCACGTGATAGCTGATCCTGTGCAGTAAAGCAGTTTGCACTGCTGTAAAACACCAGCAGAGATTTGTTAGATGGGTGGAGAGATGCAGCATTCCTGGGGAGTGGAATCTCTTCTCATTATTCCCTTTGATTGAGATGAAAGCACATTTAGGTCTTCCTCATGCTTTCACATGGCTGTCTGATGCTTCTTTACATAAATATGTCATCCTGCAACTTCTAGTGACTAATCAGCCTTTCACTAGTGACATCACTGGGAGAAGCGTTGGTGACTCTACTGTACGATCCTCTATCTCTGGCCCTGTGAACACTCGTCTTTTTCTGCCACATATATCCAAGTTATTAACTAATCCAATGCGTCACATTTGATTACTGTCGTCTAAAAGTAAGAATTAGAATATGGATCAGATTTGTGATTATAATCGCATCTGGAGGTAGTTTTGGTTGGATTCCGCTGATATTGGATCTGAATGTAAACGCTCCAGTGTGTGTCTTCTCCCGTCAGCCTTTCACTGACAAACTACATCCCATAATAAGTGTGTGGGAGTCTGTATTGGATATGAGTGTAAACAGGGCCTCTGCTAGCTGCCCTCTGTCTGCTCACCATGGCAACCAGGAAAATTCCCAACTGCCAAAACTACTGAACCTTCAGTTCTCACCAAGATATTATGTGATATTAATCAAACTTTTTATTTTATATTTACATTATTCCTGAATGAGCTGCAGTTTCATGATTTACATACATGTTATTTGTTCAAATAGATTTTTATTTCTGCAGGAATTATGATATGAAGGTTATCTTTAGGAGCTCATCTTTCTTGTGATCTCTCTCTACAGTGGAAGACGTCCCTATTCCAGAGACCAGGACCAGAGAGGACTTATTACCATGTGAGTCTGTAATTAAACCAAAATTAACAGAATTAAGCAATGTGAGAATATGAGGTAATATGAAGAAAAATATTACTGAAAGTATTTTCTATATTTATGACATGAGCCAAGATGTCATGGTGGTGTCATGGTCCGTGGCTATTTTTTCCTGTTTCTGTACGGTTCTCATCCTCTCTCTCCGGTAAGCAGTCTATCGGATTTTTTCCACGTTCTGGTTCAGGGTTTTGCTTCTCCCCGCTTATCATTCGTTTCACCTGTCCGATTACCTGCTCGGTATTTAAGCCTCTCACTTCTGCTTCCTGGCACTTCTTTGTCATTTCCTGCCTTCACGTAGTCAGGGTTGGTTAGAAAATAGCTGCTCTATATTTTCACGACTAGATTGGCTTTAGCTGCCCTTGAAGCTCTTTAGGGATTAGTCCCTTTCATTATTTTTGTTTCTTACTCTCTTCTACTCTCTGCTATATTGAGAGTGATATGTTTATTATTATTTAATACATTTTTCACCTCTTATCGGGCGTTATTGTCTACATTCCGAAGGTGATTTTTTGTTTTGTCCTTTTCGAGCTATGCTTGTGTATTTCTGTTTAGGAGTCTCTGTTCTCTTATTTTTCTGCTCGTGTCTACGAGCCACACCCGTGTTAGTGGGTTGTTTATTATTTTGCTACTGAGTCTCTTTTCGTGGTTCTCACGTTTGTGAGTGACTTGTTCTGTAATCGTGTTTTGTTTTGTCGCGTTTGGCTCATTGTTACAAACCCAAACCCTTACAGGTGGAAATGGCTTCTTCCACAGGTTTCCTTTAGAAGACGGGTGTTGATTTTAAACAGCCTGGTAGCATTAGCATTGTGGAGGTTAGCGGTGCTGTCAGCACCCTGATGGCTTTCTCCAAATGTCTCTGGTGCAGTTTTTCTGCTCGGGGCAGCGTTGCTGTATTTGCCCCTGGTTGGGACAGAACTGACTCAGGGCAGCTGCGCTGTATTTGCCCCTGATTGGGGCAGTACTGGCTCAGGGCAGCTGCGCTGTATTTGCCCCTGGTTGGGGCAGTACTGGCTCAGGGCACAATGTTTGTGCACAATGGAGGAGCCCTTTTTTAATAATGCCCTGCTCAATCTGCCCCCTCTTATTGTGCCCTGGTTTAAAGCCCTGTTCATAAGGGCAGGTGTGACCTAACTGGCCCATTTGAGGAGGGTGGATGGTGGGGGCTGGAGAGCAGCACAGGGGGGTCCGTTCTGGGGGGGCTCCCTGCCTCATGGAAATGAGGGTGCAGATTCAGCACAGACTTTAGGGGTTCCTTCCCAGCAGTCCGTGTACGAGCGAAAGTGGGGGACTGGCAGGACAGGAGGGTGAGGGTAAGAGCCCAGAGCAGGGAATGCTGGGTAAACTCTCATAATTTTTTATAATTTACTGTGTGCTGGAAGGTCAAAGGGCAGGGGCGTGGCAGGAGGAGGGGTTTGCACCATTGGCCAAAGATTGGCGACTGCTGTACAAATCGCTTATAACAAAGAGATCTGCAATGGAAGCTCATACATGAAGCTCTCGCTTCCAATCTACACCTGGCTGCTGGATGCTGAACCTCGGTCCTGGAGTACTACCCCTCTGTACGCTGCTTTTTGATCCAACCACAATTGCAATACCAAGCTGTTAAATTTTCTTAATTAGGTCATAAATCGGGAATTGGACATGATCAGCCCCACATTGGGCAGCAAATTTATTTTTTAAATAAATTGATAAATAAATTAATAAATATTCCATAAGAAAGAATTAAAATATGAAGTGAAAATGTTTGTAAAATATGTAAGTGATGTAAATTGTATATTTACATTATTCCTGAATGAGCAGCAGTTTCATGATTTACATGCATTTTATTTGTTAAAATAGATTTCCATTTCTGCAGGAATTATGATATGAAGGTTATCTTTAGGAGCTCATCTTTCTTGTGATCTCTCTCTACAGTGGAAGACGTCCCTATTCCAGAGACCAGGACCAGAGAGGACGTCGTACCATGTGAGTCTGTAATTAAACCAAAATTAACAGAATTAAGCAATGTGAGAATATGAGGTAATATGAAGGAAAATATTATTGAAAGTATTTTCTATATTCATGACATGAGCCAAGATGTCATGGTGGTGTCATGGTCCGTGGCTATTTTTTCCTATTTCTGTACGGTTCTCATCCTCTCTCTCCGGTAAGCAGTCTATCGGATTTTTTCCACGTTCTGGTTCAGGGTTTTGCTTCTCCCCGCTTATCATTCGTTTCACCTGTCCGATTACCTGCTCGGTATTTAAGCCTCTCACTTCTGCTTCCTGGCACTTCTTTGTCATTTCCTGCCTTCACGTAGTCAGGGTTGGTTAGAAAATAGCTGCTTTATATTTTCACGACTAGATTGGCCTTAGCTGCCCTTGAAGCTCTTTAGGGATTAGTCCCTTTCATTATTTTTGTTTCTTACTCTCTTCTACTCTCTGCTATATTGAGAGTGATACGTTTATTATTATTTAATACATTTTTCACCTCTTATCGGGCGTTATTGTCTACGTTCCGAAGGTGATTCTTTGTTTTGTCCTTTTCGAGCTATGCTTGTGTATTTCTGTTTAGGAGTCTCTGTTCTCTTATTTTTCTGCTCGTGTCTACGAGCCACACCCGTGTTAGTGGGTTGTTTATTATTTTGCTACTGAGTCTCTTTTCGTGGTTCTCACGTTTGTGAGTGACTTGTTCTGTAATCGTGTTTTGTTTTGTCGCGTTTGGCTCATTGTTACAAACCCAAACCCTTACAGGTGGAAATGGCTTCTTCCACAGGTTTCCTTTAGAAGACGGGTGTTGATTTTAAACAGCCTGGTAGCATTAGCATTGTGGAGGTTAACGGTGCTGTCAGCACCCTGATGGCTTTCTCCAAATGTCTCTGGTGCAGTTTTTCTGCTTGGGGCAGCGTTGCTGTATTTGACCCTGGTTGGGGCAGTACTGGCTCAGGGCAGCTGCGCTGTATTTGCCCCTGGTTGGGGCAGTACTGGCTCAGGGCACAATGTTTGTGCACAATGGAGGAGCCCTTTTTTAATAATGCCCTGCTCAATCTGCCCCCTCTTATTGTGCCCTGGTTTAAAGCCCTGTTCATAAGGGCAGGTGTGACCTAACTGGCCCATTTGAGGAGGGTGGATGGTGGGGGCTGGAGAGCAGCACAGGGGGGTCCGTTCTGGGGGGGCTCCCTGCCTCATGGAAATGAGGGTGCAGATTCAGCACAGACTTTAGGGGTTCCTTCCCAGCAGTCCGTGTATGAGCGAATGTGGGGGACTGGCAGGACAGGAGGGTGAGGGTAAGAGCCCAGAGCAGGGAATGCTGGGTAAACTCTCATAATTTTTTATAATTTACTGTGTGCTGGAAGGTCAAAGGGCAGGGGCGTGGCAGGAGGAGGGGTTTGCACCATTGGCCAAAGATTGGCGACTGCTGTACAAATCGCTTATAACAAAGAGATCTGCAATGGAAGCTCATACATGAAGCTCTCGCTTCCAATCTACACCTGGCTGCTGGATGCTGAACCTCGGTCCTGGAGTACTACCCCTCTGTACGCTGCTTTTTGATCCAACCACAATTGCAATACCAAGCTGTTAAATTTTCTTAATTAGGTCATAAATCGGGAATTGGACATGATCAGCCCCACATTGGGCAGCAAATTTATTTTTAAAATAAATTGATAAATAAATTAATAAATATTCCATAAGAAAGAATTAAAATATGAAGTGAAAATGTTTGTAAAATATGTAAGTGATGTAAATTTTATATTTACATTATTCCTGAATGAGCTGCAGTTTCATGATTTACATACATTTTATTTGTTCAAATAGATTTTTATTTCTGCAGGAATTATGATATGAAGGTTATCTTTAGGAGCTCATCTTTCTTGTGATCTCTCTCTACAGTGGAAGACGTCCATATTCTAGAGCCCAGGACCAGAGAGGACTTCTTACCATGTGAGTCTGTAATTAAACCAAAATTAACAGAATTAAGCAATCTGAGAATATGAGGTAATATGAAGGAAAATATTATTGAAAGTATTTTCTATATTTATGACATGAGCCAAGATGTCATGGTGGTGTCATGGTCCGTGGCTATTTTTTCCTGTTTCTGTACGGTTCTCATCCTCTCTCTCCGGTAAGCAGTCTATCGGATTTTTTCCACGTTCTGGTTCAGGGTTTTGCTTCTCCCCGCTTATCATTCGTTTCACCTGTCCGATTACCTGCTCGGTATTTAAGCCTCTCACTTCTGCTTCCTGGCACTTCTTTGTCATTTCCTGCCTTCACGTAGTCAGGGTTGGTTAGAAAATAGCTGCTTTATATTTTCACGACTAGATTGGCCTTAGCTGCCCTTGAAGCTCTTTAGGGATTAGTCCCTTTCATTATTTTTGTTTCTTACTCTCTTCTACTCTCTGCTATATTGAGAGTGATACGTTTATTATTATTTAATACATTTTTCACCTCTTATCGGGCGTTATTGTCTACGTTCCGAAGGTGATTCTTTGTTTTGTCCTTTTCGAGCTATGCTTGTGTATTTCTGTTTAGGAGTCTCTGTTCTCTTATTTTTCTGCTCGTGTCTACGAGCCACACCCGTGTTAGTGGGTTGTTTATTATTTTGCTACTGAGTCTCTTTTCGTGGTTCTCACGTTTGTGAGTGACTTGTTCTGTAATCGTGTTTTGTTTTGTCGCGTTTGGCTCATTGTTACAAACCCAAACCCTTACAGGTGGAAATGGCTTCTTCCACAGGTTTCCTTTAGAAGACGGGTGTTGATTTTAAACAGCCTGGTAGCATTAGCATTGTGGAGGTTAGCGGTGCTGTCAGCACCCTGATGGCTTTCTCCAAATGTCTCTGGTGCAGTTTTTCTGCTTGGGGCAGCGTTGCTGTATTTGACCCTGGTTGGGACAGAACTGACTCAGGGCAGCTGCGCTGTATTTGCCCCTGATTGGGGCAGTACTGGCTCAGGGCAGCTGCGCTGTATTTGCCCCTGGTTGGGGCAGTACTGGCTCAGGGCACAATGTTTGTGCACAATGGAGGAGCCCTTTTTTAATAATGCCCTGCTCAATCTGCCCCCTCTTATTGTGCCCTGGTTTAAAGCCCTGTTCATAAGGGCAGGTGTGACCTAACTGGCCCATTTGAGGAGGGTGGATGGTGGGGGCTGGAGAGCAGCACAGGGGGGTCCGTTCTGGGGGGGCTCCCTGCCTCATGGAAATGAGGGTGCAGATTCAGCACAGACTTTAGGGGTTCCTTCCCAGCAGTCCGTGTACGAGCGAAAGTGGGGGACTGGCAGGACAGGAGGGTGAGGGTAAGAGCCCAGAGCAGGGAATGCTGGGTAAACTCTCATAATTTTTTATAATTTACTGTGTGCTGGAAGGTCAAAGGGCAGGGGCGTGGCAGGAGGAGGGGTTTGCACCATTGGCCAAAGATTGGCGACTGCTGTACAAATCGCTTATAACAAAGAGATCTGCAATGGAAGCTCATACATGAAGCTCTCGCTTCCAATCTACACCTGGCTGCTGGATGCTGAACCTCGGTCCTGGAGTACTACCCCTCTGTACGCTGCTTTTTGATCCAACCACAATTGCAATACCAAGCTGTTAAATTTTCTTAATTAGGTCATAAATCGGGAATTGGACATGATCAGCCCCACATTGGGCAGCAAATTTATTTTTTAAATAAATTGATAAATAAATTAATAAATATTCCATAAGAAAGAATTAAAATATGAAGTGAAAATGTTTGTAAAATATGTAAGTGATGTAAATTGTATATTTACATTATTCCTGAATGAGCAGCAGTTTCATGATTTACATGCATTTTATTTGTTAAAATAGATTTCCATTTCTGCAGGAATTATGATATGAAGGTTATCTTTAGGAGCTCATCTTTCTTGTGATCTCTCTCTACAGTGGAAGACGTCCCTATTCCAGAGACCAGGACCAGAGAGGACGTCGTACCATGTGAGTCTGTAATTAAACCAAAATTAACAGAATTAAGCAATGTGAGAATATGAGGTAATATGAAGGAAAATATTATTGAAAGTATTTTCTATATTCATGACATGAGCCAAGATGTCATGGTGGTGTCATGGTCCGTGGCTATTTTTTCCTATTTCTGTACGGTTCTCATCCTCTCTCTCCGGTAAGCAGTCTATCGGATTTTTTCCACGTTCTGGTTCAGGGTTTTGCTTCTCCCCGCTTATCATTCGTTTCACCTGTCCGATTACCTGCTCGGTATTTAAGCCTCTCACTTCTGCTTCCTGGCACTTCTTTGTCATTTCCTGCCTTCACGTTGTCAGGGTTGGTTAGAAAATAGCTGCTTTATATTTTCACGACTAGATTGGCCTTAGCTGCCCTTGAAGCTCTTTAGGGATTAGTCCCTTTCATTATTTTTGTTTCTTACTCTCTTCTACTCTCTGCTATATTGAGAGTGATACGTTTATTATTATTTAATACATTTTTCACCTCTTATCGGGCGTTATTGTCTACGTTCTGAAGGTGATTCTTTGTTTTGTCCTTTTCGAGCTATGCTTGTGTATTTCTGTTTAGGAGTCTCTGTTCTCTTATTTTTCTGCTCGTGTCTACGAGCCACACCCGTGTTAGTGGGTTGTTTATTATTTTGCTACTGAGTCTCTTTTCGTGGTTCTCGCGTTTGTGAGTGACTTGTTCTGTAATCGTGTTTTGTTTTGTCGCGTTTGGCTCATTGTTACAAACCCAAACCCTTACAGGTGGAAATGGCTTCTTCCACAGGTTTCCTTTAGAAGACGGGTGTTGATTTTAAACAGCCTGGTAGCATTAGCATTGTGGAGGTTAACGGTGCTGTCAGCACCCTGATGGCTTTCTCCAAATGTCTCTGGTGCAGTTTTTCTGCTCAGGGCAGTGGTACTGTATTTGCCCCTGGTTGGGACAGAACTGACTCAGGGCAGCTGCGCTGTATTTGCCCCTGGTTGGGGCAGTACTGGCTCAGGGCACAATGTTTGTGCACAATGGAGGAGCCCTTTTTTAATAATGCCCTGCTCAATCTGCCCCCTCTTATTGTGCCCTGGTTTAAAGCCCTGTTCATAAGGGCAGGTGTGACCTAACTGGCCCATTTGAGGAGGGTGGATGGTGGGGGCTGGAGAGCAGCACAGGGGGGTCCATTCTGGGGGGGCTCCCTGCCTCATGGAAATGAGGGTGCAGATTCAGCACAGACTTTAGGGGTTCCTTCCCAGCAGTCCGTGTATGAGCGAATGTGGGGGACTGGCAGGACAGGAGGGTGAGGGTAAGAGCCCAGAGCAGGGAATGCTGGGTAAACTCTCATAATTTTTTATAATTTACTGTGTGCTGGAAGGTCAAAGGGCAGGGGCATGGCAGGAGGAGGGGTTTGCACCATTGGCCAAAGATTGGCGACTGCTGTACAAATCGCTTATAACAAAGAGATCTGCAATGGAAGCTCATACATGAAGCTCTCGCTTCCAATCTACACCTGGCTGCTGGATGCTGAACCTCGGTCCTGGAGTACTACCCCTCTGTACGCTGCTTTTTGATCCAACCACAATTGCTTGATTTGATTTGATTTGATAATCTTTATTTTGAACTTGCATATAAAAAACAAAATAAAAACAAATAACAATGAACATGTTCAAAAAGGAGTAGGAAGAAGTAAAGACTTATTTACTCCTACCCCCTTCTCTTACAACATTCATGATTAATATAAACAATTACAAATATACATTTATGTCATAAATCCTATGATATCTGTATATATATCTCCTATACTCACTATGTCCTGTGCTATCTATATACCATAAATATATAATAATAATACACTCGTAACTCAATACATAACCCATATATACCCTTACCCACTTGCTGAAAATCAATAAGGCGTCATATAGACAATCTACTACCAATCTAATCACTAGATTAATAAAATAAACGATAAAAAAATAAAATAAAACTAAATACAATCAACACACCCCTTCCTCCACTCTATACCCGCTAAGGATGTTCTTTTTGTACATCCTCTTAAACTGCACAATATTAGTGCTTTGTTTGAGTTCCAGATCCAGACCATTCCATAAATTGACCCCACAGATAGTGATACACTGACTTTTCATAGTGGTGTGTACAAAAAGTTTCCTTAAATTAAGCTCCCCTCTTAAATTATAACCCCCCTCTCTATCAAAAAACCTCCTCTGTATATTCCCCGGTAGTACGTTATTTCTTGCTTTAAACAATGTTTGAGCTGTTTTGAATTTTACCATGTCCATAAACTTCAATGCATTTAACTGTAAGAAAAGAGGGTTTGTGTGCTCCTGATAACCTACATTGTTTACAAACCTTATTGCTCTCTTTTGCAGTATAACTAATGGTTGTAAGTTACTTTTGTAGGTATTACCCCAGATCTCCACACAATAGTTAAGATACGGCAAAACCAGTGAACAATACAGAATGTACAATGCCCTTTGATTTAAAATGTACCTTGTTTTTCCCAGCAAAGAAACGCTTCTTGCCAGCTTGGCTCTTATATATGAGATTTGGGGTTTCCAGCTGATTTTGTGGTCTAGTATCACACCAAGAAATTTAATTTCATATACTCTTTCTATATTTATATTATCTATCTTCACAATTGCGTGTGTGTTAATTTCACGATTTCCAAAAAACATGATCTTAGTTTTTTTCAAATTTAATGACAGTTTGTTTCTGTCAAACCACTGTTTCAATTTGTTCATTTCTGATGTGATCACATTCAAAAGAAGCTGCAGATTGTCCCCGGAACAGAAAATATTGGTGTCGTCAGCAAATAAAACAAATTTTAAAATATTTGATACTTTGCAGATATCATTTATATACATTATGAACAGTTTTGGACCTAAAATTGAACCCTGAGGAACCCCACACGTGATGTCCCTGAGTGTTGACTTGTGCTCACCTAATTTTACAAATTGCTGCCTGCCCATCAAATAGCTTCTCATCCAGTTCAGTGCTACCCCTCTAATACCATACCTTTCCAATTTATCTAATAATATATTATGATTAATAGTATCAAAGGCTTTTTTTAAATCTATAAATATTCCTATAGCATATTTTTTTGTATCTATACAATTATTGATCTCTTCAATTAATTCCATTAGTGCTAAAGATGTACTTCTGTTTTCTCTGAAGCCATATTGGCTGTCGGTCAGCAGTTTGTGTTTCTCAATGAATGAGTCCAGTCTTGCATTGAATAGTTTTTCTAAAATCTTAGAGAACTGAGGAAGTAATGAAACAGGCCTGTAATTTGTAAAGTGGTGTCTATCCCCAGTTTTATATAACGGTATAATTTTTGCTACTTTCATTTTACTTGGGAATTTGCCAGTTTGGAAGGACAAGTTGCAGACGTGAGTTAGTGGTAATACCAAGCTGTTAAATTTTCTTAATTAGGTCATAAATCGGGAATTGGACATGATCAGCCCCACATTGGGCAGCAAATTTATTTTTTAAATAAATAGATAAATAAATTAATAAATATTCCATAAGAAAGAATTAAAATATGAAGTGAAAATGTTTGTAAAATATGTAAGTGATGTAAATTTTATATTTACATTATTCCTGAATGAGCTGCAGTTTCATGATTTACATGCATTTTATTTGTTAAAATAGATTTTAATTTCTGCAGGAATTATGATATGAAGGTTATCTTTAGGAGCTCATCTTTCTTGTGATCTCTCACTACAGTGGAAGACGTCCATATTCCAGAGCCCAGGACCAGAGAGGACTTTTTACAATGTGAGTCTGTAATTAAACCAACATTAACCGAATTAAGCAACGTGAGAATAAGAGGTGATATGAAGAAAAATATTATTGAAAGTATTTTCTAAATTTATGACATGCGCCAAGAGTGGTCAAAGTGGTGTCATGGTCCGTGGCTATTTTTTCCTGTTTCTGTACGGTTCTCATCCTCTCTCTCTCCGGTAAGCAGTCTATCAGATTTTTTCCACGTTCTGGTTCAGGGTTTTGCTTCTCCCCGCTTATCATTCATTTCACCTGTCCGATTACCTGCTCGGTATTTAAGCCTCTCACTTCTGCTTCCTGGCACTTCTTTGTCATTTCCTGCCTTCACATAGTCAGGGTTGGTTCGAAAATAGCTGCTCTGTATTTTCACGACTAGATTGGCTTGAGCTGCCCTTGAAGTTATTTTTGTTTCTTACTCTCTTCTACTCTCTGCTATATTGAGAGTGATATGTTTATTATTATTTAATACATTTTTCACCTTATCGGGCGTTATTGTCTACATTCCGAAGGTGATTCTTTGTTTTCTCCTTTTCGAGTTTATGCTCGTGTATTTCTGTTTAGGAGTCTCTGTTCTCTTACTTTTCTGCTCGTGTCTACGAGCCACACCCGTGTTAGTGGGTTGTTTATTATTTTGCTACTGAGACTCTTTTCGTGGTTCTCACGTTTGTGAGCGACTTGTTCTGTAATCGTGTTTTGTTTTGTCGCGTTTGGCTCATTGTTACAAACCCAAACCCTTACAGGTGGAAATGGCTTCTTCCACAGGTTTTCTTTAGAAGACGGGTGTTGATTTTAAACAGCCTGGTAGCATTAGCATTGTGGAGGTTAGCGGTGCTGTCAGCACCTGATGGCTTTATGACATGGAATCAAGATGGCGGCGCGCGCGCAACGCGAGCCCCTGTGTCTCTCCAGTTTTTGCAAATTAGCGGTTATTTACCTACTCGTTTTAAGTCTGTTCACTCAAAACAGTCTTGCCAACACATCTTACACCCGACAAAAACTTTTGGACATTGGAGGACAATGTTCAGTCAACTTTAACGGCGATCTCACGCCACACGCTGAGATCATAAGGACACCGGAGATCAGTGACCCAGCTCGACCGGCCGGAAGTGCTCCCAGACGGCGCAGAGAACGTAAACAAAGGAGGGGAAGACGCGGAGGCCTACGAGCTAGGCTACGGCTAACACCTAACTGATCGTCAATTCCCAGCCTTTTTCTCGCGAATGTTCGTTCTCTGGTGAACAAGATGGATGAACTGCGGCTGCGGATCACCACTCATAAATGGATTATGGACTGCAACGTCATGATTTTCACGGAAACATGGCTCAATAGTGGCGTTCCCGACAACGCTATTGTGCTACCGGGACGTGAAATCTTCAGAGCGGATAGAACAGAGGAGGGCTCCGGTAAGACCAGAGGTGGGGGTTTGTGCATTTATGTCAACAAGGCTTGGTGTACGGACAATACCATCATTGAGAGCCACTGCTCTGCTGACCTAGAGCACATCATGGTTAAGAGCAGACCTTTCTATCTGCCTAGAGAATTCACTTCTACAATTGTGACTGCAGCATATATCCCTCCGGATGCTAATGCTAAGCTAGCCATGAAACAACTGCAGGCAGCCATTAGCAAACAACAGACTAAACACCCAGAGGCAGCCTTTATTGTTGCGGGGGATTTCAACCACTCCAGCCTGAAGACTGTTCTCCATAAATTCCACCAGCATATCTCCTGTCCTACAAGAGGTGATAAGATTTTAGACCATGTTTACACCAACATGGCTGAGGCTTACAAAGCCGTCCCCCTCCCCCACCTTGGACAATCTGATCACCTCTCTTTGTTCCTGTTCCCCAAGTACTCCCCACTCATCAAACGTGTGAAACCCTCTGTGAGGACAGTCAAAGTTTGGCCTGAGGGGGCAGACTCTCTACTGCAGCACCGGTTTCAACACACGGACTGGAGTAGGTTTGCCACACAGGCCACCCTGGACTCCCACACAGACATTGACTCCTACACCACCTCCGTTTTGGACTACATCAACACCAACGTCAACGATGTCACCACCCTCAAACGGATTACAACATTCCCCAATCAGAAGCCTTGGATGAACAAAGAGGTCCGTCTTCTGCTGAAGACACGTGACACCGCCTTCAAATCAGGTGACGCGCAGGCCTACAGCTCAGCCAGGGCCAATCTGAAAAGGGGTATCAAGAGGGCCAGGCACAGCCACAAGCTAAGGATTGAGGAGCACTTCATCAACTCCGACCCCCGACGCATGTGGCAGGGCATCCAGTCCATTACGGATTACAAACCCACCAACAACTCCCCCCCAACTAACGACACCTCCCTCCCTGATAAGCTCAATGACTTTTATGCCCGCTTCGACAGGGACAACCACGAGGCGGCGATCAAGGCCATACTACCTGTCGACCACCAGCCCCTCACTCTCTCTCCCCCGCTGATGTGTGTGCTGCACTGAGCAGGACTAATGCACGCAAGGCTGCTGGCCCCGATGGCATCCCCGGTCGGGTGCTCAGGGTCTGCGCTGAACAGCTGACTGAGGTCTTGACTAACATATTCAACCTGTCACTGGCCCAAGCAGCTGTCCCCACGTGCTTTAAAACCACCTCCATTGTGCCAGTGCCGAAACACACCTCTGCTGTGAGCCTAAATGACTTTCGCCCTGTTGCACTCACCCCCACCATCATGAAGTGCTTCGAGAGACTAGTCCTGGCTCACCTCAAATCAGGCCTATCCCCCCGACTGGACCCCCACCAATTCGCCTACCGGGAGAACAGGAGTACGGAGGATGCCATCTCCTCAGTGCTTCACTCCGCGCTCTCCCACCTGGAGGGTGGTAACACCTATGTGAGAATGCTGTTCATTGACTTTAGCTCAGCATTCAACACCATAATCCCCTCCAAACTGATCTCCAAACTCAGCGATCTTGGCATCAACCCTTCCCTCTGCAACTGGTTACTCGACTTCCTAACCAACAGACCCCAACATGTGCGACTAGAGAGTCTCACCTCCTCAACATCACCCTGAACACCGGCGTCCCACAGGGCTGTGTGCTGAGCCCACTCCTCTACTCCCTCTTCACCCACGACTGCACTCCTGTACATGGCTCCAACTCCATCATCAAGTTTGCAGACGACACAACGGTGGTAGGCCTCGTCAAGAACAACGATGAGACGGCCTACAGGGAGGAGGTCCAGCACCTGGCGGAGTGGTGTGCTGACAACAACCTGGCCCTCAACACCAAGAAGACCAAAGAGATCATTGTGGACTTCAGGAAGACCAAAGCAGGCACGCACAGCCCCATCCTTATCGACGGGACGGAGGTTGAGCGTGTCTCCAGCTTCAAGTTCCTGGGTATCCACATCTCTGAGGATCTCTCCTGGGCCCTCAACACTTTGGCCCTGGTCAAGAAGGCTCACCAGCGTCTCTTCTTCCTGAGGAGACTGAGGAAAGCCCATCTGTCTCCTCAGATCCTGGTGAACTTCTACCGGTGTGCCATAGAAAGCATCCTCACCAGCTCCATCACAGTCTGGTATGGAAACTGTACTGTCTCTGACCGGAAAGCGCTGCAGAGGGTGGTGAAAATCGCCCAACGCATCACTAATACCACTCTCCCATCGATCGAGACGGTACAGTACAAAAGGTGTCTGCGGAAGGCACGCAGCATCGTCAAGGACTCCTACCACCCCAAACACAGACTGTTTGCCCTCCTCCCCTCTGGGAGGCGCTACAGGACCCTCCTCGCCAGAACCAGCAGGCTCAAAAACAGCTTCTACCCCTCAGCTGTCACCCTGCTGAACTCTGCACCTCGGTGACCCCCCCCCGCCCTACCCCCGGACCACCCCAGTCACTCCCCCAGAGACTTTACTGTTAAATATACCGCTGTACAATAATGTCCATATAATCATCCTGTATCATACTGTATAGACTTTATTTTAGATAGATATCTCATATACAATCATAGTACTTCCCTGTAGATACTTCATTCATACTCGTAGATATTTCATATATAACCTTATATTTTCTTACAAATACTACTTACTACTTACTACTTACTTACTGCCCTTACTACTGTCTATTCATGTTTATTTATTCATGTTTATTTATACCATTGCAATTATTTATATATTTTCCACATTTATACTCCTGTACACAATGTCTATAATGTACCATACTATATATATATACACAATGCACTTTACTGCCTCTTTGCACTCTGGTTAGATGCTAAACTGCATTTCGTTGTTCCTGTACCTGTACATGGATAATGACAATAAAGTTGAATCTAATCTAATCTAATCTTTCTCCAAATGTCTCTGGTGCAGTTTTTCTGCTTGGGGCAGCGTTGCTGTATTTGCCCCTGGTTGGGACAGAACTGACTCAGGGCAGCTGCGCTGTATTTGCCCGTGGTTGGGGCAGTACTGGCTCAGGGCAGCGGTGCTGTATTTGCCCCTGGTTGGGGCAGTACTGGCTCAGGGCACAATGTTTGTGCACAATGGAGGAGCCCTTTTTTAATAATGCCCTGCTCAATCTGCCCCCTCTTATTGTGCCCTGGTTTAAAGCCCTGTTCATAAGGGCAGGTCTGACCTAACTGGCCCATTTGAGGAGGGTGGATGGTGGGGGCTGGAGAGCAGCACAGGGGGGTCCATTCTGGGGGGGCTCCCTGCCTCATGGAAATGAGGGTGCAGATTCAGCACAGACTTTAGGGGTTCCTTCCCACCAGTCCGTGTATGAGCGAATGTGGGGGACTGGCAGGACAGGAGGGTGAGGGTAAGAGCCCAGAGCAGGGAATGCTGGGTAAACTCTCATAATTTTTTATAATTTACTGTGTGCTGGAAGGTCAAAGGGCAGGGGCATGGCAGGAGGAGGGGTTTGCACCATTGGCCAAAGATTGGCGACTGCTGTACAAATCGCTTATAACAAAGAGATCTGCAATGGAAGCTCATACATGAAGCTCTCACTTCCAATCGACACCTGGCTGCTGGATGCTGAACCTCGGTCCTGGAGTACTACCCCTCTGTACGCTGCTTTTTGATCCAACCACAATTGCAATACCAAGCTGTTAAATTTTCTTAATTAGGTCATAAATCGGGAATTGGACATGATCAGCCCCACATTGGGCAGCAAATTTATTTTTAAAATAAATAGATAAATAAATTAATAAATATTCCATAAGAAAGAATTAAAATAGGAAGTGGAAATGTTTGTAAAATCTGTAAGTGATGTAAGTTTATTATTATGATCACTGAGCTCTCTTCTCTTCTTCTCCTCTATCAGATTCCGTTCAGCTCACACTGGACCCCAACACAGCGAATAAACACCTCCGTCTGTCTGAGGGGAACAGAGAGGTGACCCGTGTGAAAACGATCCAGCCATATCCTTATCATCCAGAGAGATTTGAGTACAGGGCCCAAGTGCTGTGCAGAGAGGGTCTGTCTGGATGCTGTTACTGGGAGGTTAAGCGGAGGGGGGGTGGGGTTTTTATAGCAGTGTCATATCAAGAGATCAGCAGGAAAGGAGCGCGTATTGACTCTGCTCTGGGACGTAATAACAAGTCCTGGAGATTGAGCTGCTCTCCCTCCAGTTACTCTTTCTGGCACAATAATCAGATCACTGAAATCCCTGTTAACTCCTCCATAATAGGAGTGTACCTGAATTACAGGGCAGGAACTCTGTCCTTCTACAGTGTCTCTGACACAATGACCCGCCTGCTCAGAATCCAGACCACATTCACTGAGCCCCTCTATCCTGCGTTTGGGGTTCATAGGTTTGGAGCCTCTTTAAAACTGTGTGATCTGGGATGAGGCAGAGAGTGAAGGGAAGATCAGCTGTAATTAAAGAGGGAAAAACACTCAGAAAACATATGGAAAATTAAATAGATATTTAAAACAGTTGTTTGTCACAATATTTAACCCTTGTGTTGCCTTCAGGTCTAAACTGACCCTTTTCTGAGGTCAAAAGCAGTGAAACCCCCCTAAATGTAATTTTTTTTAGCATTCAATGGCTTCTCCTGGAGTGACCCAACCTTTAAAAAAGGTAAATATTGCACTTTTGTACAATAGCAGCACACTATCAAGGTACAAAGATTGTCTTATGAGTCTCATAACCCTGCAGTTATGAAATCAGAAGTAATCCAAATTAAGCACCACACATCTATTACAGCAAAAAAAAAAAAAATGATGTTTGTTTTACAGTAAAAAATGAGTAGTGTAGACTGAAGAAATGCATTCTGTCTGGACTGTGAAGTAGGAAAGCACAATTATTCACTGGTTTATTGATGAATGACAGGTTATTTATGTATAATTCAGTGAGGAGGCTTTTATCACAGGGGGGCTGGTGAGGGTAATTTTGTGCCCTGTGGACACGGGGTGCAGATATAATATGAAGACAACACAAGGGTTAAGCATGTGTTCCAATATTATGTATGAGTGCACAGTAAAATGTCCATTTTCAAAAGTGTAGATTCAGTTCTAACAGGGATCAAATGTCCTCTATTTGAGTTGATTTAACACTGAACCTTTTATTGAAAAAAAGATTTCTGTTTTTAAAATATATTTATTCAAGTGGTATCATCGCAATATTCTTGGGGGGATCTGCTGCAGAAATTTCAAATGGAAAGATTTTGATTTGATACATTAAAGTACTGAATTCAAATTCCGTAAATATATGAAATATGCAGACAATAGAACAAATGTATTTTATTTTTTTGTCACAATGTTAATCTCATGAGTTCTGAGTGATCCAGCAGAACCTCTGGTGTCGGTCCAGGTGTGTCCCTCATTAACTGTGTTTCCATGGCAACACATCCTAATAACAGTCTCCCTTAGGGAGGACTGATCTGAGCTGATATTTAATCAAATGTCAGAAAACACAGGAATCTATGAACAAACCTGCTTTTAGCCGTGTGTAACTTTTCACCCCGATTGCTTTGTGTTACTTTTCACCCCGATTGCTTTGTGTAACTTTTCACCCCGTACTTGTGCTTCTGTTTTGGCCAGTGTGGGTTCAGACTTCCAACCAAGCAGTTACACCTGATTCTACTAACCAACCACTAGAGTCTTTGTTAGGACCTTTATTAGTAGAATCAGGCGTGTTACTGCTTGGTTGGATAAGATTGAGGCCCCTTAGCCGAAGGTGAAATTGAGGTTCGGTGCACTGGACGGGATATCTACTGTGCCCTGTCTCCTGCGTACAGTGTACTGGCAGAAGTGTGCTGTTTAATGTGCACTGTTTAGCAGTCTGCAAAATATATCTGCCATACTATTTTCCAATTGTACTGTGGAATTGTCAAAAGCAGGTCATTAGATGTCCCACCTGTGTTGCCATTGTAAGACTGAAAAAGGTGTTATCAGTCCTAAACCCTTGCAGCTGGTGGTGACTTCCTTGAGGGTGCAATAAAACAATTAACCTGGTGGCCTGAGAACCTTTTCCTCTGACCTCTCACGGCCTCGTAAACTACAGCTGGGGTTGAGCCTACAACTGGACATCAGAAGGAAACGGCATCTCTAATGACGCCGGGAACTCAGGCTTGCTCACAGGTCTTTTACGGCCTAGGTTCTGGACTGAATGGTGAACATATTAAACAAAGCTGTATATGTATATTGAATCATATGTATGTGCATGTAAATTGGTAATTGTGGAGGTATAAAGTAATTGTGGATAATATGATAAATGTGGTGAACCTGGATAATACTAATTGAAGTGTGTGGTATGTGAAAGTATAGGAGGGGGAGAAATAAAGAATGTGAAAGGAGGATTGTATAGGTTATCATGGATGTGCTTGTCCATATAAGTGTCTGGAATCTAGAGTGGCCATCACCGGGACCTCACCTGATATCTAGATATGATAGAGAAGATCATAAGATCACGCGCCGTCGTTCAAAGAGTCTTATTACTATCACTAGATTGGGAGGGGTAGCTGTTTCTCTCCCTGGAGGGGGGTCCCTGGGTGGTGAAACTTCTCTTCCTGCCAGACCTTATTTGGACAAACAAAGGGACTTGTGGAGTGTGCATACCGGCGCTGTACTGCATTTAAGGACATCCCAAAGGGATATTCGAGGAGAATCTGCTTAACAGGTCTCCTGGTGCTGTAGTGGCACCATAGTCATTTTCATATGGGAGAATCTGCTTAACAGTTCTCCTGGTACCATAGTCACACCGTACGGAATCACTTGGTGATATACTTTGTTTGTGAACTTGTTCATGTTTATTTGTCTTGGCAGCATGTTATCCTGTGGTTAGCTATAGGCATTGAATGTGTTCGTGTTTGCTCTCACAGTTTTAACCAGTGATTATTTGTCATTAATAAATTACCATGTTTTCACATCAACTGCATCTTTCTTTTAATCCTTTTTTCCAGCTTCAATTGTCTGCATGATCTGAGCTGCAGCGTTCCAAGCTAATGACCTCCCTGCCTGTTATCCAATTCTTTTTATATTTAACGTGCGTGGCTCTCATCCATCTTATACCCTTTTCAGCCTAAATTACGACTGAAGACTCGGGGGGACAATTCTGACCCAGGACCGACTGATCAGTGGCCAGGTACATACGTGGCGTTCTCAAGTTGGGTAGGCAGACAAGTGACGGCCCACAACCAGGGTTGGGTAGTGTATGGTTCTGGTGATTTGATGTGAAGAGAACCCATGGGCGTTCTACGCCGGTTCTTGTCAAATTAGCCTTAAGGAGCCCTTTAAATACACACATCTTTTCGGCTTATATGGTAAAAGCATATGTAGGATATCTAATATTTAGATGTTAGAGGAAATGCAAAAGCAAAAACCTGAGCTATTCTGGGCAGATGATGGCCAAAAGTTGGAGTGGTTATTTAAGGCCGAAGTATTTAAGACTGCTAATTTTATTTCTAAGGCCTGGAATAGAAGGCAATCCCAGCTCTTCAAGTAAGATTTGTCAGGGTCTCCTGATATGATATTGAGTTCACAGGCTCAAGTAGGCGGTCTGGTGTGTTGATGTTGTAGTATAGGTATCTTGTTTGTATTTTGGATGTGCCTTTACTTTTTGTGTGTGTTTTATGTTGTAATAGGTATCATTTTTGTATTTTGGATGTTTCTTGATATGTTTGATCTTTGTTTTATGATGATTGAAATGAAGTGTCTTGTAAGTCCATATGGGCTGGGCTTCTTCGGAAGCATGACACTCAAATAAAAGTGTAGCTGAGGGGCTACACAACCCTGACTGTATTAAATTAACAAACTAACAAACACTAAATGACTAAACAAAGAATACTCTACGAATGGCGGACACTCAATTAACTAGGCGGGGAGTCACGTGTACCAAATATAACAATAAAACATTTAATACACATAAAACACACATACCACATACAACATTTATATCCCTAAGCTAATACAATTTATAATAGCAACCAATGTCCGAATCAAATGTGGTCCTAAACTAATGGTACCAGTTTGTTGGAGCTCTGGTGGGGTGGAGAAGATGGCGAACGATGAGACGATGCGAGGAGGGGGAGACGAACAGCCAGGGAAGGGACGAGGACGGAGACAATGTTCTCTGGAGCTCCGGCTCCAGAGGCTGAAGCAGACGAACGCGGCAGTCAGGCAGTGACTGGACGGGGATCCCGCTCGGATCTGGTCCCGATGATCCAACACCACGACTTTATGCCCAATAGGTAGTTAGCCCCTTAGCTTCAGGCTAACCAACGGGTAGTCCACTGTAGCTAGCTGAGTCCAGACGCGGCCAAACTCAGCTCAAAGTCTCTTCACAGTCCTCTGATATCTACACGCCTGCAGATCTAACTCGAAGCACATTCACTTCACTTTTTTCCTAGACTATCTAACACTGCCGCTTCCCACTAGAAGCTAAACAATGTCCCGAATCCGCAATTACAGCTCACTAGCAAACCAGCTCTCTCGTTCCACAACTTCGCATTACAGTCTCAACTCTCTCACTGAGTTTCTCCCGCTGTATGTATTATAAGTGCGTAGGCTCACACTGCCCTATGGTGCGGCACAAAGGACATACGAAAGGCAAATAGAAAAACACTCTCATGCAAATGAACAACATAAAATGATCTCTTATACAAATATATATAAAACAAATACAGAAAATAATAAATGTGGACTTAATCTACCACTGACTCTGAACTACTGAACTGAGTCTATTAAATTAATCTGGGCCTCCAGAACAGCCGCCCCCTAATTAGTCGGAGCCTAATTAGCAAATTGAAATGGGGAGGCACAGATTCAAGTCAAGTCCGCAAGTCATGTCAATCTCTACCTAAGGGCCTCTAGGGAGGTTGGGGGGTAAGCTATAAAGTCAATGGGGTGTCGTCGTCGTCGGGGGAGTCAGGGAAGGCAGGAAGCTCAATCAGCTTAGCTACGGGCCTGGTGTAGGTACGCCCTTGGACTATGACCTCTGCTGCCCTGACCTTCCCATCCGAGCCCTGAATCACTCGGCTCACCCGGCCGGCTGGCCACGTAGCTCGGGGCAGCGACTGGTCTATGACCATCACGACGGTCCCCACGGTCAGGTTGTCTCTGTCTTTCACGCATTTCTGGCGGGCTTGAAGGGAGGGTAGATAGTACAGGAGGAAGTGAGCCCAGAACTGGTCGGCCAACACTTGGCTGTGTCTCCACATCCTCCTTCCGCTCATTTCGTCCTGTCTGTACACGGTCTGAGGGAGCGCAGGGTCCAGCCGCCCCATCAAAAGGTAGTTTGGAGTGATGGGGTCGACGTCAGCTACGTCGGTTGAAACGTAGCCGAGGGGCTTGGAGTTTAGGACTCCCTCGATCTCTGTAAGGACCGTAGCTAGGACCTCATCACCCACCGTCTGGGCTCCTAGCACTGTGTACAAAGCAGTCTTAATGGATCGGACCTCCCTCTCCCACGTTCCCCCGAAATGGGGAGCATTCGGTGGATTAAATTGGAAGGTGACTTGGGCTGGAGCGAGGCGGGTCTTGAGTTCCTCACCCATGTCCAGGAAGCTCTCCCTCAGTTCCGTGTCCCCTCCTCGGAAATTCGTCCCCTGGTCGGACAGCAGTACTGAGGGGGTCCCTCTCCTCGCCTGAAACCTCCGGAAGGACATGAGGAAGGAGTCAGTACTCATGGATTGGAGGAGCTCGATGTGGACAGCTCTGGTGGTCATACACTTGTAGACAATACCCCACCTCTTCTCCGTTCCTCGTCCTCTCTTCACATTGAAGGGCCCGAAGCAGTCCACTCCCGTAGAATGGAGAGGGAGGCAGATCGGCCATCTTTGGTATGACAGGCTGTGCTCTCCACTTGCGGCAGTCAGTGCAAGTTCGTTGGAACCGGCGTACAGCTTCCCTCCCTTGGAGTATCCAAAAACGCCGCCGGATCTCCGCGAAGACTCGCTCTGTCCCCGCGTGGCACACCACCTGGTCACACTTCTGAATGATCAGGTCTGTCACCCTGTGTCGGGTGCCCAGGACGATGGGGTGTTTCACGTCCGCTGCCATGTCCGGAGCCCGTCTCAACCGGCCGCCCACTCTGGTAAGGCCCTGGGCGTCGATTTCTGGAGCCAAGGTGAGGAGTCTACTGTCTGACGGGACCGGCTTTCCCCTAATCAGACACTCCCTTTCCTCAGGGAAAGAGTCTCTCTGCGCTCTCTGCAGCACCAGGAGTTCCGCTTCCTCGTAGGCGGCTGCACTGAGGTCTGTGGTGGGGGGAAGCTCCTGGTGGTGCCAGAGGAACGTTTTCTTCTGGGCACTCTCCAGAGTCGGACAGTCATCCAGGTCTGGGCCTGTTGAAGCCGGGGCTTGACTCAGCCCGCAGAACATGGACCTCTTTATCTCCGACTCGTCCTGGCTTGCAGCCAGAGGTGGTGGGATGGGCCACTCCTCCTCCGGGAGTCTGAGGAACTCTGGCCCGTCATTGTACGGGTTGGGATGGATGAGGTCGGCTAGGGACATCCCCCGCGTGATGACATCCGCCGGGTTCCGCTTGGTGTCAATGTATCTCCAGCACTCGGCTCCTACCAGGTCTTGGATTTCCGATACGCGGACTCCTACAAACACCTTGTACCGGCAGGAGGGGGACTGGAGCCAGGCGATCACGGTCATGGAGTCTGACCACAGGACTGTCTCGCGCACAGGTATGGTGAGCTCCTCTCTCACCATCTTGGCGAGCTGTGCGCCGACCAGGGCTGCGCAGAGCTCCAGGCGTGGAATTGACTGCTGTTTGCGGGGAGCAATCCTCGAGCGTGCCAGGATAAAGGCTACATGGACCTCTCCTCCCTGTTCTCGAGCCCTCAGGTAGGCCACTGACCCGTACCCCGTCTCCGAGGCATCGCTGAAGACGTGCAGATCGATCTCGCAGGTCTCCAAGCGCACGGTAGGAGGGAAGTAGCTCCGCCGGATGGCGACCTCGCGGAGTAAGGGGAGCTCCTCCTCCCACTCCCTCCATTTGGCAGCGAGGTGTTCGGGTATGGGGTCGTCCCAGCCCTGCTCCTTCGCCCACAGTTCCCTCACTAGCATCTTCGCCCGTGTGGTGTAGGGGAGGATGCACCCCATGGGGTCGTACTGGCTGGCGAGGGTTCGGTACACACTCCGCCGAGTGGTCGGTCTAGCTGTAGACGACTCCTGGTCCGCCCTACGAGGCGTATGCCGGTAGTGAAGCGAGTCCGTTTTGAAGCGCCAGACGAGACCCAGTGTCATCTCTTGTGCTTCACCTGGAGTGTGCGTCATCCACGTCTCGCTGCTGGCGGGCTTTGCCTCTGGAGGGAGGCACCGGAGGACTTGGGGGTCGCTACTGGCCCACTGTCGGAGTTCGAATCCACCCTTGGCTAGCGAAGCCCGTAGCTTCATCATGATGCTCTCTGCCTCTTCCGGTGTGGATACGCTCTGTAGACAGTTGTCCACGTAGAAACATCGCTCGATGCTGTGTCGAACATCCTCGCCAGCTTCGGGGTCTTCAGCCACGTGCTTCTGTAACGCGAACGTGGCGCAGCACGGACTGCAGGTGGTGCCGAAGGGGAGTACCTCCCACTGGTATATGGAGGGCTGTTCGTCGCCAGGCCTTTCTCTCCACAGAAACCTCAGTAGGGGTTTGTCTTCTTCCATCAGCCGTACTTGTAAGAACATGCCCTTAATGTCCCCGCTGATGGCCACTTTGTCCTGACGGAAACGGATCAGGACGCCGAGGAGGGAGGGTCCAAGTGTGGGACCGGGCAGGAGTTGGCTATTCAGGTTCTGCTGTCCAAGCTGATAGCTACAGTTGAACACAACGCGGTCCTTCCCGTTGTGTGTGACCTTGTGGTGGGGCACGTACCAGGACTCCGTCGTCCTTTCCGCCTCGCGGTCGTCAATCTTCCTTACGTGACCGGCTGCCACCAGCTTCTTGATCTCGGCGCGATAGATTGCCGCCTGTTTGGGGTCCTTGGCGAGGCGCCGCTCGGTGCTCTGCAGGTAGTGGTGCGTCGCTCCCTTAGGCACGCGCAGAGTGGGCATTCCTTCTCGCCTCAGGAGTGGGGTCACATATCTTAGCACCCCGTTGACCTCGACCCTAGAGGTCTTCAACTCTAGTAGAGCAATGGCGAACTTGTCCTCCTTGGACCGGACCATCTTCTGTTCATTCTTAAATGGCAGCGTGTCTAGCTTCCACAACCGCTCGACGTGCTGCAGGATGGTGGGGTCTGTGTCGCTCGCCTTGGTGTAGAGGCAGCGGGTCAACGTGGGTCGGCTGGGAGGCCCGGAGAGGGGGCCCTGGAGCGTCCACCCCAGCCGGGTCTTGACTGCGGCCAGGCATCCTCTGGGGCCGAGGTGGACCGCGTCCGTGGGGATGATGAGGTCCACGTGGTCGGATCCAATGAGGAGGGTCGGTGTGACGCCACTGATAGGCGGTATGGGCAGTTGGCGTAGGTGGTCGTACTTTTCCCTCAGTTGTTGGATGGGGTAGTCGTAACGTGACAAGCCTATCTCGTGGCTCGTGAATGCCTTACTGATGACGTACCGCTTCTCAGGCTGGTCAGCCGCGATGGTGAACGAGACCCTTTCACCCTTGATGGTCTTCAAGTCCCGACGAATGGTACGGAGGGTCATGACCTCCTCGGGTCCCCGCAGGTCCAGCTGGCTCGCGGCGGAGGCGAGGAGGAGTGTCTTCTCCGACCCGTCATCGAGGACGGCGTAGGTGTCGAGTACTTTGTCCCTCTGATGGAGGAGCACTCGGACCACCTTGAGGAGCACTCTGGAACTCCCACTCTTCACGGGGTCGATGTAGAGTACTTCGGCTCCCGACTCGGTCGGTGGGGCGGGGCTCCGTTTGTTGCACTCGTGCAGTGCCTCGAGGTGAGGGCCTTCACACTTGCCACACTTCTTCTTAAGGCGGCATTCCGCTGCCATATGGCCGCGTGCACAGCGGAAGCAGCGGTGGTTGGCCTTAATCCACTGACTTACTTCAGTGGTGGTCAGTTTCTTGAAGGCGTCGCACTGGGACAGCCAGTGTTCGCTGTCGCAGTATTGACATGCGACCTTCCACTTCCCCTTGGAAGGGGGGGGTGGCTCTTCTTCCGCGACGCGGACTCAGCCTGGTGCATCACTGTGATGGGCCTGTCTTGGCCTTTCGCCTTCCTCGGTCCCTCCTTGAGGGTCGAGCTGCCCCGTGCGAAGGCGTCAATCCGTAGGCTGCTAACCTCTCTGGCGAGGAAGTCAGCTAGATCCAGCAGTGACTGCTCTGGGGTGTTCGGGTCGCGGTGGTCCTTTTGCCTCCGGAAACATTCCTGGCGGAATTGGGGGAGTTTCTCTAGAATACGCTCCACGTTGGAGTTGGCGTACAATTCATACATCCCCTTCTCCCGTTGGGACCCGAGCATCCCCACTAGGGACTGTACTTTGACTGACAGGTCATCCAGGGCCCGGTTGTCTTTAGCCGGGGGGAGACGTTCGATCTCACGGATCTCCTGGATGACGTAATCCCACGTACGTCCGTAACGTCTGTCGAGGGCAGCCAGAGCGTCGGAGTAAGGAGTGAGCGAGTTAGAGTACGCCAGCGCGATGTTGTGTGCTCTAGTTACCTTGAGGTGTTTAAGAAGGATGGCGTACTTGTACCTCTCATCCTGTACGTCTGACATGATTGTCTCTAGACACATGCGCAATTCCGTGTATTGCGCTCGGTCTTCTTTGGTGAAGTCCGGGAATGTGGGTTTCCCAATGTAGGGTCCCACGTAGGGCTGAGACTTGGACGCACGCTGGGGGAGAGGTGCCGTCGGCGAGTCTCTCGGTTCGGGGGGGTGTTGGTACATGTTGGGCGGGACCCAGGGCTCGGGAGGCCAGCTGGTCATCGGAAGCATCTGGCTTCCTAACTCCCTACTGGGAGCGCTGGGGGTTCACGAAGTGACACGTCGCGAGTGAGACCGGGTGTGCTCTCGGTCTTCTTGATAGGGACGGAGTAATGCGGGGGGGCCATCTGACCTCCCTCGTTCTCAGTTAGTCCCTGTAGTCGCTCGGATAGTCGCTCTGCGACGTCGACAGGTTCTTCCTTGAGGCGGGGTCCCATGTAGCTCGGTCGGGTCGGGGAGGCTGCCTTCGACCCATAGCATGATGACCTCCGGGAGCTCTGGGTGGATGGGTGGGGAGTCGCATTTCGGAGAGCTTGTGTCATCATTTGTGCTTGGAGGCAGTCTCTGTCTGCCTCGCGCTGCGTGTGGACGCGCTCGCGCTCCATCCTTTCTTCAGCCTGAATGCGCTTCTCTTCCGCTTGGATACGCTCGCGCTCCATCTCCTTCTCTGCTTGGAGGCGCTCTCTTTCCGCTTGGATACGCTCGCGCTCCATCTCCTTCTCTGCTTGGAGGCGCTCGCTTTCAGCTTGGATACGCTCGCGCTCCATCTCCTTCTCTGCTTGGAGGCGCTCGCGTTCCATCTCTCGCTGTGCCTGGAGGCGTTCCCTTTCAGCCGCAGCGGCTATCGTGGCGGTTAGGGCTTCTGCTAGCATCCTATCGGACCCTCTTGAGGATGACGCGGATGTCACCGATCCGGGGCTGCCCGGGCTGGGCGGTGACCTGGTCTTCTCACGTGCCCCGAGTCTCTCGTCGGGGGCGCGACACTCTATGGGTCTTGTCAAGTCATGCCTCGCTAATTCCCCCTTATCAGCTAGGTTAGCTGCACTAAAACTAGCTGGGGTCCCTACACCTCGGTGTATATCTAGGGCTACCTTCTGAGTAAGGTCGGGCATGCTTAAGCTAGTACCGATGCTATCCCTGTATAGCCTCCTCGTGGCGAGGCTAGCAGGTAGCTCTACGACGTAGCCCTCCAGGTGCGGGGGAGGCTGACGCCGGCGCATAGGGCGCTCTAATAGGGGAGACCTGCCTGGGGAGTGTCCGCCGCTAGCCATATTACTGCTAGTGCTATCCGGCTCGAAGGACCAATTGTAGCTGAGGGGCTACACAACCCTGACTGTATTAAATTAACAAACTAACAAACACTAAATGACTAAACAAAGAATACTCTACGAATGGCGGACACTCAATTAACTAGGCGGGGAGTCACGTGTACCAAATATAACAATAAAACATTTAATACACATAAAACACACATACCACATACAACATTTATATCCCTAAGCTAATACAATTTATAATAGCAACCAATGTCCGAATCAAATGTGGTCCTAAACTAATGGTACCAGTTTGTTGGAGCTCTGGTGGGGTGGAGAAGATGGCGAACGATGAGACGATGCGAGGAGGGGGAGACGAACAGCCAGGGAAGGGACGAGGACGGAGACAATGTTCTCTGGAGCTCCGGCTCCAGAGGCTGAAGCAGACGAACGCGGCAGTCAGGCAGTGACTGGACGGGGATCCTGCTCGGATCTGGTCCCGATGATCCAACACCACGACTTTATGCCCAATAGCTAGTTAGCCCCTTAGCTTCAGGCTAACCAACGGGTAGTCCACTGTAGCTAGCTGAGTCCAGACGCGGCCAAACTCAGCTCAAAGTCTCTTCACAGTCCTCTGATATCTACACGCCTGCAGATCTAACTCGAAGCACATTCACTTCACTTTTTTCCTAGACTATCTAACACTGCCGCTTCCCACTAGAAGCTAAACAATGTCCCGAATTCGCAATTACAGCTCACTAGCAAACCAGCTCTCTCGTTCCACAACTTCGCATTACAGTCTCAACTCTCTCACTGAGTTTCTCCCGCTGTATGTATTATAAGTGCGTAGGCTCACACTGCCCTACGGTGCGGCACAAAGGACATACGAAAGGCAAATAGAAAAACACTCTCTTATACAAATATATATAAAACAAATACAGAAAATAATAAATGTGGACTTAATCTACCACTGACTCTGAACTACTGAACTGAGTCTATTAAATTAATCTGGGCCTCCAGAACAAAAAGAATAAATCAAATCAAATCATATAAGTAAACTACCTGGCTCCTCCAACTCCCCCCCCCCCCCCTCTCCTTCTGTCTCTCACTCACTCGCCCCCACAAACATAAAAGCTAAGCCAGTCTTTGCCCCCCCCCTTTCTCACACATTAACCCAATGAGGTCAGGGAAGCTATTCCTGTGGGGAAAAGGTATTTATGGAGGCTGATGGATAGAAGTTTAGTTCAGTGGGAGTTGTTGAATAAGTTGTTCCTCTTTCATTTTTGTCCTGGTGGTTCCTTGTGTGTTTCCTTTTGTTCCTGTTCAGCTGGAGGAGGGTAAATACTTTAAATACTGTCCATTTAAATACTTTGGCAATTTCTGGCTTATCAGTCTCTCTCTCTTTACTGGTATCTTCGAATTAATGTCTCGTTTAATGTCTTTCTTTTTGTAAATTATTGTGGGGGATCTCTGGTATAGGTGGGCTTGGACGCGACAAGGCAGCGAAGAGTACTCTCTAGAGTCTGATTAGTACGCTCTGTCTGGCTGTTGGTCTCCGGAAGACAGACTAACCGAAGCCCCCAGCAGAGAGCAAAACGCCCGGCAAAACTTGGCGGCGAACTGAGGACCACATCCGACGGAAGGCCGTGCGGCCGAAACACATGGTCAATCATAAGTTGCGCTGTCTCAGGTGCAGAAGGCAGCTTGGGCAGCGCAATGAAATGAGCCGCTTTAGAAAAACGGTCGACCACCACTAAAATGGTAGTATTGCCTGCAGATAACGGCAACCCCGTGACGAAGTCCAGGGAAATATGACTCCAGGGGCGGGTGGGAATAGGTAGGGGACGAAGAAGACTCGAGGGGGGAATGTGAGAGGCCTTGCTGCGAGCGCAAACCGGACAAGCCGTGCCAAATGAGCGTACGTCCTTCTCCAGACTAGGCCACCAAAAACGCCGGGATAAGAAATCCCTAGTTCGATGAACACCGGGATGACCGGTGAGTTGGGAGGCGTGGCCCCATTGGAGAACCCGAGACCTAAGATGAGGAGGCACGAAAAGACAGTTGGCCGGTGCCCCACCTGGACCTGGGTCCGAGCGCAAGGCTCTCTGCACCGCTGCCTCAACCTCCCATATAACCGGGGCAACAATGAGGTCAGTGGCGATAATAGGCTCGGGAACAGAGTCTCAGAGCAGTCGTAAATCCGCGAGAGAGCGTCAGGTTTTACGTTTTTGGACCCGGGACGATATGTGATGATAAAATTGAATCTTAAAAAGAACAGCGCCCACCGCTCTTGCCGTGAATTACGCCTCTTTGCCAGCTGAACATACTCCAGATTTTTATGGTCAGTCCATACCGTAAACGGATGTTCCGCTCCTTCGAGCCGATGACGCCACTCCTCCAACGCTAACTTGACCGCAAGCAATTCTCGATCCCCTACGTCGTAATTCCTCTCCGCCGATGTTAGGACGCAAGAGAAATAAGCGCAGGGGTGCATTTTGTGGTCAAGTGGCGAGCATTGGGACAGAATGGCTCTGGCGCCTAGCTCGGAGGCGTCCACCTCTACCACAAAGGGAAGGGAGGGGTTGGATGTGACCAGGATGGGTTCGGAAGTGAACCTTCTCTTCAATTTCTCAAGAGTTCCATTGGAACTGACCGCCGCAATTTTTTTTTTAGTAAGTGCAGTAAGTGCCGCTGCTACCACACTAAAATTGCAAATAAATCGGCGATAAAAATTCGCAAAACCTAAAAAACTTACCTGTTTTATGGAAGTTGGCGTGGGCCAGTTTTTTACCGTAGAAACCATTTCTGGATCCATCTGTACCTCACCCTCTTTTACAATGAAACCCAAAAATGACACAGAGCCAGAGTGAAAGACGCACTTCTCTGCTTTTACAAATAATTTGGCCTTGAGAAGAGCCGAAAGAACCTGATGAACGTGACCGACATCTGTGGTAAGATCGGGCGAAAATATTAAAATATCGTCAAGATAAACGAAGGCGAATCTCTCCAGCATCTCCCTCAGCACATCGTTAACTAACGCCTGAAACACCGAGGGGGTGCTAGTGAGCCCGAACGGCGTCACGAGATATTCGTAGTGGCCGATGTGCGTGTTAAAATCGGTCTTCCATTCGCCTTCACGAATGCGAACGAGGTTATAGGCGTTACGTAAGTCCAGCTTCGTGAAGACCGATGCCCCCTGAAGACGCTCGAAGGCGGAGTTCATAAGGGGAAGGGGGTACCTGTTCTTCACCGTTATGTCGTCAAGGGACCTGTAATCAATACAGGGTCTGAGACCTCCGTCTTTTTTTTTAACAAAAAAAAAATCCGCCCCTGCAGGCGAGGTGGAAGGTCTAATGAACCTATTAGCCAAGGCCTCCTCAATATATTTACGCATAGATGTGCTCTCAGGAATGGATATGGAGTAAAGAGACCCTCTAGAGGGGGTAGTGCCCGGGTATAGCTCTATGGCGCAGTCATATGGTCTGTGAGGTGGCAGTGAAGTGGACCGTTGTTTGCTGAATGTCTCTGCCAGATCGGCGTATTGTTTAGGGACATTAGCGGGCAGCTGGAACTCGAGTGCCCCTCCCACTTCAACATCCTCAGTGTCCGAGACAGAGTGAATCTCCCAATCGATCTCTGACTCGGATGTCAACTCCTGCCACGCAGGAGGTTACTCTGCAGAGTGATCCCACTCTAAGCTCTCCTCTCCATTCTCGGAGGGAGCATGAGAGGACTCCTGTTTAACGGAGCCATCACTCTCTGAGTCAGACTCGGCACAATCCTCACCCCCTCCTCCCAACAGAAAAGGGCTGGAGGCAGAACAGTGGCGTTTGCATTTGGGCCCCCATTGATGAATAACGGGATCCGCCCCCCCCAATTAATATGTGGGTTATGGCGAGTAAGACAAGAATGACCCAAAACCAGCGTATAAGCTGGGGACTCCACTAAAAAAAAATTATCTCCTCCGTATGTTCTTGATACGGGACGCGCATGCGTATGGCGGCGGTAACCCAGGAGATAGTGCCTGTGCCTAGCGGGTGGCCGTCCAAAGCCGTAACCAGGCGAGGAAGAGAAAGAGGGTGGGTGGGGATCTTGTGGGATTTAACCCAGTCGGAATTGACGAGGCACTCAACCGCCCCGGAATCAATAAACGCTTTGCAGCTAATCCGGCGGTCGTTCCAGTGTAAATCAACAGGAAAACGGGAGGAAGGTCCGAGGGTAATTTAAATTTAGTCCCGCTAGGCGACTCGGTTCCCCTAGCGAGACCCTCTTTTCCCTAAAGTTTGGGACAGTGGTCCTTTAAATGGCCCCTCCTCTTACAGTACCTACACCACCACTCGCGAGACTTAGCATCCCCTGTTTTGCGCATGGAGGAACCATCGACCTGCATAGCCTCCTCTTGCTCAATGGGAGCTAAAAACGGAAAGTGAGACGCCGCTGGCTTGGGAGAGGAAGAGTAACGGGCTGGGCGGTGTTTAAAACCCTTATCAGCCCTCTCCTTCTCTCTCTCTCTAAACCGGTTGTCTAACCGAATGGCCGCAGATACCAGAGCACCGAATGTAGCGGTTCGAAGGTTCGATACTCGCAATGGTGTCTTTTACGGGTTCTGATAGGGCAGGGCATCCAGGAACAGTGCACAGAAAGGCTCATCGGCCCATCCTGTCACCCCCGCGAGAGCACGGAAAGTAATCGCAAAGGCCGCCACGGTGTCAGTGCCCCGACGAAGACGGGTCAAACGCATGACGGCTTCCTTGCCAGAAACGTCTTGGTCAAAAACTGACACCATCTCCACCATAAGCCTCTCTGTGTTACTCATGATGGGTGAATCTGCCCTGATCAGTGGGTCGGCCCATGCGAGAGCATTCCCGGTTAATAAAGATAAAATAAAAGCTACTTTGGATTCCTGTGCACAGAACCGCGAGGGCTGTATTTTAAAAAAAATTAAGCACTGCGTTAAAAACCCCTGACACTTTTCCAATTCCCCGTAATATCGCAGCGGGAGCTGAAGTTTTGGTTCCCTAGCATTAGGTGGAAATGACGGAGGAGTGAACTGTGTAGGTGCTTGTGCGACTGGAGGTGGATCTGCCCTGAGAGAGAGAGTCCGGATATTCTCTGACAGATCTCGCAGAGCTATTGCCTGCACTTGCATCTGCTCGTGCAACGCTTGCTGCGAATATTGCAGAGAACGAATACTCTCTCTCTGGTCCGCCAGGACTGCCTCCTGAGAAGCTATGAGCACTTTAAGATTTGCAACTATCACTGGAACTTCCCCTGTGGCTTCCATGTTCTGAAGGGGATCTCTGTGTCAGAGACACGGAGGAAATATTGGAAGTCCAGATGCGATAGCTGTGCAATCTTAAAGTTTTCGAAAGAACACCACTGAGACGGACAATAATCCGTAGTGGAATAGAAGAAAATAAAAGAACGCAAATAACCTCGCGATAAGAACGAGGAACTCGATCTCCGAGCAAAAAACTAAGAAATAAGCTGTACGCTTATCTAACTCCTGTTTGTGGAGCAAAAGAAAAATGGAACACAGAGAGCTCAACAGAACCCCAAACACTTTGGGTAAGAGCACTCCTAAATAGAGTGGAAAACCAAAAGAAAAGAGAAAGCCTCTGCTCTGAACTCAGAGCGAAAAAGAGACTTGCTTTCTTTCTAAAACGAGTTTTCTAACTAATCTCCTATACCCTCTTTACCGGCTCGAATGTTACGTGGAATAACATGGAAGCAACGAGAGAGGCAGGAAGCGGGGTATAAATAGTCAGCGGAAATGAATGACAGGTGAACTCACTAATGACGAGGCGAAGCAAAACCCCGTAACGGAGCACAGGAAAATCCGATAGATTACCGGTAACGACAAAAAAGAATAAAGAGAACGCGGAGATAAGAGAAGGAAGGCAAGATCTATGACCATTATAAGTAGTCAGCCTACATTCATGAGTGAATGTATGATTTCAAGTCATTATTCTAATTGACTGTTTTTCATTTAATAAAATTATTTAATCTTAAAACCTGATTTACACTTTGTTTTGACTTGTTAGTTGATCCCCCAGGCTACTGTTCGACTTACCTATCAATGAATTTGGCAATTTAATTGATGATTGTCATTTTTAATAATAATTATTAAATGAAATCACGTAAAATATATTTTGAATGTAGGTTAAGTGAGGGGTTCTAGCACGCAATATGACTTGTGTTCAGTATTCAAAGTGCTGAACGTTTTAACAAGGGCATTGACTGTTAGAACCGCTGGATTCAGAAAATACACATTTTACCTAATCCTCATTTTCCCGACACATATTACATGTATACACTGGCGCAAGTCCATTTAAAGCTTTAAAGGTCAGAAGAAAAATCTTAAAGTCTATCCTATACTTAATTGGTAGCCAATGAATGCCAGTGATGCTAGTACTGAGGTAATATGCTCATATTTCTTAGTTCTAGTTAAAATGCGAGCGGCTGCATTCTGCACAAGCTGGAGATTATTTAACAGACAGCCAGATAGCAGAGCATTACAGTAATCTAGCCTAGATGTAACAAAAGCATGGATCAATTTTTCTGCTTCCCCTTCTGATAGGAAGTGCCTAATTTTAGCTATGTTCCTTAACTGAAAGAAAACTACTCCAGATATGTTTTTTTATGTGTGCGCTAAAGGTTAAATCTGGGTCTATAGTAACACCTAGGTCTTTCACAGCTGAATTTGGAACAACTCCCTATATAAACCCTCCCACTCCACACCTATACCTACTGGTTTATACCAGTACTCTGCTCTCTATATAAACCCTCCCACTCCACACCTATACCTACTGATTTATACCAGTACTCTGCTCTCTATATAAGCCCTGCCACTCAACACCTATACATACTGGTTTATACCAGTACTCTGCTCTCTATATAAGCCCTGCCACTCCCCACCTATACCTACAGGTTTATACCAGTACTCTGCTCCCTATGTAAGTCCTCCCACTCCACACCTATACCTACTGATTTATACCAGTACTCTGCTCTCTATATAAGCCCTGCCACTCCCCACCTATACCTACAGGTTTATACCAGTACTCTGCTCCCTATGTAAGTCCTGCCACTCCCCACCTATACCTACAGGTTTATACCAGTACTCTGCTCTCTATATAAGCCCTGCCACTCCACACCTATACCTACTGATTTATACCAGTACTCTGCTCTCTATATAAGCCCTGCCACTCCCCACCTATACCTACAGGTTTATACCAGTACTCTGCTCCCTATGTAAGTCCTCCCACTCCACACCTATACCTACTGATTTATACCAGTACTCTGCTCTCTATATAAGCCCTGCCACTCCCCACCTATACCTACAGGTTTATACCAGTACTCTGCTCCCTATGTAAGTCCTGCCACTCCCCACCTATACCTACAGGTTTATACCAGTACTCTGCTCCCTATGTAAGTCCTCCCACTCCACACCTATACCTACAGGTTTATACCAGTACTCTGCTCCCTATGTAAGTCCTGCCACTCCCCACCTATACCTACAGGTTTATACCAGTACTCTGCTCCCTATGTAAGTCCTCCCACTCCACACCTATACCTACTGATTTATACCAGTACTCTGCTCCCTATGTAAGTCCTCCCACTCCACACCTATACCTACTGATTTATACCAGTACTCTGCTCTCTATATAAGTCCTGCCACTCCCCACCTATACCTACAGGTTTATACCAGTACTCTGCTCCCTATGTAAGTCCTCCCACTCCCCACCTATACCTACAGGTTTATAGCAGTACTGTGCTCTCTATATAAGCCCTACTGGTTATAGCAGTACTGTGCTCTCTATATAAGCCCTACTGGTTATAGCAGTACTCTGCTCTCTATATAAACCCTGCCACTCCCCACCTGTGTGTGAAGTAGCTGTGGGGAAAAGTGTGGAGGGAGAATTGATGTAAATATTAGTTTTCTGGTGACAGTGGAATTTGTGTATGGTCTATTTCGGTGGAGAAACTGACTGGTGAACTGATCCTGCATGACTGAAGACCTGGCCTGGATTTTTAAAAAACTGCCATGGATTTAACAACTCTGAGAGAGCCATTGCACTTTTGTGTTTGTTTGATGCTGGTAAATCACTTAGGGATCCAGGTGTAGGGAGGGAATCGGAGAGGAAGAAGTGAAGGTAGACTCCAAAATGGAGTTAGGTTTATATTTCTGTTTTCTTCTTGTGTTTGTAGCTACTTTAATGTTGGTTTATGAAAGCCCCAGCGAAGGACTGGGTTGGTTCTGAGTTGGTGTTGGCATCTCTATCATTGCACACATTCACCACAGCGCTGTTTTCTGCCCAAGCTCCCATCACAACATGTAATGTCCACAGGAGCATCTCTTTAAGGTGTATATTAGCATGTGTATGTGTGTTTGTGCATGTGGATATAGGTCCTGTATTTGGTATTGTGTGTGTGTGTGGTCTCATTGTCTCATCCTCCACTGTCGATAGAGGAGAGTGCAGACCAGCGTACGCTCTTCTCCTAAACACGCCATGTTAGCCACTGCTTCTTATCACACCGCTATTCACACGTTGGGCTCCAGGGACGTAACACACGGACATGCAAACACACCAGCCCACCCGCCAAAAAAACACACACACCCTTCCCTAAACGCAACCACACACACAGACGCACATACTACACATACACTATACCACTATACACACCCTCACCCCACACACACACCACCACCAGATTGTGTGTGTATGTGTGTGTACAAGTTTGTTTGTGTGTTTCGGGGGTTAAGTATAAATCTCCACTCCCTTTAGAAACTGGTTACACCAGTAAGTATGCAAGTATGTAAATGAATGAAAGTACCCATTAAGAATAGCTCAAACATATGTACATTCCCAGTTCCTGCATTTCCTAGGTTTTCATTAAACTAGCAGTTTCCTCATAGCAGCCATATCATAAATACCAGCTTTGCAAAGCTCACAATGTGCAGTTTTTGTAGAGACACAGGTGTTGTGTAGTTTCTGAGATATTAAACTAAACTCTCTTTCTGTCAGTGTGAGTACAGATTACAATCCAATCTGATTTTACGCATGTTTCCAAACACATACCAAAGAACAAATTCAGATAAGAAAAAAATGTTTCACAGGGGAAATCTTTCTTGTACAGAAATAAAACATGCTTCTCTTTTGCTAATAGGAAGACTATTGTACAATAAACTGTCCTGTCTGTATTTGATTATGGACACATTCTGTATATGCACGCTGCCCCTTCCACTTTAAAGCTGTTAATGCAGTTTATGATTGACAGCATTGTGTTTCACATCGGGGATACATTTCTCACCGACCGTTGTGTTTTATAAGGAAAAGTAGGATGGTCCTCTTTAACAAAGAGAAAAAACTGCATTCCATTTTGTTTATCTACAAGGGTCTACTTCCCACATACACATTTACCACCCCTCCCACACACACCCAAACCATACATATAAATATACACACCCCCACCCCCCATACACACACACACACACCACCCCTCTCACACACACCCACCCAAACCATACATATAAATATACACACCCCCACCCCCCATACACACACACACTCACCACCCCTCCCACACACGCCCACCCAAACCATACATACAAATATACACACCCCCACCCCCCATACACACACACACACCACCCCTCTCACACACACACACCCAAACCATACATATAAATATACACACCCCCACCCCCCATACACACACACACACACCACCCCTCTCACACACGCCCACCCAAACCATACATACAAATATACACACACCCCCACCCCCCATACACACACACACCACCCCTCTCACACACACCCACCCAAACCATACATATAAATATACACACCCCCACCCCCCATACACACACACACTCACCACCCCTCTCACACACACCCACCCAAACCATACATATAAATATACACACCCCCACCAACCATACACACACACACTCACCACCCCTCTCACACACACCCACCCAAACCATACATATAAATATACACACCCCCACCCCCCATACACACACACACACTCACCACCCCTCTCACACACACCCACCCAAACCATACATATAAATATACACACCCCCACCAACCATACACACACACACTCACCACCCCTCACACACACCCACCCAAACCATACATATAAATATACACACCCCCACCCCCCATACACACACACTCACCACCCCTCTCACACACACACAGCCAAACCATACATATAAATATACACACCCCCACCCCCCATACACACACACACACTCACCACCCCTCTCACACACGCCCACCCAAACCATACATATAAATATACACACCCCCACCCCCCATACACACACACACCACCCCTCCCACACACACCCACCCAAACCATACATATAAATATACACAGCCCCACCCCCCATACACACACACACACCACCCCTCCCACACACACCCACCCAAACCATACATATAAATATACACACCCCCACCCCGCAAACACACACACACACTCACCACCCCTCTCACACACACCCAAACCATACATATAAATATACACACCCCCACCCACCATACACACACACACACACCACCCCTCTCACACACACCCACCCAAACCATACATATAAATATACACACCCCCACCCCCCATACACACACACACTCACCACCCCTCTCACACACGCCCACCCAAACCATACATATAAATATACACACCCCCACCCCCCATACACACACACACTCACCACCCCTCCCACACACACCCACCCAAACCATACATATAAATATACACACCCCCACCCCCCATACACACACACACACACACCACCCCTCTCACACACACACCCACCCAAACCATACATATAAATATACACACCCCCACCCACCATACACACACACACACTCACCACCCCTCCCACACACACACCCAAACCATACATATAAATATACACACCCCCACCCCCCATACACACACACACACACACACACACACACCACCCCTCTCACACACACCCACCCAAACCATACATATAAATATACACACCCCCACCCCGCATACACACACACTCACCACCCCTCTCACACACACCCAAACCAAACAAAAAAAAATAAACACCCCCACCCACCATACACACACACACACCACCCCTCTCACACACACCCACCCAAACCATACATATAAATATACACACCCCCACCCCCCATACACACACACACTCACCACCCCTCTCACACACGCCCACCCAAACCATACATATAAATATACACACCCCCACCCACCATACACACACACACTCACCACCCCTCACACACACACCCACCCAAACCATACATATAAATATACACACCCCCACCCCCCATACACACACACACACACCACCCCACACACACACACACACCCAAACCAAACAAACAAATATACACACCCCCACCCACCATACACACACACACTCACCACCCCTCCCACACACACCCAAACCATACATATAAATATACACACCCCCACCCCCCATACACACACACACACACACACACACCACCCCTCTCACACACACCCACCCAAACCATACATATAAATATACACACCCCCACCCCCCATACACACACACACTCACCACCCCTCTCACACACGCCCACCCAAACCATACATATAAATATACACACCCCCACCCCCCATACACACACACTCACCACCCCTCTCACACACGCCCACCCAAACCATACATATACATATACACACCCCCACCCCCCATACACACACACACACACCACCCCTCTCACACACGCCCACCCAAACCATACATACAAATATACACACCCCCACCCCCCATACACACACACTCACCACCCCTCCCAAACACACACTGCCAAACCAGACATATTAATATACACACCCCCACCCCCCATACACACACACTCACCACCCCTCTCACACACACCCAAACCATACATATAAATATACACACCCCCCCCCCCCATACACACACACACACACCACCCCTCTCACACACGCCCACCCAAACCATACATACAAATATACACACCCCCACCCCCCATACACACACACACTCACCACCCCTCCCACAGACACCCACCCAAACCATACATATAAATATACACACCCCACCCCCCATACACACACACTCACCACCCCTCTCACACACACCCACCCAAACCATACATATAAATATACACACCCCCACCCCCCATACACACACACTCACCACCCCTCTCACACACACCCACCCAAACCATACATATAAATATACACACCCCCACCCCCCATACACACACACACCCACCCCACTCACACACCCCCACCCAACCCAGACAGAGAAATATACACACCCCCACCCCCCATACACACACACACCCACCCCTCTCACACACACCCACCCAAACCATACATATAAATATACACACCCCCACCCCCCATACCCACACACACACCACCCCTCTCACACACACACACCCAAACCATACATATAAATATACACACGCCCACCCCCCATACACACACACACACCACCCCTCTCACACACACACACCCAAACCATACATATAAATATACACACCCCCACCCCCCATACACACACACACACACACCACCCCTCTCACACACACCCACCCAAACCATACATATAAATATACACACCCCCACCCCCCATACACACACACACTCACCACCCCTCTCACACACACACACCCAACCAATACATATAAATATACACACCACCAATCACACACCACCCACACCACCCCTCTCACACACGCCCACCCAAACCATACATATAAATATACACACCCCCACCCCCCATACACGCCCACCCAAACCATACATACAAATATACACACCCCCACCCCCCCATACACACCCACCCAAACCATACATACAAATATACACACCCCCACCCCCCCATACACGCCCACCCAAACCATACATATAAATATACACACCCCCACCCCCCCATACACACCCACCCAAACCATACATACAAATATACACACCCCCACCCCCCATACACACCCACCCAAACCATACATATAAATATACACACCCCCACCCCCCATACACACACACACACACCACCCCTCACACACACACCCCCCCAAACCATACATATAAATATACACACCCCCACCCCCCATACACACACACTCACCACCCCTCTCACACACACCCACCCAAACCATACATATAAATATACACACCCCCACCCACCATACACACACACACTCACCACCCCTCCCACACACGCCCACCCAAACCATACATATAAATATACACACCCCCACCCCCCCTACACACACACACCACCCCTCTCACACACGCCCACCCAAACCATACATATAAATATACACACCCCCACCCCCCATACACGCCCACCCAAACCATACATAAAAATATAAAAAACCCCACCCCACACACACACTCCCACCCAAACCATACATATAAATATACACACCCCCACCCCCCATACACACACCCACCCAAACCATACATATAAATATACACACCCCCACCCCCCATACACACACACACTCACCACCCCTCTCACACACGCCCACCCAAACCATACATATAAATATACACACCCCCACCCCCCATACACACGCCCAACCAAACCATACATATAAATATACACACCCCCACCCCCCATACACACACCCACCCAAACCATACATATAAATATACACACCCCCACCCCCCCAACACACACACACTCACCACCCCTCTCACACACACCCACCCAAACCATACATACAAATATACACACCCCCACCCACCATACACATATGTGTGTGCTTGCGTGTGTGTGTTTGTGTGTGTGTGAGTGTGGGCTTCTGTGTGTGTGTGTGTGTGATATTTATGAGTAAGCATGGCCTCAGTCCAACACCACACCTCCTGCAGCTGTGGTTAGAACCAGAAAGTCAATCCCATTCTCTCTGTCATGCAGTTTCAGAGAAACCAAACTAAACTCTGTCAGTGTGAGAAGTAAAATGGCTGAGGCTAGTATCTCAGTGGATCAGGACCAGTTCAGCTGTGCGATCTGTCTGGATCTACTGAAGGATCCGGTGGCTATTCCTTGTGGACACAGTTACTGTATGGGCTGTATTAAGGGCTGCTGGGATCAGGATGATCATACTGGTGTCTACAGCTGTCCCCAGTGCAGGCAGTCATTCACTCCAAGGCCTGTTCTGGGCAGAAACATGATGCTGGCTGAAGTGGTGGAGAAACTGAAGACGACAAGACTCCAAGCTGCTCCTCCTGATCACTGTTACGCTGGACCTGGAGACGTGGCGTGTGATGTCTGCACTGGGAGAAAGCACATAGCTATCAAGTCCTGTCTGGTGTGTCTGGCCTCTTATTGTGAAACTCACCTCCAGCTTCACTATGAATCTCCTGCTTTTAAGAAGCACAAACTGGTCAAAGCCACTGGAAACCTGCAGGAGAAGATCTGCTCTCTTCATGACAAACTGCTGGATGTTTACTGTCGTACTGATCAGCAGTGTATCTGTCTGCTGTGTGTGATGGATGAACACAGCGGCCATAAAACAGTCTCAGCTGCAGCAGAAAGGACTGAGAAACAGGTAAGGACTGGAGCTCTTCACTGGCAGCTCTTATACTGGTTATAATGGGAGAAAAAATTGGGTAAATTGGGAACAGAGGGATTGTTGTAATATTTTTTTTAAGTTACATAAGTCACATCTTTATGTTATATATAATAAAATTAAACTGTCATTATTAAACTATTCAGTTACTTGCAGCATGTGTTTCAAAAGATTTATTTGACAAACTTTAATGAACAGTAAAGTAATTTCCAGGTTTGACAAACACAGTGACAAGCAGTAAGAGCAGGAAGTGAACCCAGAGCCCAGGAATATATACAATAAAATAATACACACTAATATATAAAAATAAAACATTTATTAAATTCTAGGTGTTATGTATGGTGAAAACAGGAACAGAGTAGCAGGCAGGAATGCACAAAAACGACGTTTATTCCAGAACAAGGTACAAAATCAAAGTCCAAGGGGAAGTCAAGACAGGCAGGGGTCGATAACAGGAAGGCACAGCAGAGGTACAAAATCAGAATCCAGTAGCAGGGTAGCGAGAACACGGACTGAGGTCGAAGCCGGGAAATCAATGACACAAAAAACTAAACAAAAGAACGAACAACAAAAACCAACAACTAGAAACAAGAAACACTGACTCGGAAAAAACAGCAATAGCTTACTTGGGGGAAAAACAGGCAACAGACTAACGTTAACAATATTTTGTGTGATGAACTCGCGACGAGGGACAAAGACTACTGGTTTAAATGCATGTGTAGACAGGTGCAAACACTTAGCTTGAGAATAGCAGGAAATGGAAAACAGCTTGAGAACTGAGACACGTAACAAGGCGATTAGTAATTCGTTAGTAGTTATCCTATCCTAGCCCTGTCGTTAGTAAATTAGTTAACACGACAATGACTGGATACGTAAGGAAACACTAAACAGCTGTGGAAACGTGATGAGATCTAGATTGTTAGATTGTGTTAGTAATAATTCTATTAAACCCTGACGTTAGTAGATTAGTTAACCACACCCGTGTTTAGCCAGTTAGTAATCATGCAGGTCCTATATAAGAATTAGTAGTGCAGGGTAATACGAACGAAGCGTACAGGAACGAAAGTAAAACTCTGAGAGGAAGCGAGAGACAGCACAGAACGCAAGGCTGCGGAAAACATGGAAAAATGTATGCTTCAGAAACTGTGACAATACAAAACATGACAGAAATACGAAAACAAACTCAGAACATAACACTAGGCATCTCTTCAGAAAATGTAACACACATTTTTATATGCAAATGAGTGCGTTATGATGTCATAAATATGCATATTAACATATGACATAATTTTGCTACATTTACATTACATTACATTCTATAGCTACTTCTATAGCCTTTTTGAGCATGCGTTTACTACTTTCCTTGGGAAAAAATTGCCAAATATGGGTAAAGATCCTGCCTTGCCTAATCTATCTGGAACATTCATATCATGTGGGAACAGACACGACACATACATTTTCCATACAAGAGACCTATATGTGAACCGGGAAAACCACTACTTAACCCAAATAATTGAACCCGGAAATGTTTGTGGTTGCGTGTGTGAAAGGGGCTCAATTCACCTCTCTGTGACAGCTCTGTTCACACCCCTCACCCCCCAATTCACTCCCTGAATGGGAATCAACACGACTGGAGCAGCTAGTTCACTCACACAATTTAGAAGCTTTATCTATAAGGCCAATAATCTTCTACACACTGACATGCATAATTTCAAATAGTTGTACTGTTTATTTATTGTGTTTAATGTTAAACATGATTTCATTTAACAAACATGAACGCAGTGAACTACAATTTCATCGTGAAAATACTTTTTCCACAGAAGCAGCTGGGGGCGACACAGAGTAAATTCCAGCAGAGAATCCAGGAGAGAGAGAAGGAGCTGCAGTATCTGAGACAGGCTGTGCAGTCAGTCAAGGTGGGTACTGACCAGAGGAGAAGACAACAGCTGGCTGCTGGAAGAGCCATTTCAGGGCTCAGTCAGGGCTCTCCTCCAGTCAGCCAGTGAGGAGTCCAGTGTTGGGCCACTTTCCAGCCCTGTGGGGCTCAATCCCACTGAGCCACACTGTGGGGAACAGGCTGCCTGGGGTCCCAGTAAGAGTTGAGTTAAAATGTACAGCCCTCCTTTCTCTGTGTCTCCTAACAGCGCTCTGCACATACAGCCCTCCTCTCTCTGTGTCTCCTAACAGCGCTCTGCACATACAGCCCTCCTCTCTCTCTGTGCTCCTAACAGCGCTCTGCACATACAGCCCTCCTCTCTCTGTGTCTCCTAACAGCGCTCTGCACATACAGCCCTCTTCTCTCTGTGTCTCCTAACAGCGCTCTGCACATACAGCAGTGGAGGACAGTGAGAGGATCTTTACTGAGCTGATCCGCTTCATTGAGAGAAGGTGCTCTGAGGTGAAAGAGCTGATCAGAGATCAGGAGAAGGCTGAAGTGAGTCGGGCTGAAGGACTCCTGGAGCGACTGGAGCAGGAGATTGCTGAGCTGAGGAGGAGAGACGCTGAGCTGGAGCAGCTTTCACACACAGAGGATCACATCCATTTCCTCCAGGTAACATCACTGGCTTTCAGACAGTCAGCACTATGTAGGTACATTCTATTACATGGTGAGGCGTGTTCCTCATTTACAAAGATCTGCTCCTGGCATGTGCACAGGAATCAGCATTGAGATTGTTCTCTGTGTGTCTGTAGAGCTGTCAGTCTCTGTGTGCCTCTCCTGGACCTAGAGACTTACCCAGAATCACTGTCAGTCCACACGTCTCTTTTGAGGCTGTGAGGAAATCTGTCTCTGAACTGAAAGAGCGACTGGAGGATGTCTGCAAAGGGGAATTAATCTCTTTAACAGGTTATTACTGCTGAAATACTTTTATAAATTTTCTATCACACATGAAAAGGGTTTTAATCACTTTTGGGATCTATTTTTCATTTTTTTAAATCAAATTAATCAATATTTATACACAGGGTGTGGCCAGCCTGCTTGTTTTCACACTGCAGACTACACCTAAGCTCCTACAGAGTGGGGTCAGAGGAAGGCCTTTAATATGGGGCTTTGACTTGCAGTTTACGGCACCTAAACATCCAGCAGCAGTCGCTAGAGATCGATAAGATAAACTTTAGCTCAACTTTCTGGTGATCTCTCTCTCTACAGAGGAAGCAGTCCATGTTGAAGAGCCCAAGACCAGAGAGGACTTCTTACTATGTGAGTCTGTAATTAAACCTAAATTAAAAGAATGAAGCAACATGAGAATATGATGTAATATGAAAAAAAATATGATAATATCAATTTTCTATATTCATAACTGATTTACTTTAAGGATCTCCTGCATCTCCTCCTCCTTCAGATCCCTGTTAATTCAGCTGCAGTCATCCTGGTATTAAACATATGGGTCATATATGATAATATATGTCCTACAGTCAGACTGTGTGAACAAAGTTACAAGACAACAGTAAAATACAGTATAAATAATTATGATCATAGTTTTATGGTTGAAAATTCAGTGCAAGGAGGAAGAAAATAAGGGGAAAGTAACTGAAATAAGATACAATCAAAAATACAAAGCTAAGTGTGAGGGAGAGGATAACAATCAAGAAAATCAAGAAAACAGAAAATATAAACTTTGCAAACTTGAGGAAAATATAGTACTGCCTTACAGACTTCAGGATTAGATTTATTCTGGTGTCCCACTAAAATTTTGTAGGTTACATTTTGGCCCCATAATAACACAATTGATTGGAATTTGGCGACTAGTTGAAAGGCTCAGAAGCTCAATAAAAACATGGCATGCTCACTCACCCATTTTCCATAATCATAAGCTCCTTACCTGAAACGGCCTTTTTTATTTACCTCACTGGAGTACTAAAGGTATTCACTCTCTACCATGAGAATGGACTACGTTCGTTTCAGGATCTGTGCTGACATTATAATTTACCAGGTTCATCTTTCTTTCTGTACTTACGTCTGCGCTCCACTATGCGGGCTTATGGGGGGGGGCATAGAATTGTATAACTGAACCGTGTTTGTTTATTTGTATTCTGGATTTATTATATGCAAACTAAAATTAAAATAAAAAATTGTTCACAAAAAAAAATATATATATATAAACTTTAAATGTGTAAAATATGAAAGATGGGCTCTCTTCTCTTCTTAGATTCCTGTCGGCTCACACTGGACCCCAACACAGCGCATCAACACCTCCGTCTGTTTGAGGGGAACAGAGAGGTGACCCGTGTGGGAGAGATCCAGTCATATCCTGATCATCCAGAGAGATTTGATCGCTTGGCCCAAGTGCTGTGCAGAGAGGGTCTGTCTGGACGCTGTTACTGGGAGGCTGAGTGGAGTGTGACGGGGTTTTTTATAGCAGTGTCATATAAAGAGATCAGCAGGAAAGGAGCGGGTGATGACTCTGGTCTGGGATGTAATAACAAGTCCTGGAGTTTGAGCTGCACTTCCTCCAGTAATTTTTTCTGGCACAATAATGAGCGCACTGACATCCCTGCTCCCTCCTCCTCCAGAATAGGAGTGTACCTGGATCACAGGGCAGGAACTCTGTCCTTCTACAGCGTCTCTGACACAATGACACTCCTGCACAGAGTCCAGACCACATTCACTCAGCCCCTCTATCCTGGGTTTGGGGTTGATACTGGATCCTCTGTAAAACTGTGTGATCTGGGATGAGAGAGAGGGAAGTCTGATGACCCCCATGGTCTTTACACACCTGTATAAAATCACTCCTACCTGCAGGGAGACACAGGTGGAGGGGAGATGGAATGTAGACACATGTTTATATTGTATGTGATTATTGTTATTTCACTGGGGGCTCAGTGTTGTATATGTAAATAGGTTTTGTATGTAGCTATAGGAGAGTGTGAGACCACAGACTGTCTGTGTTTGTGTGGGTAAGAGGGGTTACAGAGGGTGTGTGTTTGTGTGGGTAAGAGGGGTTACAGAGGGTGTGTTAGTGTGGGTAAGAGGGGTTACAGAGGGTGTGTGTTTGTGTGGGTAAGAGGGGTTACAGAGAGTGTGTGTTTATGTGGGTAAGAGGGGTTACAGAGGGTGTGGTGAGATATTTATGGAGAGGAAATCTGGGGTGAGGGAGAGAAAATAAAAAAGGTAAATTCAAAACAGTAAAACAGAAAAATTAAAGATTTATGATTTAACTGAAATTTAATGATAAAATTAAATTTTATGAACTAAATTAAATGCCAAAATCCAATATTTTTTCATAAACCTTCATTTTTTAATCTTTGTAGATCACAATGTTAAAAGCAGTAGCAGGCATTATTATAGTTAGAAACCATTGGCTGTAATGTTGCTTTATTTCTGTGATGCGCAGATATTCACTGTAGAATGATTAAAGTTTGGGTTTAAAACCTGATTGAATTTAACAATGGTTTATGAGTGATTGACTCAATTTAACTCAAACTGTACAGTCGTTCAGTTACATTATTTTATGTGTACCTTTAGGTGTGCAGTAGATGCTGTTACAGCTCACATCAGGTTTAAATCCTTTAGGTGTGCAGTAGGTGCTGTTACAGCTCACATCAGGTTTAAATCCTTTAGGTGTGCAGTAGATGCTGTTACAGCTCACATCAGGTTTAAATCCTTTAGGTATGCAGTAGGTGCTGTTACAGCTCACATCAGGTTTAAATCCTTTAGGTGTGCAGTAGATGCTGTTACAGCTCACATCAGGGTTAAATCCTTTAGGTGTTCAGTAGATGCTGTTACAGCTCACATCAGGTTTAAATCCTTTAGGTGTGCAGTAGATGCTGTTACAGCTCACATCAGGTTTAAATCCTTTAGGTGTGCAGTAGATGCTGTTACAGCTCACATCAGGGTTAAATCCTTTAGGTGTTCAGTAGATGCTGTTACAGCTCACATCCGGTTTAAATCCTTTAGGTGTGCAGTAGATGCTGTTACAGCTCACATCAGGTTTAAATCCTTTAGGTGTACAGTAGATTCTGTTACAGCTCACATCAGGTTTAAATCCTTTAGGTGTGCAGTAGGTGCTGTTACAGCTCACATCAGGTTTAAATCCTTTAGGTGTGCAGTAGATGCTGTTACAGCTCACATCAGGTTTAAATCCTTTAGGTGTGCAGTAGATGCTGTTACAGCTCACATCAGGTTTAAATCCTTTAGGTATGCAGTAGATGCTGTTACAGCTCACATCAGGTTTAAATCCTTTAGGTGTGCAGTAGGTGCTGTTACAGCTCACATCAGGTTTAAATCCTTTAGGTGTGCTGCAGTAGGTGCTGTTACAGCTCACATCAGGTTTAAATCCTTTAGGTGTGCAGTAGATGCTGTTACAGCTCACATCAGGTTTAAATCCTTTAGGTGTGCAGTAGGTGCTGTTACAGCTCACATCAGGTTTAAATCCTTTAGGTGTACAGTAGATGCTGTTACAGCTCACATCAGGTTTAAATCCTTTAGGTGTGCAGTAGATGCTGTTACAGCTCACATCAGGTTTAAATCCTTTAGGTATGCAGTAGATGCTGTTACAGCTCACATCAGGTTTAAATCCTTTAGGTGTGCAGTAGGTGCTGTTACAGCTCACATCAGGTTTAAATCCTTTAGGTGTGCAGTAGATGCTGTTACAGCTCACATCAGGTTTAAATCCTTTAGGTGTGCAGTAGATGCTGTTACAGCTCACATCAGGTTTAAATCCTTTAGGTGTGCAGTAGATGCTGTTACAGCTCACATCAGGTTTAAATCCTTTAGGTATGCAGTAGATGCTGTTACAGCTCACATCAGGTTTAAATCCTTTAGGTGTGCAGTAGGTGCTGTTACAGCTCACATCAGGTTTAAATCCTTTAGGTGTGCAGTAGGTGCTGTTACAGCTCACATCAGGTTTAAATCCTTTAGGTGTACAGTAGATGCTGTTACAGCTCACATCAGGTTTAAATCCTTTAGGTGTACAGTTGGTGCTGTTACAGCTCACATCAGGTTTAAATCCTTTAGGTGTACAGTAGATGCTGTTACAGCTCACATCAGGTTTAAATCCTTTAGGTGTGCAGTAGATGCTGTTACAGCTCACATCAGGTTTAAATCCTTTAGGTGTGCAGTAGATGCTGTTACAGCTCACATCAGGTTTAAATCCTTTAGGTGTACAGTAGGTGCTGTTACAGCTCACATCAGGTTTAAATCCTTTAGGTGTGCAGTAGGTGCTGTTACAGCTCACATCAGGTTTAAATCCTTTAGGTGTGCAGTAGATGCTGTTACAGCTCACATCAGGTTTAAATCCTTTAGGTGTACAGTAGGTGCTGTTACAGCTCACATCAGGTTTAAATCCTTTAGGTGTACAGTAGATTCTGTTACAGCTCACATCAGGTTTAAATCCTTTAGGTGTACAGTAGATGCTGTTACAGCTCACATCAGGTTTAAATCCTTTAGGTGTGCAGTAGATGCTGTTACAGCTCACATCAGGTTTAAATCCTTTAGGTGTGCAGTAGATGCTGTTACAGCTCACATCAGGTTTAAATCCTTTAGGTGTACAGTAGGTGCTGTTACAGCTCACATCAGGTTTAAATCCTTTAGGTGTGCAGTAGGTGCTGTTACAGCTCACATCAGGTTTAAATCCTTTAGGTGTGCAGTAGATGCTGTTACAGCTCACATCAGGTTTAAATCCTTTAGGTGTACAGTAGGTGCTGTTACAGCTCACATCAGGTTTAAATCCTTTAGGTGTACAGTAGATTCTGTTACAGCTCACATCAGGTTTAAATCCTTTAGGTGTACAGTTGGTGCTGTTACAGCTCATATCAGGTTTAAATCCTTTAGGTGTACAGTAGATGCTGTTACAGCTCACATCAGGTTTAAATTCTTTAGGTGTGCAGTAGATGCTGTTACAGCTCACATCAGGTTTAAATCCTTTAGGTGTACAGTAGATGCTGTTACAGCTCACATCAGGTTTAAATCCTTTAGGTGTTCTGTAGATGCTGTTACAGCTCACATCAGGTTTAAATCCTTTAGGTGTGCAGTAGATGCTGTTACAGCTCACATCAGGTTTAAATCCTTTAGGTGTACAGTAGGTGCTCTCCTACATGGCAGTGAGTGGAACAGCTCCACTACACCTCTAATTAACTTTCAAACCCTGACTGAAGACCCACCTCTTTACACTCCATCTTAGTTTGTACTATACAATGCTTAGCTGTTCTCTGACCGCTGTTTTTTACCTTATCTAGGGTCTCTGCTGTATACACACATTACATTACATGGAACGTCACCTTTACTGGTTAAACACATCGAGCCAATTAGTACGTTTAGAAAAGGCAGATTTTGGTTGTGTGTCAAAGCCGAGATTGTTGTCAGAATAGACCCCAGGATAGCTGTATGTTGCTCTCTGCTCTATGATTTCTCCATGAAAAGTTATGGGGAGGTGGTCACCCATAGATTTGGGATCGAATATAATTTCTTGGCTTTACCTCACATTTAGCAGCAGACGTGATCATCGCACCACAGCGCAAACTCCTGGATCTCTAACCTGTAAGATATAGGGCCTGAGCTTTTTGTGAACAGGACAAAGAGGGCAGTCTAGCCTGAAAATGTGACAAGGTAGTTATTTGGGTGGGTTCTGGGACAATCTTTAGTGTATAAAGTGTATTGTATTGGCCCTCAAATAAGTCCAATACATAAAAAACCAAAGACATGCTTGCGGTTTATGAAATATATTGACAGTATGTGAGAGTCTGTGTGAGAGACTGCAGAAGTACTTTCTGCATTAGTAACCAGTTGTGCTGGTTTTGCAGTCTCTCTTTGAAGGGCAGGTGTGGCATCTCCTCCACCTGCTTCCCCTCGCTGTGGGTGGAGTTCAGGTGCAGCAGGACCACATTCCTCACCTTCAACAGCCCCTCATGATCAATGCAGAGTGTGGGATTCTGGGAAGGAGCCGTTCTCTCTGTATGCGGGGGGATCACAAGAACAGGTTCATAGGGGGTCGCGAATCTCTTAACAGGTTTTCACACTCGGTCCTGGATACGAACTGTGTTGTGCCGTCTTATTTTTTACAGACAGTCTCTGGATTTATTAAGGTTTCTGAAATGTGTTTAAGTCACACACATTAGATTACTACAGCTATGCGCTGAACAATGTTTAGTGGAGTTTGACCTGAAAGATGCTCTTTAACCCAACTGCAGCTACGTTACCAGGTTAGTGACCAAACACTGGTCACCCTATCACATGCAGGCTTGTGTTTGTGTGAAATTCATGAGTAAATCTCTTCTCTGCTACTCTTGCGATTAAGCCTGGCCTCAGTCCAACACCACACCTCCTGCAGCTGTGGGCAGAACCAGGAAGTCACTCCCACTCTCTCTCTCTCTCTCTAACGCAGTCACACGGTTTCAGAGAAACTAAACTTAACTCTGTCTCTGTTAGAGTGAGAGCAGTAAAATGGCTGAAGCTGGAGTTTTACTAGATCAGGAGCAGTTCAGCTGTCCGATCTGTCTGGATCTACTGAAAGATCCGGTGACTATTCCCTGTGGACACAGTTACTGTATGGTCTGTATTAAGGGCTACTGGGATCAGGATGATCATACTGGTGTCTACAGCTGCCCCCAGTGCAGGCAGACCTTCAACCCAAGGCCTGTTCTGGGCAGAAACATGATGCTGGCTGAAGTGGTGGAGAAACTGAAGAAGACAAGACTCCAAGCTGCTCCTCCTGATCACTGTTACGCTGGACCTGGAGACGTGGCGTGTGATGTCTGCACTGGGAGAAAGCTCAAAGCCATCAAGTCCTGTCTGGTGTGTCTGGCCTCTTACTGTGAAACTCACCTCAAACTTCACAATGAACTCCATTCAGGAAACACACATAATGTGATCAATGCTACTGGACACCTGCAGGAGAGCATTTGCCCTCAACATAAGAAACTTCTGGAGGTTTACTGTCGTTCTGATCAGCAGTGTATCTGTCTGCTGTGTGTGATGGATGAACACAGAGGCCACGATACAGTCTCAGCTGCAGCAGAAAGGACTGAGAAACAGGTAAGGACCGGAGCTCTTCACTGGCAGCTCTGAAACTGGTTATAATGGGAGAGAAACTGAGGAGAGTAAATTGGGAATGGTGGGATTGTTGTGAAGTTACATAAGTCTTTTTGCAATATGTAGTGAAACAAAACTTGTTGTAGTAAAATTTTCAATCTCTTGGAACACATGTTTAATGCCATTTATTTGACAAACTTTAATGAACAGTAAAGTAATTTCCAGGTTTGAAGTCCTCGTAATTTATAAAAATTCAATATTTATTCTATTAAAGGCATCTTTTCAGAAAATGTAACACACGTTTTAATATGCAAATGAGTACATTATGATGCCATACAGAGGCTATGCAGTTTAACGTGTGACATAATATAGCGACGTCTACAGCCTTTTTGAGCATGCGTGAGCTACTTTCCTTGGGAAAAAGTAGGCAACTATGGGTAGACATCCTGCCTTGCCTAATCTATCCGGGAAAGACATGTCATGTGGGAACAGAAGTGACACAGACATTTTCTGCATAAGAGATCTATGTGTGAATGGGGAAAAGCACTACCTAACCCGGGTAATTTAACCTGGAAATGTTACGGCTTCCATGTGTGAAAGGGGCTCAAACCAGCTCTCTGTGACAGCTCTGTTCACACCCCTCACCCCCTATTCACTCCCTGAATGGAAATCAACACGGCTGGAGCAGCTAGTTCACAGTTTAGAAGCTTTACATATAAGGCCAATAATCTTCTACACACTGACGTGCAGAATTTCAAATAGTTTTACTGTTTATTTATTGTGTTTAATGTTAAACATAATATTATTTAACAAATGTGAATGCAGTGGACTATAATATAACTGTGAAAATAATGTATCCACAGAAACAGCTAGGAGCGACACAGAGTAAATTCCAGCAGAGAATCCAGGAGAGAGAGAAGGAGCTGCAGGATCTGAGACAGGTTGTGCAGTCAGTCAAGGTGGGTACTGACCAGAGGAGAAGACAACAGCTGGCTGCTGGAAGAGCCATTTCAGGGCTCAATCAGGGCTCTCCTCCAGTCAGCCAGTGAGGAGCCCAGTGTTGGGCCACTTTCCAGCCCTGTGGGGCTCAATCCCACTGAGCCACACTGTGGGGAACAGGCTGTCTGGGGTCCCAGTAAGAGTTGAGTTAAAATGTACAGCCCTTCTTTCTGTGTCTCCAACCAGTGCTCTGCACATACAGCCCTCCTCTCTCTGTGTCTCCTAACAGCGCTCTGCACATACAGCCCTCCTCTCTCTGTGCTCCTAACAGCGCTCTGCACATACAGCCCTCCTCTCTCTGTGCTCCTAACAGCGCTCTCTACATACAGCCCTCCTCTCTCTGTGCTCCTAACAGTGCTCTGCACATACAGACCTCCTCTCTCTGTGTCTCCTAACAGTGCTCTGCACATACAACCCTCCTCTCTCTGTGTCTCCTAACAGTGCTCTGCACATACAGCCCTCCTCTCTCTGTGCTCCTAACAGCGCTCTGCACATACAGCCCTCCTCTCTCTGTGCTCCAACAGCGCTCTGCACATACAGCCCTCCTCTCTCTGTGTCTCCTAACAGCGCTCTGCACATACAGCCCTCCTCTCTCTGTGCTCCTAACAGATTCAGATTCAGATTCAGATTCAGATTTCTTTATTCACCATTTATGTTAAAAACATATAGGAACGTGTCTTGGCATTACCGTGCAGTGCATCATTTTTCACAAGTATAGACAAGTGCAGACAAGACAGAACAGTGAAAAACAACAAGACAATAAAGTGCAATGGCTAGTGAAATTCAATAAGGTCAGAGTTCAGTCCTAGAAGGGGGCAGGGGAACACCTGACTCATTTACGAGGCGTGCTGCTGAGGGGAAGAAGCTGAGTCTGTGGCGGGTTGTCAGAGTCTTGGGCAGCCGTAGCCGCCTGCCATGGGGAAGCAGGGTGAAGAGGTTGTGACCCGGGTGGGAGGGGTCTGCCATGATCTTCCTGGCCCTCCTCAGGGCCCTGGTGTCATATAGGGACCTGAGGGAGGGGAGGGCACAGCCGATGACCCTCTCCGCTGATCGTATCACCCGCTGCAGCTTGGTCTTGTCCCTGACCGTAGCCGCAGGGAACCAGGTGATGATGGAGAGGGAGAGGATGGACTCAATGATGGAGGTGTAAAACTGAGTCAACATAGTCCTTGGCAGCCTGAACTTCCTCAGCTGTAACAGGAAAAACATCCTCTTCCGGGCCTTCTTCGTGAGAGCGTCAAGGTTCAGCTCCCATTTCAGGTCCCGGGACATCGTCATGCCCAGGAAGCGGCATGACTCCACTGAGGCCACCGGGATGCCTCCCAGGTTGATCGGAGGAGGGGGGGCTGCGCTGCGCCTGAAGTCCACTACCATCGCCACTGTTTTAAGAGCATTCAGGGCCAAGTTGTTACAGTTGCACCAGCTCTGCAGCCGCGTGATCTCCCTCCTGTAGGCAGACTCATCCCCCTTGGAAATGAGGCCCACCAGGGTGGTGTCGTCCGCAAACTTCAAGAGCTTGACCGACGGGTGGAGAGAGACGCAGCTGTTGGTGTACAGGGAGAACAGTAGGGGGGACAGAACACAGCCCTGCGGGGAGCCAGTGCTGATGGCCTTTGGATTGGAGATGTTCTTACCCAGCTTCACCCGCTGCGACCTGTTGGTGAGGAAGTCCGTAATCCACCTGCAGGTAGAGTTCGGCACCCGCAGCAGGGACAGCTGGTGCTCCAGGATATGCGGACGGATGGTATTGAAGGCCGAGCTGAAGTCCACAAACAGGATCCTGGCGTAGGTCCCTGCAGTGTCCAGATGTTCCAGGACGTAGTGCAGAGCCATGTTCACAGTGTCCTCCGTGGATCTGTTGGCTCTGTACGCAAACTGCAGGGAGTCTAATAGAGGGTCTGTGATGGACTTCAGGTGGGCCAGGACAAGGCGCTCAAGGACCTTCATGACTACCGACGTCAGAGCGACAGGTCTGTAGTCATTGAGGCATGTGACCTTGGCCTTCTTCGGGACGGGGATGATGGTGGAGGCCTTGAAGCACGCTGGGACCCGACACAGCTCCAGTGAGGTATTAAAGATGTTGGTAAACACCGGGGACAGCTGGTCGGCACAGTACTTCAGGATGGCAGGTGTGACGGAGTCTGGCCCGGCCGCCTTCCGGGGATTTTGACTCCTAAACAGGCAGTTCACCTCCCTTTCTGTGACAGAGAGGGAGGAGGGGAGAGAGGAGAGGGGGGGAGGGGAGGCGGGAGAGGATGGGGGAGAGGGGTGGGGGGGGGGGGTAGCAGGGGAGACAGGGTCCCCACCGGGGGCCGGGGACCGTGGGAGTGTCCGGGGGGAGTGAAGGAAGAGGGCAGGGGGGAACATCTCTGTCTCGAACCTGCAGTAGAACTCGTTGAGCTCATTGGCGAGGAGGAGGTTGTCAGACGTCTGTGGGGACTTTGGTTTGTAGTTGGTGATAATTTTGAGGCCCTTCCAGACGGAGGAGGAATTCCCCTCAGAGAACTGCCGCTGCAGTTTCTCTGAGAAGCGCTGTTTCGCCTCCTTCACTGCTCTTGCAAAGTTGTACTTGGCCTCCTTAAACCTGTTGTTGTCTCCACTCCGCCTGGCTTCCTCCTTCTCAGTCCGCAGCTGCCGGAGGCGGGCCGTGAACCAGGGCTTGTCGTTGTTAAAAATCCTCCTGGAGCGGAAGGGGACACACATCTCCTCACAGAAGCTGGCGAATGACGTCACAGTATCTGTGTACTCGTCCAGGTTGTTGCCAGCCTCTGGCCCCGCCCACTCCACAAAGCCCCGGTCGCAGCCCGCACGCTCCAACCAGGCGCAGAGTTTCTCCCGGGCATCGCTGGACCACACTTTGAAGCGTCTTGTTACAGGTTTACAGAGTTTTAATTTCTGCCTGTAGCAAGGGATCAGATGGATTAATTCGTGATCGCTATTGCCCAGCGCGGCACGAGAGACAGAATGGTAAGCTATAGCAGTGATCCAGAGTGTTTCCTCCCCGTGTTGGACATGTGACAAGCTGCCGGTACCTCGGAAGAGCACGGCTTAGATTTGCCTTGTTAAAATCTCCGAGGACGATTACCGGGCTGTCAGGATAGTTCAGTTCAGTACACACGATCTGCTCAGCCAGTGTGTCTTGTGCTACGGTGACGTCAGCATCAGGTGGAATGTAAACACACGCGAGTATCGTAGAGCTGAATTCACGGGGAGAGTAGAATGGACGACAGTTTATGAAGAGGGTTTCTAGAGAAATGGAACAGTGCTGATTAATCACTGTAACATCCGAGCTCCAGCGATCGTTCACGAAGAGCATTAATCCCCCACCTCGCGACTTGCCGACCGTCTCAAAGTCGCGGTCCGCCCGGTGCAAGGAGAAGCCGACCAACTCTACCGCTTCATCGGGGATGAGCGGTGACAGGTGGGTCTCCGTGAACACGAACGCAGCTGTTGAGTGGAAGTCGTTACTCCTCGCTACGAGGGACCGGAGCTCGTCCATTTTATTGCAAAGAGAGTTCACGTTTGAGAGGAATATACCCGGGAGTGGAGGCCGAGTTCCCCGCCGGCGTAGGCGAACCAGGGAGCCAGCTCTTCTTCCTCGCTGCCGACTGACCCACCTTACAGCCCGGTCGAAGATCACGGTTCCCCTCACAAGTATATCCAGTAAATCCGTGGAACGGGTGAGTAGTTGAGGAAAATTGTCCGGTGCTCTGCACATACAGCCCTCCTCTCTCTGTGCTCCTAACAGCGCTCTGCACATACAGCCCTCCTCTCACTGTGTCTCCTAACAGCGCTCTGCACAGACAGCAGTGGAGGACAGTGAGAGGATCTTTACTGAGCTGATCCGCTCCATTGAGAGAAGGCGCTCTGAGGTGAAAGAGCTGATCAGAGATCAGGAGAAGGCTGAAGTGAGTCGGGCTGAAGGACTCCTAGAGCGACTGGAGCAGGAGATTGCTGAGCTGAGGAGGAGAGACGCTGAGCTGGAGCAGCTTTCACACACAGAGGATCACATCCATTTCCTCCAGGTAACATCACTGGCTCTCTGACAGTCTGCACTATGTACATTGTACATACATGGTGAAGTGTGTTCTTTATTTATACAAACATCTGCTCCATCTACACACAAATCTGTATTGAGGCTGTTCTCTTTCTGTCTGTCTGTCTGCAGAGCTCTCAGTCTCTCCCTCCTGGACCTGGAGACGTACCCAGCATCACTGTCATGCCACATGTCTCTTTTGAGTCTGTGAGGAAATCTGTCTCTGAACTGAAAGAGCGACTGGAGGACGTCTGCAAGGGGGAATTATTTAAAATCTCTTTAACAGGTTATTACTGCTGAAATACTTATATAAATCACATATGTAAAGTGTTTTAATCACTTTTGGGATCTATTTTTCATTTTTAAAAAATCTAATTAATCAATATTTATACACATGGTGTGGCCAGCCTGCTTGTTTTCACACTGCAGACTACAGCTAAGCTCCTACAGAGTGGGGTCAGAGGAAGACCTTTAATATGGGGCTTTGACATGCAGTTTACGGCACCTAATCATCCAGCAGCGGTCGCTAGAGATCGATAAGATAAACTTTAGCTCAACTTTCTTGTGATCTCTCTCTCTACAGTGGAAGCAGTCCATGTTGAAGAGCCCAAGACCAGAGAGGACTTCTTACTATGTGAGTCTGTAATTAAACCTAAATTAAAAGAATGAAGCAACATGAGAATATGATGTCATATGAAGAAAAATATGATAATATAAACTTTCTATATTAATAACTGATTTACTTTAAGGATCTCATGCATCTCCTCCTCCTTCAGATCCCTGTTAATTCAGCTGCAGTCATCCTGGTATTAAACATATGGGTCATATATGATAATATCTGTCCTACAGTCAGACTGTGTGAAGAAAGTTACAAGACCAATACACAGTGATATACAGTATAACTAATTATGATCATAATTGTGGTTGAAAATTCAGTGCAAGGAGGAAAAAAATAAGGGGATGTCATGTTTCGTGGGGTTTTGGTTTTCTTTTCTGCTGCGATTCTCGTCCTGTTTCCCGATTGAGAATCTATCCGATTTTTTCCACGTTCCGGTCCTGGGTTCTGCTTTCTCGTGCTCGTTATTCGTTTCACCTGTGCTTCTACCTGCGGGATATTTAAGTCCCTCACTTCCGCTTCCCCGGTGCTTCTTTGTCATTCATTTCGCTGATTCAGGTATAGGATTGTGTTTCCTCCTGTTAGCATTCTGCGGTATTTATTTCCGTGCTGTCCTCTACGAGACAGTGTTTTCTTTTGGTGGTTTTGTTTTGTTTCACCTTTTATCGGACGTTGTAGAGTTACGTTCCAAGGGTGTTTTCTTTGTGTTTTCTAATCTTCTATTTTTTTGCTCTACTATTGAGTTCGGGAGATTTAGTTTCGTGTTTTACTCGTTCTATTTGAGTTGGCCCTATTTTCGTGGGTAGATTTTGTTTGGCTGTTTAGCTGTCAGAAATTAGTTCCTGTTTTTCTTTTCTTTTGTTCGTGTTATATCCCCCTTATTGGTCCTCACCTCTGTGGGTGACTTGTCTGATCTCCCTCACCTCTGCGTTTGAATATCCGCTCCAAAATCCATCACAGGGGAAAGTAACTGAAATAAGATACAATCAAAAATACAAAGCTAAGTGTGAGGGAGAGGATAACAATGAAGAAAATATTAACTTTAAATATGTAAAATATGCAAGATGAGCTCTCTTCTCTTCACCTTTTAGATTCCTGTCAGCTCACACTGGACCCCAACACAGCGTATAAATACCTCTGTTTGTCTGAGGGGAACAGAGAGGTGACCCGTGTGGGGGAGATCCAGTCATATCCTGATCATCCAGAGAGATTTGAGCACTGGGCCCAAGTGCTGTGCAGAGAGGGTCTGTCTGGACGCTGTTACTGGGAGGCTGAGTGGAGTGGGAGGGGGGTTTTTATAGCAGTGTCATATCAAGAGATCAGCAGGAAAAGGTCAGGTGATGACAGTGTTCTGGGATGTAATAACAAGTCCTGGAGATTGAGCTGCTGTCCGTGCAGTTACTCTTTCTGGCACAATAATGAGATCACTGAAATATCTGCTCTCTCCTCCTCCAGAATAGGAGTGTACCTGGATCACAGGGCAGGAACTCTGTCCTTCTACAGCGTCTCTGACACAATGACCCTCCTGCACAGAGTCCAGACCACATTCACTCAGCCCCTCTATCCTGGGTTTAGGGTTTATACTTTTGGATCCTCTGTAAAACTGTGTGATCTGGGATGAGGCAGAGAAAATCTAAATCAACAGTACTCAAATCAAAAAGGGGAAATTCAAACCAATATCACAGAAAAAGGATATCACTGAAATTTAAGGATATATTTCATATATATATATATATATATATATACTCCTCAAAAAAAGTTTGGAAACGTTATTTCGGTCGATTATTCCTCCCCTTTAATAATACCAATTGGTATTGTATTTTATATCGTTGGAAAGCCTGATTAGTCACCTTTACAACGAGGTACAACTTGTAAGGATCATGCATTCGTGGAATGAGCAACACAGCTAACCGTGTGGGTAGCGGCCCAAAAAAATGTGCCAAAATCCCCTGCAATATTCTTCTGTTGGTATTCACTCTCGTTTTGAGCTTCAAGTGCTGGCAGGTGTATGCCAGTCACAGGTGTGTGACTGGCACCTGATTGGCACCGAGGAATGGGATGCCATCCCACAGCAGTGTGTGACCAGGCTGGTGACCAGCATGAGGAGGAGGTGCCAAGCTGTTGTGGCTGCGTATGGATCTTCCACACGCTACTGAGGTCCCTGACAGTGTAAAATGAATAAAGTGTAAAAATGGCCAATATGTGTTGTTTTTTCCTTTCCTTTACTGTGGGAGAGTGCAATCATCCAGTCCACCAAGCAACTCAAAACGAGAGTGAATACCAACAGAAGAATATTGCAGGGGATTTTGGCACATTTTTTTGGGCCGCTACCCACACGGTTAGCTGTGTTGCTCATTCCACGAATGCACGATCCTTACAAGTTGTACCTCGTTGTAAAGGTGACTAATCAGGCTTTCCAACGATATAAAATACAATACCAATTGGTATTATTAAAGGGGAGGAATAATCGACCGAAATAACGTTTCCAAACTTTTTTTGAGGAGTGTATATATATATATATATATATATATATTTCAATCCATGAACGGATTTACATGTAAAAATTCTATATTCTTTCATAAACCTTCATTCTTTGTAGATCACAATGTTAAAAGCAGTAGCAGGCAATGTTATAGTTAGAAACCACTGGCTGTAATGTTGCTTTATTTCTGTGATGCGCAGATATTCACTGTAGAATGATTAAGGTTTGGGTTTAAAACCTGATTGAATTTAACAATGATTTATGAGTGATTGACTCAATTTAACTCAAACTGTACAGTCGTTCAGTTACATTATTTTATTAAATAAAGGCCTTACAAGCAGTGGCATGCTCTAAGATGGATGAATATGTTCACAGAAACATGAAGAGAAAATGATTGATAATATTCACTGAAAAACAGTCCTTTGAATTAAAAAAATTGTATTGTCACCGCGTGACTATGGCGTGGATGCATCAGAGAAACAAGACGCGCCCAAGCAATAAACGCCCGTTTCAAAGAACCGACCTGTGTCTGTGTTGTTGTGAAGAGAGCTACACTTGGTGTCCAAATATTTACCCAAAATGGATAATTGTGCATCACTGTAATTCAGGAGATAATCACAATTTTTCAACAGATAAACTTTTTTGACTTGTTGGAAATATATTTGCATCTATATCATTAGATAATTTTCAACTTTTGCAAGCGATTATGAGAATGGTTATAGGTGTCCAAAAACCTACCCTATGCATATGCAATGTATCCAAAGCTATCCAAACATGAACCTATGAGGAGGTCATTAATGAGGGGATATTCAATTTCTTTAAAAGTCTCCGTTTAGTTTCCAGTGCCAAAAATGTTCAACACAGCCCCGTTCTCATCATAAAAGGTAATTTATTACCAACCAGTCAGACAAACAATGTACGAGAACAAGCACACAATTTACAGCATCATGTGAATTACTACAACTATTACTATTACAACTATTACAATTATCTACTACATAAACATACGCCAGCCCATGGATTACTGTACATGGATTACTGTACGTACATGGATTACTGTACATGGATTACTGTACGTACATGGATTACTGTACATGGATTACGGGACAACTAGCTGCCGTGTCATCCATTTACAGGTGCAGCTCAAAAAATTTGAATATCGTGAAAAAGTTCAATATTTTTTGTCACTCATTTCAGAAAGTGAAACTCATATATTATATAGATTCATTACACAGAGTGAAATATTTCAAGCCTTTATTTCTTGTAATTTTGATGATTATGGCTTACAGCTAATGAAAACCCAAATTCAGTGTCTCAGAAAATTTGAATATTAGAATTTACAGAATATTACATAAGATCAATGGTAGGGGCGGCTGTGGCTCAGGAGGTAGAGCGGGGCGTCCGCTGATCGCGGGGTTGGCGGTTCGATCCCCGGCTCCTCCTGTCCACATGTCGAAGTGTCCTTGGGCAAGACACTGAACCCCAAATTGCTCCCAATGACATACTATATATTTGGCCTTATACAATGGGGGAAATAAGTATTGGACACGTCAACAATTTTATTATCAAACATATTTTCAATGTAGCTATTCACATGAGATTTTGACCATACATTGGTATTAACTCAATAAAACTACACAGCTAAAGAAATTGTAACATTCCAATTCTTAAAAAAAGTTATGTGCAATAAAGTGAAATGACACAGGAAAAAAGTATTGGACACGCTAAATTAAATGTGGTAGAAAAGCCATATTTTTTATATTTGGTTGCATATCCTTTGCATGCCATGCAAAGTGGCTCCATAGTCGGGACGAGCGAGTGCCATTGACACAGAGGGAGGGAAGTGGTCAAGCAGGAGCGTAGTGCTGGATCAAGTCCTGTAGGTAGGAGGGGCCTGACATTTTGGCTGCAGTGTAGGCCAGGGTCAGAACCTTGAACCTGATCCTGGCCATGACTGGAAGCCAGTGGAATGACCTCAGCAGGGGGGTGACGTGTGTGAACTTCGGGAGGTTGAACACAAGCCGTTGCCCTGATGTGCTCTCTGAAGTCCAGCTGGTCATCCAGGACCACCCCCAGGTTTCTTGCAGAGCGGGAGGCGGTCACCATAGTTCCGTCGACGGTGATGGACAGGTCTAGAAGCGGGGATGTCTTGTGCGGCATGAAGAGCCAGGGACGTCACTAGGATTTAGAGACCGGGGGGGGCTTAGCCCCTAGCAGTTTATCCAATGCGCGCGCAAGTAGCGCGCGCCGAAATTTTTTCATCACATCTTTAAAGTGCTTCTTTAATTCATCATTTATTACAATAGAGAGTATAGCAGAGCATCTATCAGTGCCTGTTTTCTGTCTCACCCTCTTTTCTTTACCTGCCTCCTAAGACCTCCTGCTTCCCTCTCCTGAGTCTTCAGGATGTCCTCCTTTTTAAAAATATAAATAAGCTAAACAAATTTGGTATGATTTAAGTCTACATATTGAGGTGAGTTCAATGAAAATAGGTTAGAAAATGTATCCATCAATGCAAATGAAAAAATATATAGACTAGTTACATAAACTCACTCTTTCCAAATAAAGTTTAGGCCTATTTCTGCCTGCCACTGATATTTCTCTATTGTGTCTGAAGACAGTCTATACATTGAACAGAGGATAATGGTGTGGCGCATCCCTTAATTAGTTTAGTCACTGGTACTTAGTTCAAGCCCTAATGAAATTTGACAACACAGAACAAATGTAGTCTGAATGTTTCTCAAATATTTATTCTGCCAAATAAGACAGTATGTGAAAAAAGTAGCAACAACAAAAAAGACACGAAGGCAGCAATAAACAAAACTATCCATTCAACTGGATCAACTATCCATTCTTATCCCTATGTTTCCACTCAATGTCACTATGTAACTATGTATGTATTTCAATGGCTCACAGCTTAATGTCTACTTTGTGGGTGGAAGCGTCAAAGTATACCTTCTGTTTTTAAGGGTGGCAAAACGATCAATTACTCTGTCACGGCTAAGCTTCACTGCTATGTCATTTTCAATTGACATGACTGCAAGGTTGTGAAGCCTACTCTGATTCATTGTTTGACGCAGCCAGGAGTGCAGCCGACGCAGTACACTAAAGGACCTTTCACAAGAGCAGCTGCTTACAGGCACTGTTAGGGCAACTTGGATTATTTCCCTCAGAGATGGAAACATGTCTGGGTGTAGGAGGTTGTGCACAGCTAGCATATCTTGGGCCGCACATCCAGCTTCTGTTTTGCGAGCAAGATAATTTTTGGCTACAAGGACCTCCTCTGTTTTCAGATCTATGCTGTAGTGCCTGGCAAGTTCATCCAAGTGGGATACATTAAAGAAGTTCTCAGACTTAGGGCTGCATGCCTGGATGCCTTTTAGGAGATCTGCATCTACACTAGAAAAGCGTAGTGTAAGCTCACTAACCATCCTGTCCACACAAGGGAAAAGCAACTCCGTTTTTAAGGTCTGTGAGCTGCCCAACTCAGTGCGTGAACCCAAGGTTGTCTCAAACACAAAATCCTCCATTCTTTTCTGCTTATGCCTTTTGTTCACTTGTGGTTCTGGGACACTATGTGTTAGGCAGAGAGCCTTAGTTCTTTCATATACTTCTATGGCAAATGCATCTGTGCGTTTACCCTTCAGAGTGTCGCAGACAGCATCTTTGCCAATTAAAGCTTCTGCCAGGTCTAAAGTCTCCTTCTGAAGGGCCTTGTGGAATGATTCAGTTATAGACAGAAGTGACTGAAACATCAGTAGGGCATAGATCGTTGAGAACTTCGAGAGCTTTGCTTTAATGCCAATAGCTAAGGGAGATTTAATGGCAGACAGACACTCAAGAATGGCAGGTAATGTTGCAACAACTGCATTGATCGAACGCAGCCGGCATGCCCAACGAGTCTGTGATAGCTGTACAAGCTCAACTGCTGTCAACCCAAGCTTGGACTGAGTGTCTTTAAACATGTGGTGGTTCACCAGGGAGGTGGAAAAAAAAGAATACACACTCTCCAGAAAGTCAAAAAACTCTACAGCCTCTGAAACAGCCCTACAAGTGTGGCACAGCACTAAATTTAGTTCATGAGCGTAGCAGTGGACATAGATGGCTTCAGGGTGGAGTCTCCTAAAATGTGCTTGTACACCTCCCGTGGGCCCACTCATGACTGCAGCACCATCATATGTTTGTGCTACACACTTGAGGTCAGCAAGACCATTTTTCTCGAGCTGCTCCTGCAGCTTGTTTGTAATGGACTTGGCATCAAACTTCATAATCTCTGAAAGTGATAAAAAACGTTCCTTCACTGCCCCCTCACACACATACCTAACACAAACAGACAGTTGCTCTGTCCGCACATCCCTTGCTTCATCTGCCATTATGGCATAGATTTTGGAATTCTTCATCTCAGCTATTATCACACTGGTCACTTCCTGAGAACAGCACTCTATAATCTCATTTTGAGATGTTGGTGAAGTATAAGTGGCATTGGAAGGAGGGTTATGTTTCTGGAGAAATGGATCAAACTCCTTCAAACGGTCCATACAAGCAAGAAAGTTGCCCTTGTTAATGCTCTCCTCACTTTCATCATTGCCACGAAAAGGGAGTCCCTGACTACCTAACATAGAGGTGACTGCCACAATTCGCTTTAGATAGTCTCTCCTATCTGATATCTCCCGGGCATTACCAGTCAGCATCATCTGAGCGACATCTCCTACTTGGCTGGTTAACTTGTAGTTTTGCCATGCAATAATACTTTCTTTATGTGACTGTGCCATTTCATGCTTACTGAAGATGGACAGTGCGTTCTTCCAGTTATGGCAACCCCTACTGCCCAAAGCATCATGTTTGATGTTTTTACCAAACAATCTACATGGAAAGCAGAAAGCTGCATTCAGGTTGACGGAGTACTCCAACCATGTATGCTTCACAAACCAGCTGCTGTGAAATGCCCTCTTCTGTGTACCAAAGCTGTCATGTGGGTAGCTTTTCAGCTTTACTTGTTTGGGCCCTGTGTCTTTATGACCTAAATCATGCACACTACACAGAGGAGTTGCTTCTGCTGCTTGGTCATTTTCCTGCTCTCTGCTTGTTTGCTCTCCTTCTGGCTCTCCTTCTTGGTCTCCCTCTCCCTCCAGATCCATTTGCTCCACCTCCTCTGACTCTGGATTTGCTTGCTCTCTCTGACTCAAACTGCTTGCCTGATGACCCTTTTCCTCCTCAGTCCTTTCCTCCTCTCCTTCTGCCTCATCCTTTGAGAAGTTCAAAAACATACATTTACTTATTGAAACCCTGAAGTAAATAACTTTAATAACTTCCAAGATGGGTCACATCAGGTTGGGGGAGGGGGTTAATACTATCACTCAAATAAATGCACTAATCTAGGGGAAATGTGCAGATGCCTACAACATGTAGCCTGTGACAACATGTAGCCTATGACTCCATTATACGTTTGTGTGTAGGCCTATGCTGTATTAAATGTAGCCTATATTTAAAGGCAACATCCATAATATTCATCCAAATTATGTCTATTTAATTTATAAGGCTGCAGCCAGCTAGTTAGAGGGGAATTCCTGTGTAAAATGGAATGCTTAGCATGGACTCTTTACAGGACTAGGAACTGGGCAGCAGGTGGTGTCCACTATACAAATAACAAACCCACTACTATTAATAATAAATCTCTCACTATGCATTCACTTTCACAAAACTACAACACATCTCACTCACATGTATTTATCATCATCTCTTACTAAACGTATAAAACGTCCTTATTAATCCCCTATTGTAATTTCACCCCTTATCAATCCTTGACCTTTCTTAAAAAAAAAACATCATTATTCCCTCCCGGACACATTTCATGACACAGGAGGAAGGGGGAGACTCAAACACGCGTGCACACACACACAAACACCTTGGCGAAAGAGGAGACACAGAGGAACACTAGTGACAAGTCTCGGCGCGCAACACAAGAAACAGTCCTTTTAAATAAACTATCTTTACACTTACGAAGTTATCAATGCCTCTATTTATATGTAAGGGCCCTCATTGTACTACCAAAGAAGCGTCGGGCTACTAGGAGACTTGTTAAATGGATTTCTATTTAAGCCGACAGCAGCACTACTGACAGCTTTTTGGAAACATCGGCCAGAACTTTCGAACTCGTTACCATGCTAAGCATAAGCAAAACACATTTTACACCGGATTTCCCCATTAAGTTAGCCATAATTAATGAAATAATAAAGTAGTTTTGGCTGGTCGTTAGTTCATGGACACAAGAAGACCACTTGTTGGAAGAACGTAAAAAAACTCGACCTGTATGCCTAGTAGATCTTGACTGACTTCGCAGGCTCCGTCAGCATCAGCTGCTCTGCCACTCACCGTGCTCTGCTTCTCCCTCACACTCGTCAGGTACCTTCGTATATCCATCTGTAAATCCTCTTCTTCTTTGGGGTTTAACGTCTTCTTCTTCTTTGGGGTTTAACGCTGTAAATCCTCTTTTGTCAATTTCTCTCTTATTTCTTACGCCGAGTGCCAAGTTGCCAACCCGACCCTTCAGAAAATGTAACGTTAACGTGACCCCTCACCCCTAGCCCCTCCCGCCAGCGCTCTCGGAAACAATATCCAAATTAAAGTATTAGTATTAGTATTTATTTCAACTCATAGTCTGGTTTATTATGTTAAGTGCAGGTATGTTACGATTTCCTTAACCAAAAAAAAAAAAAATACAATATTTTTGTAGGGGGGGCTTTTGAACCTCTTGCTTAGCCCCCCCAAAATAGGCCTAACGACGTCCCTGTGAAGAGCAGCTCAGTCTTGTCGAGGTTGAGCTTCAGGTGATGGCTAGACATCCACTCAGAGATGTCAGCCAGGCAAACAGATATCCTCTCTTTAATCTGTGGGGTAGAGGGAGGGAAAGAGAGGAAGAGTTGAGTGTCATCAGCATAACAATGGTAGGAGAAGCCATGTGAATTAATAACCAAACCAAGAGACTTAGTGTAAATGGAGAACAGCAGAGGACCCAGTACAGATCCCTGCGGGACTCCTGTAGAAAGAGGATGAGGTGCAGAGATAGAGCCCTTCCAGGAGACTTGGTAGGATCTGTCTGTGAGATAAGTAAAACAAGAGAGAGCAGTTCCAGAGATGCCCATCTCAGCCAGTGTGGAGATCAGGAGTTTGTGGTTGACCGTATCAAATGCTGCAGACAGGTCAAGGAGAATCAGGACAGAGGAGAGGGAGGAGGCTCTAGCAGTGGCGAGTGCCTCGGTCACAGCCAGAAGTGCAGTTTCAGTTGAGTGGCCGGTTCTGAAGCCGGACTGATGAGGGTCGAGCAGGTTGTTCTGGTGGAGAAAAACAGACAGTTGGTTAAGGGCAGCGCGTTCAACAGCTTTTGACAAGAGTAACCGGGTAACCGGCTCTGCGGTGGAACAGGAGGGCTGGAATGTGGCAGGACTGGAGACACGACAGTCAAAAACAGAGTCCAAAAATCTGGGTCACGAGAACACAGGTCGCGACAGCAACCAAAAAAAAAAACCCAACAGGGAAAAGGATGAGGGATAACAAAATAAACCGGATAACTCGAAGATATTTCGCAAACGCTAGAATAACAAATGGTGAGGAACTCGTAACAAAGGACTGAAAGCACAGAGTATAAATACACTAAGGGAGACAAGAAAAAATGAAGATCAGGTGTGAGGAATCGGGAAGGGCAAATGACAGACAGGTGCACATAATAAAACAATGAGGAGAGCAGATAATAAAATAACAAGGGGACACGGATCGGATTCACACATAACACAGACTTGAACATGAACTGGGTAGTTAGGCAAGTGCATGCAATTAGAGAATGGTAAGCGGAAACGAGAGTCAGCTGTAGTTAACAGAGGAACCAAAGAAAGATAATTAGTGATAGAACAGGCAGAATGAGAGACAGCTGCAGTGAGGAAAGAAGATGACGTTAGTTAGTCAGTAGAAAACCCTGATTCTATGGCATTAGTAGATTAGTATTATATACAAGTTAGTCATTAGTAGATTAGTAGACCCTAATTCTAAAATGTTAGTGGTTGTTAGTTAATTAGTATTATTTACAATTAAGTAATTAGTAATAAAGGAAGTGCATGACAGAGGATATACTGAGAAAACCGAAATCCCCACAGACTCCCAAAAAGTGTGACGAAGACAGGGAGTGACAGAAATACAAAACACAGAAGTGAAACCACAAATAATCAGTAACAAATACAAAACAGACAGAACTCAGAACATAACAGCATGTATGTTCTTTAATTCTGAATTCAGCACCACTAATGTAAAACTTTGTGACATCATAAACAATATAACACAACCTAGCTAGCCTTTCTGTGGCTAGCTAGCTATACTATTATGAATACGCCATAAAACGCACACGCACACCTTGTACAGAAGGCAACACTTAGCTATGGAATCCATGCTGTCTGCTTCAGATGAAGAGTCATGGATGTAAATCTCCATGCTGACGCTTGACAACTCTGGCTTTGTGTTGCTTCTGCTATGGTAATATAGCGCATTTGTTTGTCTATCCACGGTGGCCCCCTAGTGGTGGGTCCCAATTATAGTAGTCTATTCATATTTCTCGGAAATTATAAATTAAAACTAGCTAATTAATTAAGAACAACTCAAATTTGCGACTCAAGAAAAGTGTCACTGCTTGGGAAACCATTAGTGTATATCTTTATCATCCTCTCAGTTGTCAATTCGCATTGTTCTTCTCTGCACAATTAGTTTGTTCCTTTGCGGACGTTTGTTGTCACAACAACGCCGGTCAACCAGACGATATAGCCTATTATAATCATGTGGAACATTTTCTCCCACTATTCTGCCGGTCAGGTGGTGCTTTCTTATCAGCAGGTGTTGTGTGTTTCGTGTGTTAGCATAGCATAGCTACTATGCTTGTATCTTATAGTTGAGGAGGTAAAGACGTTTAGAAGAATTTGAGAGACACATATGTAAGAAAACAAGAGTGAGGAGATAAAGTAGGATTTACTAATAAAGTAATGTTATTTTGTATATTTCACAAACTGCCCCATTAATTTATAAAATGCCCTGGATTTTCAGTCAGTGAGGGCCAAAATTGCCCCCTTAAAAAAATATATTTTCTACACTGTAGGCACTGGATTAGCCTTGTCACCTGACTAATCATACAGTTAGTGGTTAATTGTGACCCTCGTGAAAGCAATTTATGATCCTAGCACGCAGAGGAAAGAAAATAAACAGATATAATTTCAAACAATAAAAGTTGTTGAGTGACCGAATACACCATTATCCATCTGGTATACTGCACACAGACAGATTCAATATACTTGCCACAATTTGTAATTTATCCATGCATTTGTAGTGGTTCGTGGCTGTTTGTTTGCTTTTCTTTTGCGGTTCTCATTCCGCTTTCACGATTGTTAGTCTATCGGATTTTTTTTCACGTTCCGTTTCGGGGTTTGCCATCCCCATTAGTGTTTTCACCTGTGCTTCTACCGGCAGGGTATTTAAGTTCCTCACTTCCGGTTCTCCTGTGCTTGTTTGTCTTTTGACATTGCATTCGAGCCAGGTATAGGCATCTGTAGTGGTTTGTAGGTACTAGCGTCCTCCTGATATTAAACTTTGTTTATGACTTGCTATTTAGTTATTAGTCAGGTATAGAATTGTTTCCTCCTGTTAGCGTTCTGCGCTATTCATTTTGTACATTACTGTTCTCTAGGAGACAGTTTTTTTTTGTACATTTGCTTTTTGGTTTTACACTCTTCCGGCTCTGAGCTAAGGTAGCCGAAGGTGTTCTTTTGTTTGCTAGATTTCCCGTACTAGCTAATTATGTGAGCTCGGGAGATTTGGTTGGTATTTCACTAGTTTTCTAGTTTGCCCGTTTTAGTGGGTTGATTTTAGTTTTTGGCTGTTAGCCTCAAGGAATTAGTTCCTGTCTTTTCTTTCTTTTCTTTTATTATTTTCTCTCCGTTATCGGTCCTCACGGTTGTGAGCTGACTTGTTCTGATTTCCCCACTTTCACGTTTGAATCTCGGAACCATTAAAAACCATTACAACATGCACACAAAACAACAACAGCTCAATAGATCAGCTTTTACCATAAGAAAACCCACAGTTAACAAACTCATAGAAGTTATTAAAAAGTTTTTAATTTTTGTCCAAGCATAAAGCTGTGCTACACAGCGCTTCTAAGGAATTCGGTTACTGAGCAAGATTCAGATCTATCAATGAAACTCCCACCTGGCCAATGTAAAATGTGATTGGACAGTTGGTATTCTGTTGTGTCGTACCATTCCCAGTATCTCACTTTCTGATTTCCAGATTTGGGGACCTGGAGATGGATATCTCACCAATACGACAGTGCTAGCACGGCTCAGCACAAGGGTTTAGGGGCAGAACTCAGGTGGTTTGTGCCAATATTCTTCACTCCTCACCTCCTTTCCTCCACTCGTCTCCTACCCGGAAGTATCCAAATTTCCTGTACATTTTAAGTACAAGTAGTTGCATGTACAATAGGCTATACAATGTACCTGACATTGCGGTTTGCGTCAAGATATGAATTCATATATAACCATAAATATGTAATTAATATGTAATCTGCAACATTCTGTAAATCCCGCGCAGCTAGACCAATGAGGGAATAGCTCGGAGCGAAGGTTTAAGCGTGATGTATTCGCTATTGCTGTGGGAAAAGGTAAAAGTTATTGTGAAATATCACTCATTTATTTACTCATTTATCTGACTCCAATTAGAATTGATGCTTGATTGCGAGTGGAATTATGTTCTGTTGAAACTATCTATACCGGGGACGCTGATAGCCCCGGATACGGGGTGCAGACTGACACACTGAATCGGACTGACTAGCTCAGAGACCCTAACCCATAAAAACTCAGAGGGTTTTGAACATGTCACCATCACAGGTGCTCAAAGGTTTTAGAACATAGAATCCTCCTAGTACTGGCTAAGGCCTAGCAGATCAGTCACATTACCACAAACAAGATGACCAGGCAAATCAAGTCTAGTAAGAGAATAATGTATTAGCCAGGCCCATGCTGGTGTGACTATAGGACCACTACAGCACCAGGAGACCTGTTAAGCAGATTCTCCCATAATGGGAGCTTGCACTCAGCCCTGAGCGAGGCGCATAGGTTCTGACTCCGAGACTCAAGAATACACACCACAGTGTTCAGAACACTGCAGCTCAGATCCTATACTCTGGTTAAACAATTGGAGCTGGAAAAGGGTTGAAAAGAAAGATACAGATGATGTGAATCATGGTAATTTATTAATGACAATAATCACTGGTTACGACTGTGAGAGCAAATATGAACACATTCAATACCTATAGCTAAACACAGGATAACATGCTGCTAAGACAAAGAAACATGAACAGGTTTACCAACAAAGTATATAACCAAATGATTCTGTACGGTGTGACTATGGTACCAGGAGAACTGTTAAGCAGATTCTCCCATACGGTGTGACTATGGTACCAGGAGACCTGTTAAGCAGATTCTCCCATACGGTGTGACTATGGTACCAGGAGACCTGTTAAGCAGATTCTCCTTGAATGTTTCTTTGGACTTCCCTTAAATGCAGTCCTGAGCAGGCTTTCCACATTCAAAAATTCCCTTTGTTTGTCCAAATAAGGTCTGGCAGGAAGAGATGTAACTCCTCACCACCTGGAGACCCCCCTCCAGGAAGATAAACTGCATAGTCTACTCCCCCCGATCTAGTGATAGTAATAAGGTTCTTTTAACGATGGCGCGTGATCTCATGATCTTCCCTATCAATTATCTAGATACCAGGTGAGGTCCCGGTGATGGGCACTTTATGTTCCAGATACTTATATGGACAAGCGCATCCCTGATAACCTATACAATCCACCTTTCTTTCACATTCTTTATTCCTTCTCATGTATTCGTATACTTTCACATACCCCACACTTCAATTGGCATTAATCCCGGTTCACCACATTTATCATATTATCCACAATTATTTACATGCACATACATATGATGCAATATACATATACAGCTTTGTTTCAGTCCAGGATACATTTAACATAGGGTGCTTGTTCACAGGTCTTTTACGGCCTGTGATCAGGCCTGGGTTCCCGGCGTCATTAGGAGGAACAAACATCGCAAAACTGCCTGCAGAATGTCTTCTAATGTCCAGGGTCAATTCCAGCTGTCGTTTACGATGCCATGAGAGGTCAGCAAAGGGTTCTCAGGCCACCTGGTGAATTGTTTTATTGCACCCTCAAGGAAGTCGTTTATGACTGATAATCCAAAGGATCAATAATTCTAATTAGATTCCAAAGTCTTACAATTTGATTAGGACACATAGATCCGTCTCCGGGGCACGGAGGAGAGGAGGAGGTAGTGGAGAAAAGGGGGGTGCATTTTTTCAGTATTGGGCATAGGTATTGGGGTGCACCCCAGGGTAATTGTGATAGGTAAAGAAGCGGCAGGAACACCGTGTGCTTTTGAGGACAGTGCTTCAGTCAATCAGAAGGCGTTGCAGCAAGAGTATGATTGGGTATTCCAAATTAGGTGAAAATGGAGGCAAAGCATTAAAAAACAGTTCTGCCAAAATTGCTAATGGCTTCCCCTGTGCCTTCCCAACTCCTGGCAAAATTGTGATGAATATTAACCAGATTTTTATTTATTTTTTGGGTAAACCATGGGCTGTGGAGATACTGTCGACAAAAAACAATGGTAATTTACTTTGTAAGCACTCTCATTAATTTAGAAGTTTTAGAGCTTTCAACCATTGATGCAACATTGTCAGAAATGCAGCTACTGTAAGCCTATGTATGGGCATGAGAAGATTAGGACAAAATAATGCTTTGTTGTGTTGTTTTACTGCTTGGGTGTTTGTTCAAGAGTGTGTTCTGGTGCGTAATTCTTCTATAATGTATGTCCGTGCTTCGAGAATAGTATTAAAAGACAGTCCTAAAGCACAGGACAAGAGAGATGCATAGATGCATAGATGCATTTAATCATGCAATGTGATGCTCGAGGTCTAGGCGGTAATCGCACTTTATGATTTTTGGTAGCTGGGATTTACGTCACCGAAACGCAGGTGTCGGGTGACGTTTGTATGTCGGGTGACGTTTCACGTATGTCTTTTTGCAGTGCTCATGCGCAGAGGGCCTGCCAGTGAGAGCAAAGCGCCTGTGAACGCAGAGGTTAAACCAACCAAGCTAGCAATGTTTCTGAACGTCACATAATAGCGAATACTATTATTTTATATAAATATTTTCTGTACATTTTGAGTGACTGGAATTGAAAACGGATCGAAAGAGGAAGGTTATCCTTGTCGTTCGTTCGTGGGTGAGTTTTTTTTGTTTTTGTAAAGGCGTTGTAGCTAGCTAATTGTACGTTATTGTTTTAACTACGGTGGGCGAGGGTGGTGATTATTAATAATAGCGAGCTTGCTAACGTTGACCACTTCGCGTTAGCTAACAGTAATTAGCTAAATTAGATTGCTAATGTTAGTTACACGGCCACACTTAAGGGCACTGTGCCAGATAACATTAGCATTGTGCATCCGTTTGTTACGTTTCGTTAGCTGACTCTTGCTATCTCTGACGTGTTTACAACATGGGCAGAAACGAAACGCAATTTATCTAATGCATTGGATAACTCGTTACCTTAAAACGCCAGCTACCCTTGTACTTAGCTAACGTAGCTAGCTAGTTAACTAGCGAGTTAACTGTTAGCTCTACAGCCGATTTCGTTGGACATTATTCAGTCTCTAGTCGTTGTTTGGCTAGCTTGCTAGCCATGGCCAAGCGGTAACATTAGCTACCAGAAGTAACTTGTTAGAAGCATGCTAGCTAGCTAATTAACGTAATTGACTGGCTAACTACATCATTCACGTTGTTTCTCGGCGGTAGATTGCTGTAGCCGTACTTGACTATCAAGTTGACGTGCGATTCATTTGTATGCCGTTAGCCAATAACGCTATGCATTAACGCTATTGCTAGGCAGTGAATATCAGGGTAGCTTATCGTGGTTGGCGAGCGCTTACAGTTAACGTTAGCTGGTTTGGCAGTAGTGGCAGCAAAAACCTAGGCTGTGTCCGAATCAGAGCCCTATCTACTGCGCCCTGTCTCCTGCGTACAGTGCACTGGCAGAAGTGTGCACTGTTAGCCCGTGAAAAATATCCGCCATACTATTTTCCAACCGCACTGTGGAAGTGTCGTAAGCAGGTCATAAGACGTCCCACCAGTGTTGCCATATCCGCGGTTTTACAGCTAAATTGGGATACTTTCAAAGTGCGGTCATGGGGTAAGAATGAAAAGTCGCAAAGCACGCACTTATTTTAAAATTAAAAACGTGATAAAATACGTTCGTTTCGGTTAAAAATAGCCTATAATTTGGGCTAATTTTGTGTCGCTATTTGGTGGGAAAGTCTTACAAGATCTGGCAACCCTGCACACCACTCTTGCGCTGCCATGTCACGTGTTGTTTTTGTTGTATTTGAGGGAAAACCTTGGCGAAGCTGCACCTCATTTTTTTAAAAGGAAGCTTTGTCATATTTATGTGACCAAAATGTTCCTGTACTTCTTAAAAGGTTGATGCCAGCCCGTGTCCGAATCAGCACTCTTCCACACTGTTGAGTAGCCTTGGTGACTAGATAGGGCGAGAAAGTCAGAGTACACGAACATTTTTCAAATTGCAGTATACTTCAAACACCCGGATTACACACTTACTTCCTGGGTTTCGGTGAGTACATTCGGGAGCACACTTCAAGAAGTACACAAACATTTTGGTCGCATAAATATGACGTGAAGCTTTGTTTTTTAAAAATGACGTGGAGCTTTGCTGACGTTGCCCTTCAAATACAACAAAAACAACACCTGACATGGCAGCGCAAGAGTGCGGCGCAGGGTTGCCAGATCCTGCAAGACTTTCCAGCCAAATGTTGACTTAAAAATGGCCTAAAAGTATTTTTAATTGAAACAAATGTATTTGAAATAGAAATTATTATATATATTTTTTTAAGTGCATGCTTTGTGCATTTTTAACTGTGACTGCACTTTGGAAGTATCCCAATTTTGCTGTAAAACCGCGGATGTGGCAACACTGGTGGTACGTCTAAGGATCTGCTTACGACAATTCCACGGTGTTGTTTGAAAATAGTATGGCGGATATTTTTTGCGGACTGCTAAACAGTGCACGTTAAACGGCACACTTCGGCCAGTGCACTGTACGCAGGGGACAGGGCGCAGTAGATAGGGCTCTGGTTCGGACACAGCCCGAGATTGGAGGGTCCGGAGGGACCTGGGCGGGACCTGGTTGTTACGTACTGTGCTGTGATTGGTTACGTGAATTCATGTGAGGTTATGTTTAGTGTGGGTTTGTGTGAGCTCTTCTGCTCTTATTCATTAGTGTGGGTTTGTGTGAGCTCTTCTGCTCTTATTCATTAGTGTGGGTTTGTGTGAGCTCTTCTGCTCTTATTCATTAGTGTGGGTTTGTGTTAGCTCTTCTGCTCTTAATCATTAGTGTGGGTTTGTGTGAGCTCTTCTGCTCTTATTCATTAGTGTGGGTTTGTGTGAGCTCTTATGCTCTTATTCATTAGTGTGGGTTTGTGTTAGCTCTTCTGCTCTTATTCATTAGTGTGGGTTTGTGTTAGCTCTTCTGCTCTTATTCATTAGTGTGGGTTTGTGTGAGCTCTTCTGCTCTTATTCATTAGTGTGGGTTTGTGTGAGCTCTTCTGCTCTTATTCATTAGTGTGGGTTTGTGTGAGCTCTTCTGCTCTTATTCATTAGTGTGGGTTTGTGTGAGCTCTTCTGCTCTTATTCATTAGTGTGGGTTTGTGTGAGCTCTTCTGCTCTTATTCATTAGTGTGGGTTTGTGTTAGCTCTTCTGCTCTTATTCATTAGTGTGGGTTTGTGTGAGCTCTTCTGCTCTTATTCATTAGTGTGGGTTTGTGTTAGCTCTTCTGCTCTTATTCATTAGTGTGGGTTTGTGTGAGCTCTTCTGCTCTTATTCATTAGTGTGGGTTTGTGTGAGCTCTTCTGCTCTTATTCATTAGTGTGGGTTTGTGTGAGCTCTTCTGCTCTTATTCATTAGTGTGGGTTTGTGTGAGCTCTTCTGCTCTTATTCATTAGTGTGGGTTTGTGTGAGCTCTTCTGCTCTTATTCATTAGTGTGGGTTTGTGTGAGCTCTTCTGCTCTTATTCATTAGTGTGGGTTTGTGTTAGCTCTTCTGCTCTTATTCATTAGTGTGGGTTTGTGTGAGCTCTTCTGCTCTTATTCATTAGTGTGGGTTTGTGTGAGCTCTTCTGCTCTTATTCATTAGTGTGGGTTTGTGTGAGCTCTTCTGCTCTTATTCATTAGTGTGGGTTTGTGTGAGCTCTTCTGCTCTTATTCATTAGTGTGGGTTTGTGTGAGCTCTTCTGCTCTTATTCATTAGTGTGGGTTTGTGTTAGCTCTTCTGCTCTTATTCATTAGTGTGGGTTTGTGTGAGCTCTTCTGCTCTTATTCATTAGTGTGGGTTTGTGTGAGCTCTTCTGCTCTTATTCATTAGCGTGGGTTTGTGTGAGCTCTTCTGCTCTTATTCATTAGTGTGGGTTTGTGTTAGCTCTTCTGCTCTTATTCATTAGTGTGGGTTTGTGTGAGCTCTTCTGCTCTTAATCATTAGTGTGGGTTTGTGTTAGCTCTTCTGCTCTTATTCATTAGTGTGGGTTTGTGTTAGCTCTTCTGCTCTTATTCATTAGTGTGGGTTTGTGTGAGCTCTTCTGCTCTTATTCATTAGCGTGGGTTTGTGTGAGCTCTTCTGCTCTTATTCATTAGTGTGGGTTTGTGTTAGCTCTTCTGCTCTTATTCATTAGTGTGGGTTTGTGTGAGCTCTTCTGCTCTTATTCATTAGTGTGGGTTTGTGTGAGCTCTTCTGCTCTTATTCATTAGCGTGGGTTTGTGTGAGCTCTTCTGCTCTTATTCATTAGTGTGGGTTTGTGTGAGCTCTTCTGCTCTTATTCATTAGTGTGGGTTTGTGTGAGCTCTTCTGCTCTTATTCATTAGTGTGGGTTTGTGTGAGCTCTTCTGCTCTTATTCATTAGTGTGGGTTTGTGTGAGCTCTTCTGCTCTTATTCATTAGTGTGGGTTTGTGTGAGCTCTTCTGCTCTTATTCATTAGTGTGGGTTTGTGTTAGCTCTTCTGCTCTTATTCATTAGTGTGGGTTTGTGTGAGCTCTTCTGCTCTTATTCATTAGTGTGGGTTTGTGTTAGCTCTTCTGCTCTTATTCATTAGTGTGGGTTTGTGTGAGCTCTTCTGCTCTTATTCATTAGTGTGGGTTTGTGTGAGCTCTTCTGCTCTTATTCATTAGTGTGGGTTTGTGTGAGCTCTTCTGCTCTTATTCATTAGTGTGGGTTTGTGTTAGCTCTTCTGCTCTTATTCATTAGTGTGGGTTTGTGTGAGCTCTTCTGCTCTTATTCATTAGTGTGGGTTTGTGTGAGCTCTTCTGCTCTTATTCATTAGCGTGGGTTTGTGTGAGCTCTTCTGCTCTTATTCATTAGTGTGGGTTTGTGTTAGCTCTTCTGCTCTTATTCATTAGTGTGGGTTTGTGTGAGCTCTTCTGCTCTTATTCATTAGTGTGGGTTTGTGTTAGCTCTTCTGCTCTTATTCATTTGCTAATTTAGGTTTATGGTAATAGAGGCTGTCATGAGCTGCTCATACTTCGCTAGGCGAGCTAGCTTTTGGAATAGCGTCAGCTGGCCAGTACTAGCTATGCACATTAATTCGGTAGCTATATGCATAATGTTAATAGCTCAGCCATTTAGCCATATTACCTGTGCATATTAGTTACCTATCGGACAGTCATTCTGCCTGTTTAAACCTGTTTAAACCCATTCGAGTTAGGATGGTGCATAATCACAGTGACTGAAGTAAAAACTCTTTTTGTACCGCCTAGCTGTGTTACATCTAACCTTTATTAAACTGTTGCATGTGCATATTATGTTTCAAACTGTATTTGAATCTACTGCCATTTTATAATAATGTATTATCTATTGTCCTCTGTTATCCATCAAGGTATTTTATAGTAAGGGAATATTCACCTTGTTTTGTAGACCTTAATTGTAATAGTTCAGTGCAGTGTCATTTATTGGTGCTGTATCTGGGAGCACGGTTGCTTCAATGGCTGGACCTCGAGTTCTGAGACTCAATTACAGGATCTGGTCTCCAGTATTTTGCCTCATTTGATTAAAAAAAGCATAAATGAAACATTCCTATTTCCAACAGTACTTCATATGCAAGATATGTAGGCTCCTTCCATCAAAGTATGTACTTTATGCATTGCATTCAGATTGGTTTGAAATAACAAACTGTTGTGCTCCTTTCAGAAGTAATGGTGAGCAGATTGTTCCCATATTGTTTTATTATTTTTATTTTTTTCCGTCAGAATACTGTCTACACTGTGAAGCTATGTTGGAATGCAGTGATTTTTGTCATTGTCTAAAATAAATGTGTTGCTGCCTGTATGCAGGTTGCTTTACTGCACTGTACTGGCAGCAGTGAAGTAGCTTAGATGTTGTCAGACAGGGAGGCTTACAGCAGGAAATGGCAGTGTCTGCCAACACCTCTCTGTTGGAATGAATTATGGGAAGTGTAGTTCTGTGGATTCCCAGAAATTATCAAGGTGAGGTCAAGGCCACAGAAAAACATAGCGCAGGTGGTGTGAACGCAGTGTTTAGTGCACCGTTTATGAAATTGGCCAGTTATGAAAGTAACTATTTTTTTCTGCTTTCTTGTGTTGCGATAAAGGGCCAATCAGAGAAGCCTATTGGAAATGGAAGATAGGTAACATGGGTAACCATGGTTCTATGAGTGTACGGGACAAACTGATTGGCTCTACTCCCCTGCTGGGGAATATGCTGAAAATGCACATTATTCCAATGCTGAATCAATGGACATGAGGCCCTTTTATTGGACACAGGATGCTGCAGTTGTCGTTGAGTTTTATTCAGTCTTAAAGCCGATTCCCATAGACAGCCAATCAGTTTGTTCTTACAGCCACAGAACCAGGGTTGCCTTACATAACTGGATGCTTTACATTCATTAGACTGCTGTATAAAATGTTGTGTTTTGTTTATTTCAGGTGTTGAGAAGAAAGTTTCGCTTGAATGCCCAAAATCTAATCTACAGACGTTTAACCATGAATAAGAACAAGCGGGAAAAGGAGTACTACAGTCTCGACGTGGGCGACTCGACGTTCACGGTTTTGAAACGCTATCAGAACCTAAGACCCATCGGGTCAGGGGCACAGGGAATCGTCTGGTAAGTTGAGATGCAGAGTTGATGGAAAAAATTAAAAATTATAATATGATTTATGATATGATGCAAAGGACGGTGTTTGAACAGTATAAATCCATTGAATTTGTCCAGACTGTTTAATATGAAGTGATATGTTTACTACAGAATTAGTTAGTGTGCAAAATATAGGCCTCCATTTAGACCCCCTGATATTCAAGTAGCCAGCTTGCTAACTGAGAAAAATAGAAGATAATTTTTTTTTGATGGTTCTGGTTCACTCTGACATTAATCTAAGCATGCCTAAGTTTTCTCAAACGGTTATAAAGTAATGGACTAATTATGATTTTAGTGTTTGTAAGCGTTGGTTGTGTCCAATAATAATGTAGCCGCAATCCTGCCTTTTTTTCTTTAGTAATTTGTCCTGCTGTGTTTACATGTCTTTTCTCTACTGCAACTGATGGTAATGATGTAATTTGCATTGCATGCAAATTGGGGGGCGGCTGTGGCTCAGGAGGTAGAGCGGGGCGTCCGGGGGTACAGGGGCGGCTGTGGCTCAGGAGGTAGAGCGGGGCGTCCGGGGGTACAGGGGCGGCTGTGGCTCAGGAGGTAGAGCGGGTCGTCCGGGGGTACAGGGGCGGCTGTGGCTCAGGAGGTAGAGCGGGGCGTCCGGGGGTACAGGGGCGGCTGTGGCTCAGGAGGTAGAGTGGGGCGTCCGGGGGTACAGGGGCGGCTGTGGCTCAGGAGGTAGAGCGGGGCGTCCGCTGATCGCAGGGTTGGCGGTTCGATCCCCGGCTCCTCCTGTTCACATGTCGAAGTGTCCTTGGGCAAGACACTGAACCCCAAATTGCTCCCAATGAGCAGGCTAGCACCTTGCCGCCATTGGTGTGTGAATGTGTGTGTGAACGGGTGAGTGAGAGGCCACTGTAAAGCGCTTTGGATAAAGGCGCCATATACGTGCAGTCCATTTACCAATTAAACACCAGCGACCAGCGTTTTTTTTTTTTTGTCTATTGTAACAACTCTGTGATATAACTAGCCGGTGAGCCACAAGTCAGTAACGGTTTGGTTGGAGCTTGGGGATCACACTGGGTCTCGTTATTATTCAGGGGTTTTGCACCTGAATTACTGCACAATGATGTCAATTCTTCAATCCCTTTAAAATGTTGTGTTTTACAGGTGTCTCGGTGGCTTAGCCTATAAGAGCGTTGCAAGCCGGTTCGAATCCGGCAGTGCGACCTTTGACCTTTGTTGCATGCGTTTCCCTCTTTCTCGCTCCCATTCTTCCTGTCATCCAAAAAGCCCTAAAAATATCGCTTTAAAAAAATTGTATTGTATTGTGCATCTATTTATTCTGTTTTTCAGCTCATCATTTGATCATAACCTTGACAGAAATGTTGGGATTAAGAAACTGAGCCGGCCGTTCCAGAACCAGACGCACGCAAAGAGGGCGTACAGAGAGCTGGTGCTGATGAAGTGTGTGAACCACAAAAATGTGAGTCTCTGTCTCCTTTGTACTGGTTAAACATTCTACTAGGGATGCAGGTTATACCGGTTTCACCATATACCGCCGTATGAAAATGGAGGGTTATCACACCGTAGACATTTGCTTATCTAAGGTTTTGAATTCTACATGTTATTTTAGCACAAACGCAACTCAATGGAAAATGAGGCGACTCGTGTAAGAGCGTTGAATCCATGACATTTCCTCCTCACTCAGCTGCCAATCAGCACGTGAGTCACACACACAGCGGGCGCGCTGATCGCTTATTTAAAAAGGTCCTGCATCTTTTACTCCTCCCCGTTTGGTTTGTTCATAAAGGAGATGTACGGACATTTCTCTCAACAGGGAGTTATAGAAATGCATACTTTCATTTAAGTTTTTAAAAATATATTTTTCAAGTAATTAAAATTTTTGCTTTCAATATAAAGTATAAAATATCTTTGCAGGACATAATACCATTGTGAAAATACAATAAACAATCCCTCCTGGATTTTGCGATGTCGCAAGAGCTTGCATTTTCCACGAAAAATGGTCAAATCGAGCTGCCACACAATGGTTTCAAACACAAATAGGCAATTTACAAAATGTTTTCAGCCAAATGCTGGTAAAATGTTGAGTGTGGCGGGTAAGATTTTTACTCTAGCAGCCACTTTGGCTGGTAACCAACCAGGTTGTGGTATATTGTAAAAGGTAATGTGGCTGGTAAAATGTTGAAAATGGCTGGTGATTTTTCAGATCCACTAGCCACTCTGGCCAGTAGGTGAAAAAGTTAATTTCATGCCCTCCAATGGTGTATAAACCTAGCGGAGATCCCTGCTGCTGGAACGTATCGTTTCAGAGTTTGCTGCTGTGAGTCACGCTTTTTACAAAGTCGCTTAGCCAATCTTGGATCTCAAAGGTTAATATGGTGATTTTCAAAGTAAAAGAAAGTAGTCTAATCGAGCCGCCTCCATCTCAGCTGTGCGTGTATGTGATGAGCTCCTGCGTGTGTATGTGATGGGCTCCTGTGTGTGTATGTGATGGGCTCCTGTGTGTGTATGTGATGGGCTCCTCCTTGTCTATGTGATGGGCTCCTGTGTGTGTATGTGATGAGCTCCTGCGTGTGTATGTGATGAGCTCCTGCGTGTGTATGTGATGGGCTCCTGCGTGTGTATGTGATGGGCTCCTGTGTGTGTATGTGATGGGCTCCTCCTTGTCTATGTGATGGGCTCCTGTGTGTGTATGTGATGGGCTCCTGCGTGTGTATGTGATGGGCTCCTGTGTGTGTATGTGATGGGCTCCTGTGTGTGTATGTGATGGGCTCCTCCTTGTCTATGTGATGGGCTCCTGTGTGTGTATGTGATGGGCTCCTGTGTGTGTATGTGATGGGCTCCTGCGTGTGTATGTGATGGGCTCCTGTGTGTGTATGTGATGGGCTCCTGTGTGTGTATGTGATGGGCTCCTCCTTGTCTATGTGATGGGCTCCTGTGTGTGTATGTGATGGGCTCCTGTGCGTGTATGTGATGAGCTCCTGCGTGTGTATGTGATGGGCTCCTGTGTGTGTATGTGATGGGCTCCTGTGTGTGTATGTGATGGGCTCCTCCTTGTCTATGTGATGGGCTCCTGTGTGTGTATGTGATGGGCTCCTGCGTGTGTATGTGATGGGCTCCTGTGTGTGTATGTGATGGGCTCCTGTGTGTGTATGTGATGGGCTCCTGTGTGTGTATGTGATGGGCTCCTGTGTGTGTATGTGATGGGCTCCTGTGTGTGTATGTGATGGGCTCCTGTGTGTGTATGTGATGGGCTCCTGTGTGTGTATGTGATGGGCTCCTGTGTGTGTATGTGATGGGCTCCTGTGTGTGTATGTGATGGGCTCCTGTGTGTGTATGTGATGAGCTCCTGTGTGTGTATGTGATGAGCTCCTGTGTGTGTATGTGATGGGCTCCTGTGTGTGTATGTGATGGGCTCCTGTGTGTGTATGTGATGGGCTCCTGTGTGTGTATGTATGTGATGGGCTCCTGTGTGTGTATGTATGTGATGGGCTCCTGTGTGTGTATGTGATGGGCTCCTGTGTGTGTGTATGTGATGGGCTCCTGTGTGTGTATGTGATGGGCTCCTGTGTGTGTATGTGATGGGCTCCTGTGTGTGTATGTGATGGGCTCCTGTGTGTGTATGTGATGGGCTCCTGTGTGTGTATGTGATGGGCTCCTGTGTGTGTGTGTGATGGGCTCCTGTGTGTGTATGTGATGGGCTCCTGTGTGTGTATGTGATGGGCTCCTGTGTGTATATGTGATGGGCTCCTGTGTGTGTATGTGATGGGCTCCTGTGTGTATATGTGATGGGCTCCTGTGTGTATATGTGATGGGCTCCTGTGTGTGTCTGTGTGATGGGCTCCTGTGTGTGTATGTGATGGGCTCCTGTGTGTGTATGTGATGGGCTTTTGTGTGTATATGTGATGGGCTCCTGTGTGTGTATGTGATGGGCTCCTGTGTGTATATGTGATGGGCTCCTGTGTGTATATGTGATGGGCTCCTGTGTGTGTATGTGATGGGCTCTTGTGTGTGTATGTGATGGGCTCCTGCGTGTGTATGTGATGGGCTCCTGTGTGTGTATGTGATGGGCTCCTGTGTGTGTATGTGATGGGCTCCTGTGTGTATATGTGATGGGCTCCTGTGTGTGTATGTGATGGGCTCCTGTGTGTATATGTGATGGGCTCCTGTGTGTATATGTGATGGGCTCCTGTGTGTGTATGTGATGGGCTCCTGTGTGTCTATGTGATGGGCTCCTGTGTGTGTGTGTGATGGGCTCCTGTGTGTGTGTGTGATGGGCTCCTGTGTGTGTATGTGATGGGCTCCTGTGTGTGTATGTGATGGGCTCCTGTGTGTATATGTGATGGGCTCCTGTGTGTGTATGTGATGGGCTCCTGTGTGTATATGTGATGGGCTCCTGTGTGTATATGTGATGGGCTCCTGTGTGTGTATGTGATGGGCTCCTGTGTGTCTATGAGATGGGCTCCTGTGTGTGTATGTGATGGGCTCCTGTGTGTGTATGTGATGGGCTCCTGTGTGTGTATGTGATGGGCTCCTGTGTGTCTATGTGATGGGCTCCTGTGTGTGTATGTGATGGGCTCCTGTGTGTCTGTGTGATGGGCTCCTGTGTGTGTATGTGATGGGCTCCTGTGTGTGTGTGTGATGAGCTCCTGTGTGTGTATGTGATGGGCTCCTGTGTGTGTATGTGATGGGCTCCTGTGTGTGTATGTGATGGGCTCCTGTGTGTGTATGTGATGGGCTCCTGTGTGTCTATGTGATGAGCTCCTGTGTATATGTGATGGGCTCCTGTGTGTGTATGTGATGTGCTCCTGTGTGTGTATGTGATGGGCTCCTGTGTGTCTGTGTGATTGGCTACTTAGGCTAAATAATGGAGTAGGCTTATCGAGTGAAGTTCCGGTGGGAAGAAGGTCAACGCTAACCTGCCGGGAGCTTTGAAGCAAAGCTAATTGTAATGGATGAGCACCTTATTTAATCAGCAGAAAGTGTTCTTTTATAGGAGGAATGCTATTGGCCGGCGCTGTCGATAGCCCATTTTACATCCCCAAAGTGGCCTTTACTAAAGCCATCTGCAGCGCAGAAAAGTCATGATTCAAATCAACAAATAATTCTAATTATAATTGTGCTCCAAATGTTAATATTTATTGGGATTTTCTTTTATTTTCACAGATTATTGGCCTATTAAATGTATTTACACCACAGAAAACGCTTGCGGAATTCCAAGACGTGTAAGTATTTAGCCGCCAGGATTTAATGCTGACACCTGCTCTGATGCTGAAGGTTGCGTTTACGACATTATTGCTGACGTTGGTGCAGTCCATAGGGCCCACATAAGCAATGTTCGTATGCACATATTTGAAATATGTATTTGCATGGATGTTTATGTATTTTGGGTTATGGGTGATAACTTTACCATCTGCTATCCCACTATTGTGATTTTATCCCCATCCCTGTATATTGGCTCGGCAAGGAGTGGCCACCCCTGGTCCTGGAGAGCCACAGGGTCCTCCAGGGTCCCCACCCCTGGTCCTGGAGAGCCACAGGGTCCTCCAGGGTCCCCACCCCTGGTCCTGGAGAGCCACAGGGTACTCCAGGGTCCCCACCCCTGGTCCTGGAGAGCCACAGGGTCCTCCAGGGTCCCCACCCCTAGTCCCGGAGAGCCACGGGGTCCTCAGGGGTCCACAACCCTGGTCCCGGAGAGCCATGGGGTCCTCCAGGGTCCCAAACCCTGGTCCCGGAGAGCCACGGGGTCCTCCAGGGTCCCAAACCCTGTTCCTGGAGAGCCACGGTGGCTCTCCGGGACCAGGGTTGTGGACCCCTGAGGGTGGCCAATCCCCAGTTAAGGCTGGGCTTTAGCTTTAATCACACCTGAGGATTTAGGATTGATTTCCTCATGCAGCCACGAGGGCAGATAAATGCTCCAGCGTTTGATGGATGCTTGTTCCTGTCTCCATGGCTTCTGCACAGTTACCTGGTGATGGAGCTGATGGATGCTAACCTCTGCCAGGTGATCCAGATGGAGCTTGACCACGAGCGACTGTCCTACCTGCTGTACCAGACACTGTGCGGCATCAAGCACCTCCACGCTGCCGGAATCATACACCGGGTACGTCCCCATCTACCACTTCCTGTGTGAATCATACACGGGGTACGTCCCCGTCAGTGACTTCCTATGTGAATCATACGTGGGATGCGTCCTCGTCTGCCACTTTCTGTGTGAATCATACACAGGGTACGTCCCCGTCAGTGACTTCCTATCTGAATCGTACACAGGGTTGCAATCATCTGCAACTGAGCCCTGTAAAATGCGTAATATTGAAGGCAGTGAAGGAATTGCATAGAATTGCATTTAGTAATATGGCAAACAAAGAATATTTCATTCAAACATTTCATTCACTCTTCGGCACACACATATTGTAAAATATTATTCACAGTAGGTAGGTCTTTTTGGAAAGTGTTTTTTGTTAAAACTTGAATGGAAACAGTTTTTAAATTCACTTCTCCAAACAGCTTAATTTTTTGTGAACTTAATTTACACAAAATTATCACCTGTAGGTTTAGAAGGATAAATGAGTCATTACCATAATGTTCCCTCCTTATTCCGTATAATCTAACATCTAAGGCAGGGGTCACCAACCCTATGCCCGCGGGCACCCGTGACCCCTGATCTAAGGTGATTACTGGAATGTAAGGGCATCAGCCGAGTCGGACACAGTCCTGTGATGTGATGTGCAGCTGATTTCATTAAATTAAAAGCTAGTCCCTTTAGCACAGTGATTGATCCTGTAACTTTGGAACTCAATGCTTACTGTTCTCAGTGATGGTCCCTGTAACTTTGGAACTCAATGCATACTGTTCTCAGTGATTGGCCCTGTAACTTTGGAACTCAATGCATACTGTTCTCAGTGATGGTCCCTGTAACTTTGTAACTCAATGCATACTGTTCTCAGGGATGGATCTTGTAACTTTGGAACTCAATGCTTACTGTTCTCAGTGATGGTCCCTGTAACTTTGGAACTCAATGCATACTGTTCTCAGTGATGGACCCTGTAACTTTGGAACTCAATGCATACTGTTCTCAGTGATGGACCCTGTAACTTTGGAACTCAATGCTTACTGTTCTCAGTGATGGTCCCTGTAACTTTGGAACTCAATGAATACTGTTCTCAGGGATGGATCCTGTAACTTTGGAACTCAATGCTTACTGTTCTCAGGGATGGGCCCTGTAACTTTGGAACTCAATGCTTACTGTTCTCAGTGATGGACCCTGTAACTTTGGAACTCAATGCATACTGTTCTCAGGGATGGATCCTGTAACTTTGGAACTCAATGCTTACTGTTCTCAGTGATGGTCCCTGTAACTTTGGAACTCAATGCTTACTGTTCTCAGTGATGGACCCTGTAACTTTGGAACTCAATGCTTACTGTTCTCAGGGATGGGCCCTGTAACTTTGGAACTCAATGCATACTGTTCTCAGTGATGGTCCCTGTAACTTTGGAACTCAATGCATACTGTTCTCAGTGATGGTCCCTGTAACTTTGGAACTCAATGCTTACTGTTCTCAGTGATGGTCCCTGTAACTTTGGAACTCAATGCATACTGTTCTCAGTGATGGACCCTGTAACTTTGGAACTCAATGCATACTGTTCTCAGTGATGGACCCTGTAACTTTGGAACTCAATGCATACTGTTCTCAGTGATGGTCCCTGTAACTTTGGAACTCAATGCTTCCTGTTCTCAGTGATGGACGTAATTTCAGTTGCATGCATTTGAAATATATTTTTGCATGCGTGGTGTTCATATGGAACGGGGGATGCTCACCTCCTTTTCGTTGCCAGGTTTATACCTCCACCACCTGAAAAGCAACCCGCTGCTCCTCCATTTTGGTTGTACCTTATTGTAGTTTGATTGTAGTTAATTCTTTTGGGTGGTATTTTGTAACAAGTTTAATGTGTGTGGTTTTGCCCGTGCTTGACTGCGGGTATGATTACCTGTGACTCGCAACAAGATGCAGGTGACAGGTCTCATTTTAAACACATATGTAATATTGACACTGAAGAAAACGTTGGTTATAAAACACTGTATTGTGACGGCTTTTAAAAAGATGAAAGGAACCCTACAATCTCAGCCAGACCACCTCAATGTGTCACAGTGAAACTGACAGGCAGTTACTCTTATCTGGAGTCCATTTACACACATTTCTGTTCCCAGAAAATGTAAGTTTTGTTTTTACTTTGAAAAAGAATCACATTAACTGATTAATGCAAGTAAGCTTCTATTTTTGTTGTACATCCAGTAGGCAGGGCATAAAAACAGTCCTCACATAACCATGACTCTGCTTTTATTTCCCAAATGTTTCCCCCCAGTCTTATTGGAGGAGAGGCATGCAGGCTTTAGTTCCAGCTCTACATGAAAGTGCCTGATTAAACTAATTAAGGTGTTGATTTGAGACCACACAAGTCAGTTGTTTAGCTGAAGCGAGTGTTTTAGTGCTGGGCTATAACAAAGCTCACTCTGGCCCTTGGCTGAGCAGATTTCACACCCTAAATGCGAAGTGAAAATGTTGGTCCCTGTACAACAAAGTGAAAATGTTGGTCCCTGTAAAACAAAGTGAAAATGTTGGTCCCTGTAAAACAAAGTGAAAATGTTGGTCCCTGTAAAACAAAGTGAAAATGTTGGTCCCTGTAAAACTAAGTGAAAATGTTGGTGCCTGTAAAACTAAGTGAAAATGTTGGTCCCTGTAAAACGAAGTGAAAATGTTGGTCCCTGTAAAACGAAGGGAAAATGTTGGTCCCTGTAAAACGAAGTGAAAATGTTGGTCCCTGTAAAACGAAGGGAAAATGTTGGTCCCTGTAAAACGTTCTCTTCTTTCCCCTCCTTCCCCAGGATTTGAAGCCTAGTAACATTGTGGTGAAGTCGGACTGCACGCTGAAGATCCTTGACTTCGGATTGGCCAGGACAGCGGCGACGGGGCTGCTGATGACTCCGTACGTGGTGACGCGCTACTACAGGGCTCCCGAGGTCATCCTGGGCATGGGTTACCAAGCCAACGGTCAGTGTCGACCCGCACGGAAACACACCACCACCCACCACCCACCCACCCCCTAAACATGCCCCAGGGGCCATTTGCAGGCCACCTGCAACAGAGACGCCTTTTCTGTTGTCAGGATGAGGTGTTGGCTTTAAAACCATTACCTTTGCATACTAAGGATCACACAAATGTTTTTTATTATTACATTATTATTATAATTTTTTTTACGTTTTATGAAAAAATTTCTTATGCATAGAAAAAACAGGTATCATATTATCACACAATTAGCTTCAGTTTTACTGCTGTTGTCCAGGGTGTCCAATCTTATCCGAACAGGCAGTGTGGGTGCAGGATTTTGTTCTAGCCCAGCACTACAACTCCTGATTCAACTAATTAACTAATTGTGGTCTAGACCTTGATAAGTAGGAGCAGGTGTTTTATTGCTGGACTAGAACAAAAACCTGCACTCACACGTTTTTCGGATATGATTGGACACCCCTACTGTGCACTGAGCTTCTGCTACGATAAAATAGTTGAGTTTAAAAAAAAAAAAATATATATTTTAAAAAATATATTTAAAAAAACATATTTTAAAAAACATTATAAATTGTATGTGGAATCTGCCTTGCTGACTTGTTGCTTTGCCCCCCTGGTTAGTGGACATATGGTCTGTGGGCTGCATTATGGCGGAAATGATTCGCCATAAAATCCTGTTCCCAGGAAGGGATTGTATCCTTGCGCTGCTTGCAGCAGTTCATACAGGAAAAATATTCAAATCTCATTTACATGTACATTACAGTACTGCCATCTCGCAGACGCTCGTATCCAGAGCCAATTACAATGAGAAGACAAAGTGTGTAAATCAGGGTTTAAGAGCAACAGTGCCCCTAGAGGTGGGAGGTAAATACTCAGAGACCACAAATATGAGAACATAGGATCCACTGTAACTTAGTTAAGCCTAAAAGAAACTTAAACCCGCGATCGACTGTAAACTAGTTAAGCCTGTTAGGAAACCCGCGATCGACTGTAAACTAGTTAAGCCTGTTAGGAAACCCGCGATCCACTGTAAACTAGTTAAGCCTGTTATTAAACCCGCGATCGACTGTAAACTAGTTAAGCCTGTTATTAAACCCACGATCGACTGTAAACTAGTTAAGCCTGTTAGGAAACCCACGATCGACTGTAAACTAGTTAAGCCTGTTAGGAAACCCACGATCGACTGTAAACTAGTTAAGCCTGTTAGGAAACCCACGATCCACTGTAAACTAGTTAAGCCTGTTAGGAAACCCACGATCCACTGTAAACTAGTTAAGCCTGTTAGGAAACCCACGATCGACTGTAAACTAGTTAAGCCTGTTAGGAAACCCACGATCGACTGTAAACTAGTTAAGCCTGTTAGGAAACCCACGATCGACTGTAAACTAGTTAAGCCTGTTAGGAAACCCACAATCGACTGTAAACTAGTTAAGCCTGTTAGGAAACCCACGATCGACTGTAAACTAGTTAAGCCTGTTAGGAAACCCAGAATCGACTGTAAACTAGTTAAGCCTGTTAGGAAACCCACGATCGACTGTAAACTAGTTAAGCCTGTTAGGAAACCCACGATCCACTGTAAACTAGTTAAGCCTGTTAGGAAACCCGCGATCCACTGTAAACTAGTTAAGCCTGTTAGGAAACCCACGATCCACTGTAAACTAGTTAAGCCTGTTAGGAAACCCACGATCCACTGTAAACTAGTTAAGCCTAAAAGAAACCCACGATCCACTGTAAACTAGTTAAGCCTAAAAGAAACCCACGATCCACTGTAAACTAGTTAAGCCTGTTAGGAAACCCAGAATCCACTGTAACTTAGTTAAGCCTGTTAGGAAACCCAGAATCGACTGTAAACTAGTTAAGCCTGTTAGGAAACCCAGAATCGACTGTAAACTAGTTAAGCCTGTTAGGAAACCCACGATCGACTGTAAACTAGTTAAGCCTAAAAGAAACCCACAATCCACTGTAAACTAGTTAAGCCTGTTAGGAAACCCACGATCGACTGTAAACTAGTTAAGCCTGTTAGGAAACCCAGAATCGACTGTAAACTAGTTAAGCCTGTTAGGAAACCCACGATCGACTGTAAACTAGTTAAGCCTGTTAGGAAACCCAGAATCGACTGTAAACTAGTTAAGCCTGTTAGGAAACCCACGATCGACTGTAAACTAGTTAAGCCTGTTAGGAAACCCACGATCGACTGTAAACTAGTTAAGCCTGTTAGGAAACCCACGATCGACTGTAAACTAGTTAAGCCTGTTAGGAAACCCAGAATCGACTGTAAACTAGTTAAGCCTGTTAGGAAACCCAGAATCGACTGTAAACTAGTTAAGCCTGTTAGGAAACCCAGAATCGACTGTAAACTAGTTAAGCCTGTTAGGAAACCCAGAATCGACTGTAAACTAGTTAAGCCTGTTAGGAAACCCAGAATCGACTGTAAACTAGTTAAGCCTGTTAGGAAACCCAGAATCGACTGTAACTAGTTAAGCCTGTTAGGAAACCCAGAATCGACTGTAACTAGTTAAGCCTGTTCGGAAACCCAGAATCGACTGTAACTAGTTAAGCCTGTTAGGAAACCCAGAATCGACTGTAACTAGTTAAACCTGTTAGGAAACCCAGAATCGACTGTAACTAGTTAAGCCTGTTAGGAAACCCAGAATCGACTGTAAACTAGTTAAACCTGTTAGGAAACCCAGAATCGACTGTAAACTAGTTAAGCCTGTTAGGAAACCCAGAATCGACTGTAACTAGTTAAGCCTGTTAGGAAACCCAGAATCGACTGTAAACTAGTTAAACCTGTTAGGAAACCCAGAATCGACTGTAAACTAGTTAAGCCTGTTAGGAAACCCAGAATCGACTGTAAACTAGTTAAGCCTGTTAGGAAACCCAGAATCGACTGTAACTAGTTAAGCCTGTTAGGAAACCCAGAATCGACTGTAAACTAGTTAAACCTGTTAGGAAACCCAGAATCGACTGTAAACTAGTTAAGCCTGTTAGGAAACCCAGAATCGACTGTAACTAGTTAAGCCTGTTAGGAAACCCAGAATCGACTGTAACTAGTTAAGCCTGTTAGGAAACCCAGAATCGACTGTAACTAGTTAAACCTGTTAGGAAACCCAGAATCGACTGTAACTAGTTAAGCCTGTTAGGAAACCCAGAATCGACTGTAACTAGTTAAGCCTGTTAGGAAACCCAGAATCGACTGTAAACTAGTTAAGCCTGTTAGGAAACCCAGAATCGACTGTAACTAGTTAAGCCTGTTAGGAAACCCAGAATCGACTGTAAACTAGTTAAACCTGTTAGGAAACCCAGAATCGACTGTAAACTAGTTAAGCCTGTTAGGAAACCCAGAATCGACTGTAAACTAGTTAAGCCTGTTAGGAAACCCAGAATCGACTGTAACTAGTTAAGCCTGTTAGGAAACCCAGAATCGACTGTAAACTAGTTAAACCTGTTAGGAAACCCAGAATCGACTGTAAACTAGTTAAGCCTGTTAGGAAACCCAGAATCGACTGTAACTAGTTAAGCCTGTTAGGAAACCCAGAATCGACTGTAACTAGTTAAACCTGTTAGGAAACCCAGAATCGACTGTAACTAGTTAAGCCTGTTAGGAAACCCAGAATCGACTGTAACTAGTTAAGCCTGTTAGGAAACCCAGAATCGACTGTAAACTAGTTAAACCTGTTCGGAAACCCAGAATCGACTGTTAGCGGAAATACAAGAGGATTACACAAGATGTACAACTTGGCAAAATGACAAGAAAAAAAAAACATGCATGTTTACCACAGAACGGTGAGGCCAAGCAAGCGGACGTTTGGAGGTGTGCACCTCCGTCCCATTTGGGTTTCCACAGTTCTGCAGCACATTGGCAAATTTGTCATCACTGAATTTTCAGTTAATTGCTCAGTAGTTGCTTTGATAACTGAGCAACAAAAGCACATTTAATTTTCAGAACCCCAAGTGAGATTAAGGGAACTCTCGTGACTGTTCAGACTGCAGCTACGTGGGCCCAGTTCCACTCAACGTGACACAACTTGGATGGAAATAAGTCTGATCTTCAGCCATGCGACTGAAGAATCCTCTCTTTAAGAAGGTCATTTTGGTTGTGACCCCGGCTGAGGTCACACACTGACAGACGTTGCATGTTGCTGTGTGTATGTTCTGCGCTCACTAGCTCCCCATCACTGTGTTTTTGTCCATCGTGTTGTGTGTGTTGTGTGTGTTTGGTTCTGCATGGTAATCTCATGTCATCTCATTTTTCCAGTGGATGTCTGGTCAGTTGGCTGCATCATGGCTGAGATGGTGAGGGGTAGTGTGTTATTCCCTGGCTCAGATCGTATCCTTATCCCCGCTGTGTGTGTGTGTGTGTGTGTGTGTGTGTGTGTGTGTGTGTGTGTGTGAGGGGTAGTGTGTTATTCCCTGGCTCAGATCGTATCCTTATCCCCGCTGTGTGTGTGTGTGAGGGGTAGTGTGTTATTCCCTGGCTCAGATCGTATCCTTATCCCCGCTGTGAGTGAGTGTGTGTGCGTGCGTGTGTGTGTGTGTGTGTGAGGGGTAGTGTGTTATTCCCTGGCTCAGATCGTATCCTTATCCCCGCTGTGTGTGAGTGTGTGTGCGTGCGTGCCTGCGTGCGTGCGTGCGTGTGCGTGTGAGTCCTGGTGAAACTGCACATTCCTTTTAAAATTGTCAGTATGTTTATTGGTATCTAATTGGCTGACGTATTTAGAATAATTAATAGACCCAGCTCTGGTGTGTGCTTGTGTGTTTGTGCATGCATGCATGTCTGTCCGTCTGTATCCTTCCCCGTTCACATTTTCCAGTGATTTTGGTTTAGACTGGACCACCAGTGTTTTTACCAGCAGCAATAACACTGCTTACTATAGTACATAGTCTGTGGTTGATCGGGGTTGTCATGTCCAGTTATTTACACGGGAGAGGTGGAGAGTAGAGTGACGTTGATCAGTGAGGATTGCAGACAGATTTAATCCATCAGCATAGAATGTTTTTGGGAGGATATGTAGGTTCCCCTTTTGTCCTGCCCTCACATCCTGTCTATAATCTTATTTCCTGGTGTAAAATTACACCCCCACTCTGTCTCACTGTTGAAAAATGCACTGCAGTATTTCTCTTAAATACACGACCGTAGATATTGATCAGTGGAACAAAGTTATCGAGCAGCTGGGAACGCCGTCCCAGGAGTTCCTGACCAAGCTGAACCAGTCTGTTCGGACGTACGTGGAAAACCGGCCCAGATACGCAGGCTACAGCTTTGAGAAGCTCTTCCCTGACGTGCTGTTCCCTGCAGATTCAGAACACAACAAGCTGAAAGGTAAAGAGTTCTGCCTTTCTTGTATATTCTTACACATTTCATACAGAGAGCCACATAAGCCAGTCGAGCCCTGTTAATGCCCAGTGAAACATGTTCCTCTAAAACCCTGCTATTCAAATCTCGGTCTTTAAGGTCTGAGAACTGCTTTTTGTTCAGCCTCCCGTTACCTGAATTGAATTGAATTGAATTGAAAGCCTTTATTGTCATTGTATAGCAAGATACAACGAGATTGCGAAGAGCAACTCCTCAAAAGTGCACACGTAACTACACACCACATAACATCAGCATCAGACATATAAATACACACAATAGGTAAAGTGACAACACATAATTACACACCACATAACATCAGCATCAGCCATATAAATACACACAATAGAATAGAAAAAAATAAATAAAAAAAATAGAAAAATATTGCACAGATGTGGGGTAAAGTGACAGCAGTGCGGTTTAGATTCAGGTGTGAAGACAGTCTGTTCAGCTCTTATGTGAACTGTATGGCTTTAAATACCCCCTCTCAGTCTTTGTCTTCTGAGGTGGGAAACATAAATGTTTATTCAAAATAATGTGATTGATTTAAGCAAGCCTCTGTTTGGTTGCATAAATCAATCATTCTGCCAATCAGTAGGGGGGTCTAATGGTTAAACTTCCAGAGGCCTAGCCAGGAAACAGTCTATTGTACTGCTAATAAAGTCTACTTGGTTGGAATAGTTCTCAATCACTCCCTCCCAGCTGCTATTCTATAGTTAACAGCTGTGGGCATCAGCAGAGATGCCCTTGTAGCTATCATAAAGTAGCTATCATAAAGTGGCTGAAACATCTGGGCAGCAGGCTTGTATTAGGTATGAGATTTGAGTGGTATTGGGGACAATCTTAAAATCTTACACCTCTCTGGGGTGTGTAATCTCAGATGTGACTGTTCTCTCTCTGGGGTGTGTAATCTCAGATGTGACTGTTCTCTGTCTGTGGTGGTGTGTAATCTCAGATGTGGCTGTTCTCTGGTGTGTAATCTTAGATGTGGCTGTTCTCTGTGGTGGTGTGTAATCTTAGATGTGGCTGTTCTCTCTCTGTGGTGGTGTGTAATCTTAGATGTGGCTGTTCTCTCTCTGTGGTGGTGTGTAATCTCAGATGTGACTGTTCTCTCTCTGGGGTGTGTAATCTTAGATGTGGCTGTTCTCTGTGGTGGTGTGTAATCTCCGATGTGGCTGTTCTCTCTGTGGTGTGTAATCTTAGATGTGGCTGTTCTCTCTCTGTGGTGGTGTGTAATCTCAGATGTGGCTGTTCTCTGTGGTGTGTAATCTTAGATGTGGCTGTTCTCTCTCTGTGGTGGTGTGTAATCTCAGATGTGGCTGTTCTCTGTGGTGTGTAATCTTAGATGTGGCTGTTCTCTGTGGTGGTGTGTAATCTTAGATGTGGCTGTTCTCTCTCTGGTGGTGGTGTGTAATCTCAGATGTGGCTGTTCTCTCTGTGGTGTGTAATCTTAGATGTGGCTGTTCTCTCTCTGTGGTGGTGTGTAATCTCAGATGTGGCTGTTCTCTGTGGTGTGTAATCTTAGATGTGGCTGTTCTCTGTGGTGGTGTGTAATCTTAGATGTGGCTGTTCTCTCTCTGTGGTGGTGTGTAATCTTAGATGTGGCTGTTCTCTCTGTGGTGGTGTGTAATCTCAGATGTGACTGTTCTCTCTCTGGGGTGTGTAATCCTAGATGTGGCTGCTCTCTCTCTGTGGTGGTGTGTAATCTCAGATGTGGCTGTTCTCTCTCTGTGGTGGTGTGTAATCTCAGATGTGACTGTTCTCTCTCTGGGGTGTGTAATCTTAGATGTGGCTGCTCTCTCTCTGTGGTGGTGTGTAATCTCAGATGTGGCTGTTCTCTGTGGTGGTGTGTAATCTCCGATGTGGCTGTTCTCTCTGTGGTGTGTAATCTTAGATGTGGCTGTTCTCTCTCTGTGGTGGTGTGTAATCTCAGATGTGGCTGTTCTCTGTGGTGTGTAATCTTAGATGTGGCTGTTCTCTGTGGTGGTGTGTAATCTTAGATGTGGCTGTTCTCTCTCTGTGGTGGTGTGTAATCTCCGATGTGGCTGTTCTCTCTGTGGTGTGTAATCTTAGATGTGGCTGTTCTCTCTCTGTGGTGGTGTGTAATCTCAGATGTGGCTGTTCTCTGTGGTGTGTAATCTTAGATGTGGCTGTTCTCTCTCTGTGGTGGTGTGTAATCTCAGATGTGGCTGTTCTCTGTGGTGTGTAATCTTAGATGTGGCTGTTCTCTGTGGTGGTGTGTAATCTTAGATGTGGCTGTTCTCTCTCTGGTGGTGGTGTGTAATCTCAGATGTGGCTGTTCTCTCTGTGGTGTGTAATCTTAGATGTGGCTGTTCTCTGTGGTGGTGTGTAATCTTAGATGTGGCTGTTCTCTCTCTGTGGTGGTGTGTAATCTCAGATGTGGCTGTTCTCTGTGGTGTGTAATCTTAGATGTGGCTGTTCTCTCTCTGTGGTGGTGTGTAATCTTAGATGTGGCTGTTCTCTCTCTGTGGTGGTGTGTAATCTTAGATGTGGCTGTTCTCTCTGTGGTGTGTAATCTTAGATGTGGCTGTTCTCTCTCTGTGGTGGTGTGTAATCTCAGATGTGGCTGTTCTCTCTGTGGTGGTGTGTAATCTTAGATGTGGCTGTTCTCTCTCTGTGGTGGTGTGTAATCTTAGATGTGGCTGTTCTCTCTGTGGTGTGTAATCTTAGATGTGGCTGTTCTCTCTCTGTGGTGGTGTGTAATCTTAGATGTGGCTGTTCTCTCTCTGTGGTGGTGTGTAATCTTAGATGTGGCTGTTCTCTCTGTGGTGTGTAATCTTAGATGTGGCTGTTCTCTCTCTGTGGTGGTGTGTGATCTTAGATGTGGCTGTTCTCTCTGTGGTGTGTAATCTTAGATGTGGCTGTTCTCTCTCTGTGGTGGTGTGTGATCTCAGATGTGGCTGTTCTCTCTCTGTAGTGGTGTGTAATCTCAGATGTGGCTGTTCTCTCTGTGGTGGTGTGTAATCTCAGATGTGGCTGTTCTCTCTCTGTGGTGGTGTGTAATCTCAGATGTGGCTGTTCTCTCTCTGTGGTGGTGTGTAATCTCAGATGTGGCTGTTCTCTCTCTGTAGTGGTGTGTAATCTCAGATGTGGCTGTTCTCTGTGGTGTGTAATCTTAGATGTGGCTGTTCTCTCTCTGTGGTGTGTAATCTCAGATGTGGCTGTTCTCTGTGGTGTGTAATCTTAGATGTGGCTGTTCTCTCTCTGTGGTGTGTAATCTCAGATGTGGCTGTTCTCTGTGGTGTGTAATCTTAGATGTGGCTGTTCTCTCTGTGTGGTGTGTAATCTCAGATGTGGCTGTTCTCTGGTGTGTAATCTTAGATGTGGCTGTTCTCTCTGTAGTGGTGTGTAATCTCAGATGTGGCTGTTCTCTCTCTGTAGTGGTGTGTAATCTCAGATGTGGCTGTTCTCTCTCTGTAGTGGTGTGTAATCTCAGATGTGGCTGTTCTCTCTCTGTGGTGGTGTGTAATCTCCGATGTGGCTGTTCTCTCTCTGTGGTAGTATGTAATCTCAGATGTGACTGTTCTCTCTCTGTGGTAGTATGGCGGCAGTGTGGTATAATGGTTAAGGAACTGGGTTTGTAACCGAAAGGTTGCAGGTTCGATTCCCAGGTCGGACACTGCCGTTGTACCCTTGAGCAAGGTACTTCACCCGCATTGCTTCAGTACATATCCAGCTGTATTAATGGATACAATGTATAAATGCAAAAAATTTATGCTGTGTAAGTCGCTCTGGATAAGAGCGTCTGCTAAATGCTTATAATGTAATGTAATGTAATGTAGTATGTAATCTCAGATGTGGCTGTTCTCTCTCTGTGGTGGTGTGTAATCTCAGATGTGACTGTTCTCTCTCTGTAGTGGTGTGTAATCTCAGATGTGGCTGTTCTCTCTCTGTGGTGGTGTGTAATCTCAGATGTGGCTGTTCTCTCTCTGTAGTGGTGTGTAATCTCAGATGTGACTGTTCTCTCTCTGTGGTAGTATGTAATCTCAGATGTGACTACTGCTGGTGAGCCCAGACTGCGTTAACTCCTCTGATGTGATTTATGTTCCAGCGAGCCAGGCAAGAGACCTCTTATCCAAAATGCTTGTAATAGACGCTTCCAAACGGATCTCTGTGGACGAAGCGCTCCAGCACCCCTACATTAACGTGTGGTACGATCCGACCGAGGTGGAGGCGGTGAGTATTTCTACTCCAGCTGAGCTCAGAGTCAGTTATTCATGAGAACCCACTTAACTCTTCAGTTTGAGTGCACAGTCGGACACACCAGCGACTCTCAAAAAGTTCTGGTTTAAAGGTTTAGAACGATTTTCACATTCTGTAAAGGGAATACACCATTATCAGCCTTTATTTCATACTGTCTGCAAAACTTAATTCTATCACTGTACTTGCATTTGTGACAAAAGACGAGAGGAGACCATTTAGGGTGGCTGGAATTGGTAATAATTTGCAAATAGCCTCAGGAAAGCAGAAGAAAATTGCTTTGTCATAAGTGATGTGCAATCTCCTCGCTGGCCAGCAGGGGTGCTGTTTACCTGTTAGTTTAAATCCAGAAAGACTGATCCCGCTCGGAACGCTTGTGGCTATGTTGGGAAAGTGCTTATCTGTACGGCCGTATTCAGTTGCCCGCTGCTTATCTTAATTAGTCTGGAAAGAAAGATACCACATACAGCAGCTATGCACAGATGTGGAGGGATTAAACATACAGCAGCTATGCACAGATCTGGAGGGATTAAACATACGGCAGCTATGCACAGATCTGGAGGGATTAAACATACAGCAGCTATGCACAGATCTGGAGGGATTAAACATACAGCAGCTATGCACAGATCTGGAGGGATTAAACACAGCAGCTATGCACAGATCTGGAGGGATTAAACACACAGCAGCTATGCACAGATCTGGAGGGATTAAACATACAGCAGCTATGCACAGATGTGGAGGGATTAAACACAGCAGCTATGCACAGATCTGGAGGGATTAAACACAGCAGCTATGCACAGATCTGGAGGGATTAAACACACAGCAGCTATGCACAGATCTGGAGGGATTAAACACAGCAGCTATGCACAGATCTGGAGGGATTAAACACACAGCAGCTATGCACAGATCTGGAGGGATTAAACATACAGCAGCTATGCACAGATCTGGAGGGATTAAACACAGCAGCTATGCACAGATGTGGAGGGATTAAACATACAGCAGCTATGCACAGATCTGGAGGGATTAAACACACAGCAGCTATGCACAGATCTGGAGGGATTAAACACAGCAGCTATGCACAGATCTGGAGGGATTAAACACACAGCAGCTATGCACAGATCTGGAGGGATTAAACACACAGCAGCTATGCACAGATGTGGAGGGATTAAACACAGCAGCTATGCACAGATCTGGAGGGATTAAACACACAGCAGCTATGCACAGATCTGGAGGGATTAAACACACAGCAGCTATGCACAGATGTGGAGGGATTAAACATACGGCAGCTATGCACAGATCTGGAGGGATTAAACATACAGCAGCTATGCACAGATCTGGAGGGATTAAACATACAGCAGCTATGCACAGATCTGGAGGGATTAAACATACAGCAGGTATGCACAGATGTGGAGGGATTACACATACAGCAGCTATGCACAGATCTGGAGGGATTAAACACAGCAGCTATGCACAGATGTGGAGGGATTAAACACACAGCAGCTATGCACAGATCTGGAGGGATTAAACATACAGCAGCTATGCACAGATCTGGAGGGATTAAACACAGCAGCTATGCACAGATGTGGAGGGATTAAACACACAGCAGCTATGCACAGATCTGGAGGGATTAAACATACAGCAGGTATGCACAGATCTGGAGGGATTAAACATACAGCAGGTATGCACAGATCTGGAGGGATTAAACATACAGCAGGTATGCACAGATCTGGAGGGATTAAACATACAGCAGCTATGCACAGATCTGGAGGGATTAAACATACAGCAGCTATGCACAGATCTGGAGGGATTAAACACAGCAGCTATGCACAGATGTGGAGGGATTAAACACACAGCAGCTATGCACAGATCTGGAGGGATTAAACACACAGCAGCTATGCACAGATCTGGAGGGATTAAACATATAGCAGCTATGCACAGATCTGGAGGGATTAAACATACAGCAGCTATGCACAGATGTGGAGGGATTAAACATACGGCAGCTATGCACAGATCTGGAGGGATTAAACACACAGCAGCTATGCACAGATCTGGAGGGATTAAACATATAGCAGCTATGCACAGATCTGGAGGGATTAAACATACAGCAGCTATGCACAGATGTGGAGGGATTACACATACAGCAGCTATGCACAGATGTGGAGGGATTAAACATACGGCAGGTATGCACAGATCTGGAGGGATTAAACATACGGCAGGTATGCACAGATCTGGAGGGATTAAACATACGGCAGCTATGCACAGATCTGGAGGGATTAAACATACGGCAGCTATGCACAGATCTGGAGGGATTAAACACAGCAGCTATGCACAGATCTGGAGGGATTACACATACAGCAGCTATGCACAGATCTGGAGGGATTAAACACAGCAGCTATGCACAGATGTGGAGGGATTAAACACACAGCAGCTATGCACAGATCTGGAGGGATTAAACACACAGCAGCTATGCACAGATCTGGAGGGATTAAACACAGCAGCTATGCACAGATGTGGAGGGATTAAACACAGCAGCTATGCACAGATCTGGAGGGATTAAACATACAGCAGCTATGCACAGATCTGGAGGGATTAAACATACAGCAGCTATGCACAGATCTGGAGGGATTAAACACACAGCAGCTATGCACAGATGTGGAGGGATTAAACACAGCAGCTATGCACAGATCTGGAGGGATTAAACATACAGCAGCTATGCACAGATCTGGAGGGATTAAACATACAGCAGCTATGCACAGATCTGGAGGGATTAAACACACAGCAGCTATGCACAGATGTGGAGGGATTAAACATACAGCAGCTATGCACAGATCTGGAGGGATTAAACATACAGCAGCTATGCACAGATCTGTAGGGATTAAACATACAGCAGCTATGCACAGATCTGGAGGGATTAGAATGAATATGTGTATTCCACCGTCTCTGCACAGGAAAATTTCAGTTAATGACAGATTGGTGGGGTTTTGGCTGTTAAAATGTGAATGTTGTTTGTAGTGTTTGTGTGTGCGTGTGTTTGTGCCTGCGTGTGTCTTGTGTTCTTATCTCTGTCTCCATGCGTTGCAGCCGCCGCCGCTGATCACGGATAAGCAGCTGGATGAGCGGGACCACACGGTGGATGAGTGGAAAGGTAACATGCCTGTATACGTGTGCTTCATATGTAACGCAGGGCCTGCACGCGTGTGCTTCATATGTAATGCAGGACCTGCATGCGTGTGCTTCATATGTAATGCAGGGCCTGTATACGTGTGCTTCATATGTAATGTAGGGCTCATGCCTGCATGCGTGTGCTTCATATGTAATGCTGGGCCTGTATGCATGTGCTTCATATGTAATGTAGGGCTCATGCCTGTATACGTGTGCTTCATATGTAATGCTGGGCCTGCATGCGTGTGCTTCATATGTAATGCTGGGCCTGCATGCGTGTGCTTCATATGTAATGCTGGGCCTGTATGCGTGTGCTTCATATGTAATGCTGGGCCTGTATGCGTGTGCTTCATATGTAATGCTGGGCCTGTATGCGTGTGCTTCATATGTAATGTAGGGCTCATGCCTGTATGCGTGTGCTTCATATGTAATGTAGGGCTCATGCCTGTATGCGTGTGCTTCATATGTAATGTAGGGCTCATGCCTGTATGCGTGTGCTTCATATGTAATGTAGGGCTCATGCCTGTATGCGTGTGCTTCATATGTAATGTAGGGCTCATGCCTGTATACGTGTGCTTAATATGTAATGTAGGGCTCATGCCTGTATGCGTGTGCTTCATATGTAATGTAGGGCTCATGCCTGTATACGTGTGCTTCATATGTAATGTAGGGCCTGTATATGTGTGCTTCATATGTAATGCAGGTTATGATTTATTCACACTCCACCTCCGCCATTTTGATTGTAGTTTGTAGATACATTTATTTGGCTATTTATATGTTCAGAACTACATGTATTTCTTGGGGGTGTATTGAAGCACAGAATAGCCATTGCTGCCAGAGCAATCTGGATGCATTCAGACTTCCTTGCTTATTTGAATATGCCGGTGGCTTGAATTATAACGATTAATATTTCTTGTACTGGCATAGCATTGGATACCGTTTCCTTGCATTACTGACGTGCTCTGTGAGTCTCATACTGCCCGTGCTCTGTGACTCTCATACTGCCCGTGCTCTGTGACTCTCATACTGCCCGTGCTCTGTGACTCATACTGCCCGTGCTCTGTGACTCTCATACTGCCCGTGCTCTGTGAGTCTCATACTGCCCGTGCTCTGTGACTCTCATACTGCCCGTGCTCTGTGACTCTCATACTGCCCGTGCTCTGTGACTCTCATACTGCCCGTGCTCTGTGACTCTCATACTGCCCGTGCTCTGTGACTCTCATACTGCCCGTGCTCTGTGACTCTCATACTGCCCGTGCTCTGTGACTCATACTGCCCGTGCTCTGTGACTCTCATACTGCCCGTGCTCTGTGAGTCTCATACTGCCCGTGCTCTGTGACTCTCATACTGCCCGTGCTCTGTGACTCTCATACTGCCCGTGCTCTGTGACTCTCATACTGCCCGTGCTCTGTGACTCTCATACTGCCCGTGCTCTGTGACTCTCATACTGCCCGTGCTCTGTGACTCTCATACTGCCCGTGCTCTGTGACTCTCATACTGCCCGTGCTCTCTGACTCATACTGCCCGTGCTCTGTGTGATTTCTGTATTAGACCTGATCTACAAAGAGGTGCAGGATTGGGAGGAGAGATTAAAGAATGGAGTGATCCGGGGACAGCCTGCGTCTTTAGGTTAGTTACACTGTTACATACTACTGCACTCCGTCACTACCATAGCAACAGTTACGTACTACTGCACTCTGTCACTACCATAGCAACAGTTACATACGACTGCACTCTGTCACTACCATAGCAACAGTTACATACTACTGCACTCTGTCACTACCATAGCAACAGTTACATACTACTGCACTCTGTCACTACCATAGCAACAGTTACATACTACTGCACTCTGTCACTACCATAGCAACAGCTTTTCTTACCTGTTGCAGTTCTCTTATTGGATAAAACTTTTAACAGGCCTGACGTGTGAGGAAAGATGCTTGCTGTTAAACAGTGTCATCGAAGAGATGGGTCAATCCACATGAAAACAAGGATCATTAAAATATAACTTAGAAGTAGGCCTACCTATTGTTTCCTTATGTAGCTACTAAACAAGCTACTGATTCAGAATTTAGGTTGAATGCTGGCCTGCTAGCTGGCTTGACTACTACTAGTTAATTTACGAGCTAGGGGAGGTTATCTTTTTCTCATTCAAGAGTTTGCAAAGATAGATTGGTTTTAAAAGGCCTTGAGAATATTTTCCCATGGTGTCACACATAATAATGATAATAACAATAATAATAATGGTGATAAATATGGTGATGATCACAGTGGAATAAAAATCCATACAACATCACATACATCAATAAAAATAAAAACGAAGACAAGTCAGCAATTTCATAAAGGTAATCTAAATCAACAGTGTTTTGAATAGCTGTGCTATTTCTTTTGTGTGTGTGTGTGTGTGTGTGTAAGCTGGGTCATTTATACACAAATAATTTTACCCACTGGCTGTTAATCCCAATGACAGTCATTCTCATGGCTTCTCTCTGCCCTTAAGTGTAATGAAACAAGTGCACTAGCACATGTAAGTTGCTGCCAACGTCAAAACGTGGGATGTTTTCTCAAACGTGAAAGACCTCTAAAGCGCCCAGTATGTGAAGCAGAAGTCTAAATGTTTGCATTCTAAACTTAATTTTAATTTTAAAGACCCCTGCATGATTCATCCCAGTCTCCTCTGGCTGGGGTCAAGCTGCTACCCCTGGGTGGACCCCATCCCAGTCTCCTCTGGCTGGGGTCAAGCTGCTACCCCTGGGTGGACCCCATCCCAGTCTCCTCTGGCTGGGGTCAAGCTGCTACCCCTGTGTGAGGGGAGAGGATAACTGCAGTGTTTCCCGTGTTTATCAGCCCAATGGCCGTTTATGCTGGACTGGTTTTGTTCCCTGGTTAAATTTTTATGAGACTGCAAACATTGACAGCCTGCCTTTGGCTGCTCACAAGCAATCGAGGCTTTAGTGCAGAGGTACTCAATCTTGTCTGGAAACAGCCGGTGTGGGTGCAGGGGTCCTCAATCTTGTCCAGAAAGGGCCGGTGTGGGTGCAGGGGTCCTCAATCTTATTCAGTAAGGGCTGGTGTGGGTGCAGGGATCCTCAATCTTATCCAGAAAGGGCCGGTGTCGGTGCAGGGGTACACAATCTTGTCCAGAAAGGGCCGGTGTGGGTGCAGTGGTCCTCAATCTTATCCAGTAAGGGCCGGTGTGGGTGCAGGGGTCCTCAATCTTATCCAGTAAGGGTCGGTGTGGGTGCAGGGGTCCTTAATCTTATCCAGTAAGGGCCGGTGTGGGTGCAGGGGTCCTCAATCTTGTCCAGAAAGGGCCGGTGTGGGTGCAGGGGTCCACAATCTTGTCCAGAAAGGGCCGGTGTGGGTGCAGGGGTCCACAATCTTGTCCAGAAAGGGCCGGTGTGGGTGCAGTGGTCCTCAATCTTATTCAGTAAGGGCCGGTGTGGGTGCAGGGGTCCTCAATCTTATCCAGTAAGGGCCGGTGTGGGTGCAGGGGTCCTCAATCTTATCCGGTAAGGGCCGGTGTGGGTGCAGGGGTCCTCAATCTTGTCCAGAAAGGGCCGGTGTGGGTGCAGGGGTCCTCAATCTTATCCAGAAAGGGCTGGTGTGGGTCAAGCAGTTACACACCTGATTCTACTAATCACGGTCTTTAGTAATTTAGTAGAATCATGTTGGTTGGAACAAAAGCCTACACCGGATGTAGAATGCTTGCTTTAGGTAATGATTCGATTACTGCGATGGCTGAGGTTGAGATACTGCTGGAAACGCAAAACGTCATCTGCGTAATACCGCAGCTTAACTGCTTCCTGTTGTGCGGTTGGGAAAAATTAACACAGCCAGAAATGTTCCAGCCAACTCGGGCCAGCTGGTGGGATGAGGCCACATTTCTCCAGCTATAGAGAGCTCTGGATCCCAGTCTGCCAGCCGGGTACGTCGCCCAGACTCAAATGGACCCTTTGGGGGGCGCAGTCCTTGTTCATTTCTGATTTATCGCTCGCTCTCTCTCTCATAGCACAGGTGCAGCAGTAATCAGTGGCTCCCAGCGCCTGTCGACGTCTTCCTCCGTCGACACGTCGTCCGCCTGCACTGACCCCGCCATGGCTTCGGACACGGACAGCAGTCTAGAAACATCCGTGGGTCCGCTCGACTGCTGCAGATGACTATCAGCTCCTCGTACGCTCACTCTTTTGTGTTTGGTGAGATAGAATTTAGGCCACTTTTTAAAAAGATTTTGTTCTCAGAATTTTGCTTTTGGGCTGTAAATAATTGTGGCGGATCTTTTGAACATTTTGATTTTAAAAGCTAAGGAATCTACTGAATGTGAATATTTCGCGATGTTTTTTTTTATTATTTAAAAATTTTTTTTTCTCTGGCAATATAATTTTGCCATACTGTTGTAGAATGATGAAGATCATTTGTAAGGATTTAAAGGTAAATATACTTTAATTTTATATATTTAATTTTTTACTTTCAGTGTGCCATTTTTTTAAATCACATTTTAAGTGAGCACCCATTGAAATATGGCATTATTGTTTTACATTAAAATCAGAAATTTAATATTGCATTACTTGCATGAAGTGCAAATATCCAGGCCGTAGATATCGAACAGATTTGTTATATATATTTAAGGACTTTGTTTGGCTTTACTGCATTATTGTAATAAGTTCTCCAGTTGAGGTAGGTTTTGTACATTCATTTGTCAAGAGATTCCTCTACTTGTTAGTTGTTAAGTTGTTTCCTGGCAAACTTTTCCAGGAAACCACTGATTGGTTACGTATTTCTAGTAAAAGTTGATTTGTTCAATGATTACTTCCAAATGCAGTGAAAGCTATCTTATAAGCCATCAAAGCTAAGGCAAATGTGCTAGCACTAACACAGTGAATGCTATGTTATACGCCATCAAAGCTAAGGCGAATGTGCTAGCACTAACACAGTGAATGCTATGTTATACGCCATCAAAGCTAAGGCAAATGTGCTAGCACTAACACAGTGAATGCTATGTTATACGCCATCAAAGCTAAGGCGAATGTGCTAGCACTAACACAGTGAATGCTATGGTATACGCCATCAAAGCTAAGGCAAATGTGCTAGCACTAACACAGTGAATGCTATGTTATACGCCATCAAAGCTAAGGCAAATGTGCTAGCACTAACACAGTGAATGCTATGTTATACGCCATCAAAGCTAAGGCGAATGTGCTAGCACTAACACAGTGAATGCTATGGTATACGCCATCAAAGCTAAGGCAAATGTGCTAGCACTAACACAGTGAATGCTATGTTATACGCCATCAAAGCTAAGGCAAATGTACTAGCACAAAGCTAACCCTGCTTGTTTCTCGGTACTTGCTTGCTACGGCACTCGGCTCTTCTGCTGGGTCTTGCATTATCAGGAAACAGAGTATGAGACCACTTAAGAGGTTCTTTGCTAAATAGATCACTAAAATTAGATTGTGGTCAGCTGATGGTAAATTATTTTTAAAATAGCTGAATGCCAGTTAAATTTGGTGAGTGGGACAAAGGCATTCATGTTACAAGGCTGCGTAACAAGGACAGATAACGGGTCCTCACAATGCCAGTTAAACGTGTTACATACTGTGTCAACATCTTTCTGAGAAATTCTGTTTTTAAAATGGAGGCGCCGCGGTGGTGCAGCGGTCTAAGACGCAGACTTTGTCTGTGCGGTTGCGCCCCGAGGATCGCAGGTTCGATCCCTGGTCCTGCCGGATCCCAGTATGGCCGATGCCTTGAGGGAGCGGCAATTGGCGGGCGGGACTCGGAGAGAATCGTCGCACATAAGACAGCCCTGGGAGAGCTGGAATCACGGTTAGGAGCTTGAGGAGTCGCGCCCTGAAGAGGACGTGGCCCTCCTTCCTGCTACCGGATGAAGGGGTTGTAGCGGCGATTCTCTAGCGGTTGCTACACGGGGGAATTGCATTGCAGAGGGTCCATTGGCTACCAAATTGGGAGAAAAAGGGAAAAATCTGGAGGAAAAAAAGAATAATTCAGAAACCTTGGTCTACATTTTATGTAATGTATATACTTAATTTATATTGCAACTTACAGTATATTTAATGAGCATTAGGGCTTTTTTAATTTATAAAAAGGCTAAACAAGCCCCAAGAATTATTACAATACGGTAAGTAGTGATGGAACTCAGTATTGGGTGTACAATAAATTTAAACAAGCACATGAATTACTTGTCTGCCTGCCGAATACTCTGTATATGGTGTAAACTGATGCAGTTGTTAAAAAAAATTTGAGACTAAATTCTGATAAAAATTGTATGCAATAATAACAATATCCTTTTTTTTATTCATGGAAAAGTGCCTGTATTTGCTGTGCATTCATTCCTAAAGAGAGGCATTCATGTTTTTTTGAGGTACACAGATGGTGAAAGTAGTATTTTTTCCAGAATATTCCACAAAGCTAGTTTTATACTGCATGGGTGCAACTGAAACGTGTAAATGGCGCTTCGACACAACGACATGGCTTACTTTAATATGGTGTAGCACGTTTGTTTGATTGCTTTGAGACCCTTTCGAGTTTTTTTTTTTTTCAAGGTTTTTCATCAAAGTAAGAGGCGAATGAGGGCTGTAGTCTTGGCGTTGAGATGCAAGCTGACCACAGCTTACAGCTGCACTTCACTCCAAATTCCTTTATCAACATCTTCATACATTATTAGAAGTATGGAGTTACACAGAAAATGGTCAGCTACTATTTTGCGGCTTTTTTTTTATGACTTAAGCACAACCCATGGAAATGTACCCCTTTGTGAGTCCCCTGATGCTACTTATCATCCTCAGTACCCAGCACAATTCCTTTAACCAGGAGATTTTAACATTTGCATTTATTTTAAGTGCTCTTAATTTTTTTTCGTTTTGTTTTTTTCTGCTTTTCTGATACTTCTGTTGAAAATGTTACAATCAAGTTTAAAGTGAGCTTTGATGAACTACCTCACACTAAATTTTTTGAATAGTTCTAGGACAACATTAGCAACCCTTGTTACTAGGTGTAGAAAGCAAATGTGAAATAAAAACATTTGGTTATTTATTTGAATGCATACTATTGTCCATGTTAGGAAATGTCTAGCATCGTAATGTAATTGTAAATTTCACTTCCTTTTTTTTCTTTCTTTTTTTAAAAACAGTTTATGTGCAATACCTTTTGTTATTTATACACGTAGTGAGCCATAGGCGTAGTCATTTAGATGTGTTTTGAAGGAGGTAGAAAAATGTTTGGTATTGTCATCCATGTATATATTTTTTAAACTCCCCCTCCCAACCACCCCCTCAAAAAACATTCTAATAATTTTGTCAGTACAGTCAATATTAATGTAATCAGCATTGCTGCTTTTGTGCCAGCGCCATGGCAACAGTGGAGGAACCCAATGCTTAGTCAAATGGAGTTCGTTCGATGGTAAGGCCAAGTAACTAAACAAAAAGGATTGCCTAAATACAAGCTCATGTGATTATGGTTTTGCTGGTTTGTAATGTTTGCTTGATAGGCCAGCTATGCCGTTCATTTAAAACAACATAACACAGACGACGAGCATTATTGGAATATGTGTACTAGAATCCAATGATGCCAGCCTCAATAAAAGTATTGCAATTAAACAGTTGAATATGACCGTGTTTGTCATTTACCTCCCCCCCCCCCCCCAGTATCAGAAGACTTTTGACTTTAGGCTAACAGCAAAGTGCTTTAATTGTGAATAACGGAATACTATTATTTATTATACCTGTGACGTTACAGCTGTTGACAAATGAAAGTAACATTACTGATATTCCCTGCCCAGAGCTGACGCCAAAATGCATCAAACATGGAAGTGTCTGATTTGATATAGAAAGTTTTGAACGATGTTTTGTCAGAAAAGCTTCTGCATCGCACATACTTCCACTGCTACTGTTTTCTGAGTAAAAGAATATGTACAAACCCCAGTTCCAAAAGAGTTGGGACAGTGTAAAATGCACGTAAAAGCGGAAAGCAGTGATTTGTAAATTCTTTTACGTATATTTCATTGAAACCGGTACAAAGAAAAGATAATGACTTTAACTTTATTGATTTTTGTAAATATATGCTAATTCAGAATTTGATGCTTGCAACACGTTCCAAAAAAGTAAAAAATAAATAAATACCTGTTTGGAACATTCCACAGGTAAACAGCTGATGCTATCATGACTGGGTAAAATGGCAATTAAAAGACTTGATATCTTATTTTCAGGTACTCTTACAAGTGATAATATCACCTCTACATTTTAATGGATTTCTATGGGAATTGGGGGGTGGGACTAGATTAAGCTGTAAATTACATAGTATGGAATCCATGGTTGGCTTAAATGGCTGTAAGTCATCAAGGGTCTGACGTATCAAACGAGCCTTAAACCATCACTCTGCTGCCAGATATGCAGTAGATATGGATGGATAACTTGAAGGGTGTCTTCTCTTGACTTCCATAGAGTTCAATAGGAAAATTTGTCAGGAGAAACGACCCTTAACGTGATCCATCCATATCTACTGCATATCTGGCAGCAGAGTGATGGCTTGAGGCTTGTTTGATACCTCAGACCCTTGATGACTTATAGCCATTTAGCCAACTATGTGTTCCATACTGTTCCAGCATAATTTACAGCGAAATCTTGTCCCAACCCCCAATTCCCATAGAAATACATTCAAATGCAAAGACGTCATAGTATCGCTTGTTAAGAGTACCAGAAAATAACATATCAAGAGTCTTTTGAAATTTTGTTGGGTTAGACATCAGGAAGTCATGGCATGCAAAGGATATGCCACCAAATATAAAAAATGATTACTTTATTGTCCATTATTTTAAACTGTCCAATATTTTTGATGCCTTAAAATTGGGGGGACTATGTACAAAAGGTTCTATCATTTCTAAACGGTTCGTCCGATATGGATGAAAATACCCTCAAATTAAAGCTGACAGTCTGCACTTCAACCTCATCGTCATTGTATCCTTTCAAACTCAAAAGTGCTAGAGTACAGTACCAAAATAACAAAAAATGTGTCACTGTCAAATTAATTATGGTGCTCACTGTATTTTTCCATAGAGTTCAATAAGAAAATGAGTCAGAAGAAACAACCCTTAAAGTGATCCATCCATATCTATCTGGCAGCAGAGTGATGGTTTGAGGCTCGTTTGATACCTCAGACCCTTGATGACTTGTAGCCATTTAGCCAACCAGGGGTTCCATACTATTCCTGTGTAATTTACAGCGAAATCTAGTCCCACCCCCCAATTCCCATAGAGATCCATTCAAATGCAGAGAGGTCATAGTATCGCTTGTAGGAGTAGCTGAAAATAAGATATCAAGAGTCTTTTGATATCTTTTTATACCCAGTCATGATAGCATCACCTTTTACCTGTGGAATGTTCCAAACAGGTGTTTTTTTTTGCCCCCGTCGCAAATTTTTTTGGAACGTGTTGCAGGCATCAAATTACATTACATTACATACACAAATTTGGAATTGGTGTATATTTACAAAAATCAATAAAGTTGATAAGGTAAAACATTAAATATCATTTATTTGTACTGTTTTAAATTAAATATATGTAAAATAATTTACAAATCACTGCTTTCTGCTTTTATGTGCATTTTACATAATCCCAACTATTTTGGATTTGGGGTTTGTACATTCTACAGTTTGTGTACTGTAGTAATGTACTGCCATCATTAAGCAAGACCATCTCGGATAATCATTCTCACAAAAACAATTACACTGATTACACAGATTTTTTTTTGATTAGTTTCCAGTAAAAAAAATGTCAAATAAATTTTAAAAAGTAAGTGTAGAAAAAGAAACATGTTTGATAACCAAGGAGCTGTTCATTAGCATTTCTGTGTTTTGCATTTATTTGTCACTTCAAATACTGAGTCTTTATTTGGTTTAAATTACCAGTTGTTATTTTAAATGTCTTTAAATTGGCACCTACTACATGTGTAGTACAGAATGTTGAGGGGGTGTGAGGAGAGTTGGAAATAGTTTACATTTAAATACATCAATTCTGTTGACAGGGCTATGAAAAGGTAACTTCAAGTATGTAACAAGATTTAAACATCTTTCCTTCCAGTAATGATTGGAATCAGTTAGAAACACAGGAAATTCACCCTGAAGATTACCACCTGAGAAAAGTTCATTTGCACAACATAACAAACAAACAATACATCCGAATGTTCTGATTGTACTCTTTCACAGTACAGGGACTTCACAAGACCGCTGTCTGATAAGGTAAGCAAGTCAGGTATAGGTCTAGGAAATAAGTGATAGTTTTCAGATTGGAAAAAAAACTAAAATCTAACATTTCTAGTGGATGACTGGATTTTTAAATTGCGCGTCCTTCTTAAAGGCAGAATTTATCGTTCAGCTTCTCTTTTGTAAGTCTGCTACTGGAACACGAGGGATGTCCTTTTCCATTTTTAACGCTAATTTACTTCTCAATAGGCTGAAGGTGGGGTTTGTTTTGACCCAATATGGCTGAACTTACACTGCGAGGGAGTAACATTCTGTTGTCGAAGGCAAAGCGGTAGCCATCTTGTGTGGACCAAACAATGTGTTTTTCTGCACCATGCAATAACCCTAAAGGGACAGTTCAGGGGTCCTTGTGTTTTAATTTAGTCACTCACCATGAGGTGCGTGTATGAAATTTGGTCTTCCACTGCAGGCGGTTTTAACAGTAAAGTCATGCTTTGGTTCAGTGTGTCCATACAGTGATAGCCTGACCTTTTTCAAATAATTATTATTAAATGCATTACCCTTTTAGACACCAGTAAAATTCCTGCAAAAAAAAACACTGAAAATTATAGAAGACATTTCTTACTTCACATGATTGTACATTTTGGTGAATAATTATGCATTGAAACTTTTTATGGATTCACAAGTGTTTTAAATTTTTACCAGCGTCTAAAGCGGTATTTCAAAGTTAATCATATTTCAAATATGTAGCCATTTGACCCAGGTATGGTAACAGCAGTAATTCAGCCATAGCTAGCAACCCTAAAGTCCAAATACACATTACAATCTGCAGGTGCTGTATGCAACAAAAACAAAACAAAAAAACTGCAGTTTCTCAATATACCCATGATGCACGAGTAAAAGAGATAAATAATACGAGTACAGTCCGCAGAAAGGCTGTGCGCAGGTGTTATACGTTGCCGCTCCTTGTTCCGAGCGTCAGATCCCCGAGGGTAGAGAAGAATTCCTCCATCTCTTTCTGCAGAAGCCGATTCCTCGTCTCGCAATCCTCACGGGCGCGCTCCGAGTTGCGCAGTTTGATTTCCAGCATTCGATATTTCTTCCGTTCCTGGTCGAGCTCCGACTCCAGCCTTTCCACACGGGCGCCGAGTGACACACTCGACTCTTCCGGTCTGCAAAAAAACAAGCCAGCTAATCAAGAGGCTCTCCTTCCACAAGCCAGCCAATCAGAGGTCCTGCTTCCACAAGCCAAACGATCCAGCCAATACGTTTTTTTTTTCTCCCAGAAAAATAAATTGCCAAACAAAAACAAAGTTGTTACTGACAACTTCTAGGTTGAAATCCCAGGAGATATCACTGTTCTGAGTTTCTGATCTTTGTGCAATTTGAACCATTCAGGTTATATCCATACTGTTAGTATTAGTACTGATTTGTCTGTTGGCAGTATGTGCTCGAGTTCATGTAACTAATAGAAAAAAGGATAACAAATTACACGACATTTACTCTCGAATATTAATATAACTTGCAAGCATTTTATATTCCTGCATGCATAAATTAACACATAAAACGAAATAGATGATGTAAAATGACGGGCCTACCATGTCATCAAATACATAACAAACGTGCTTATGGCGGTTTAACACAAAAAATCTGATTTAAAAACTAAAAAAGGGTTGTATATTTTCTTACATTTTATACAGCTACCCCACAAATAACCCCACACAACACGTTTGTATACAAAGTTGGTACAGGACTTTTGAAAATAGAGCTTTATGTTTATTGTGCGTTTACAATTTAATCCCAACAAGTTATGAAAAATTATGGGCATGATAAGTTTCCCTTATTTTTTCCATCTTGCAAAACATTTTAGCACATCCAAAACTAATAACACAACCAATGGTATTTGCAAAACAATTACGATGAACAATCATAAATCATGTTACTTGTTTTGCTTGTGCTAAAAGGTTCTGCACATGGTAAAGGTCTCAGTAAATCAAGGCCATAGTATGTATGGAGGTAGATTTCTATCAAAAATAAACAAGCACAAAAGTATAATCCACAATTGTATTTACCATCCACACACACACACCTCTCAATTTGTGTTCGTAGATATAATCCACAATTGTATTTTCCATCCACACACACACACCTCTCAATTTGTGTTTCGTAAAAATAATCCACAAGTACGTGTTTTCCATCCACACACACACACACCTCTCAATTTGTGTTTCGTAAATCATAATTTGGACGAATGCAAAAATTATATTCACAAATGCAAATAACTTTTACAGATATGTTTCCAATTTTCACATGTACAAATCAAAAGCTTTGCTTGCGAACTGGCGAATCTACTTTTTCCGATCGAAGGACACGCTTGATCTGCTTGGATTTACGGACAGAATTTTGAGACATATATTCCGCTGTTTTTCACCGTGTCGATTCGTAATCGTAACTTCTTCTTCTTTGGTGCTACATAACACGGCGCTGGGTCTGTTCGGCTCATCAGCGCCACTTTTAGAACAAGTGGCCAAAATTGCACATTATCTTTAAAAAGTGGATTCATGGTAAATTTAATTAAAACAACCGAGTTGTGAGTTTATTTAGGTTGTAAAGTTAACCCCACGCTAATCTTGCGATGGCAAGTTTTTTAAACAGTCATTGCACAAAACTCCTATCAGATTGCATGTAGCTAGCTAGCTAGATTACATTACACAGGGGTAGGTCCGTACACAGTAGCGACATAACTCTTTCGCCCCTCATGGGAAAGATTATGTAAAACAAACTCAACCATGTGAAGTATTATAGCCAATTAAATTAATTTGACAGCTATTCTCACTGATACCGATGTCTCCTATGAAATCTTTTATTTGTTCAGCTAGCTAGCTAGTAGATAAGACACATAAATGAAAATGAGAATTCAAATTGCATGGAGTGCTCTCCTTATTTTAGCTCATAGTGTTGTACTTCCTAGTTCCTATCAATGTACGGACCTACCCCTGTGTAATGTAATGATAGGAGGCGTGCAAAAATTGGAGTTTTGTGCAATGACTGTTTAAAAAAACTTGCCATCGCAAGATTAGCGTGGGGTTAACTTTACAACCTAAATAAACTCACAACTCGGTTGTTTTAATTAAATTTACCATGAATCCACTTCTTAAAGATAATGTGCAATTTTGGCCACTTGTTCTAAAAGTGGCGCTGATGAGCCGAACAGACCCAGCGCCGTGTTATGTAGCACCAAAGAAGAAGAAGTTACGATTACGAATCGACACGGTGAAAAACAGCGGAATATTTGTCTCAAAATTCTGTCCGTAAATCCAAGCAGATCAAGCGTGTCCTTCGATCGGAAAAAGTAGATTCGCCAGTTCGCAAGCAAAGCTTTTGATTTGTACATGTGAAAATGGGAAACATATCTGTAAAAGTTATTTGCATTTGTGAATATAATTTTTGCATTCGTCCAAATTATGATTTACGAAACACAAATTGAGAGGTGTGTGTGTGTGGATGGAAAACACGTACTTGTGGATTATTTTTACGAAACACAAATTGAGAGGTGTGTGTGTGTGGATGGAAAATACAATTGTGAATTATATCTACGAACACAAATTGAGAGGTGTGTGTGTGTGTGTGGATGGTAAATACAATTGTGGATTATACTTTTGTGCTTGTTTATTTTTGATAGAAATCTACCTCCATACCATAGTGTCAAGATGGAAAAGGTTAAGGTAAACTTGTTTTTAAAGGGGCTATATTTAACGTTCAGAAAATTCTTCTCATTACTGACACCGGTGGCCGTTAAGTGAACTGCAGCCAGTTCTGTGACTGCAGCAGCAGAGAGAGGAGTCACATCCTTAATTCACAAAATAATTTTTTCTGCAAACCCGACACGAATGGTTTACAACCCTTAGGCTCTTATATGCCACAGAGAAATCGGGGAAGGTCTCATTTTTTAAGTTACGTTACAATCTGTTCATGCATTGGCAATTTAAAGAGATTCATGCATGTACAAATCTTCCATATAGCCCCTGTAAGAGACGTCAAACATTGAATCAGGTCAACCCAGAACATAATATTAAAATTAATCCCCCCCCTAAAATGAGCTATATAATAGGGGATCGGCCGGTTGCACCAGCTGTGTATAAGTAAGTTCTAGTTCTAACTGAATTCTCTACTAAATTACAATACTTGCACACTACTAAAATAAAACATGTTGCACCACAAAACATAGGTAGAATGTAACCCTACATATAAGCTAAATATTTACACAAGCCATTGACCAGGAATAACGGCGTAAATAATGTTTCAATGGCAGACCGATTTGAATGATGTTGACGAATTGCTTTAAAACTATGAACCAACAACCAATCGCCAACAATTTTGCGATAGGCCTAGACTGCAGTCTCCAGACGTGTATGACGACGTTGATATCGACGCCTGTCTCGTTTTAATTAAGAGATAAGACATAACCATACTTGCCAACCTTGAGCCCTCAGAAACAGGGAGATTTTTTTTTAAATTGTGACAGGGGGAATGGGGGGTGCTATCAAAAATTTTCGCGGACCTCGATTGTAATTGTTGACGGGGGGGGGGGTTGGGGCGCTATCAAGAATTTTCGCGGACCTCGATTGTAATTGTTGGGGGGGGGGTTGCAATCATCTTTTTTTTAAAAAATTTTAAGACACTCTATTTAACGGTTTATTTAACGTATGTACCGCGGGTGTGCGTCTGCGTTAAAAGTAAATCCCCGTTCCCCGTTAACCAACCACGTAGATACACGCGTCAGATTTTATTAAAAAATTTTTTTTTTTTAAACTATTTTTTTTTTAAAAACACGATATTGTCCGAAATCGGGAGAACTGCGGGAGATTGTTGACTCCGGGAGATTATCGGGAGAGGACATTGAAAATCGGGAGTCTCCCGGGAAAATCGGGAGGGTTGGCAAGTATGGACATAACTGTAGGCTAATGTGATTAACAGACATGCTAGCTGCTGATAGGAATGGTGCGCTTTAACTAACTCCTTTATCATGGTTTTGCTAATAGAAGTTGACAAACAGCTCAGTCTCAAACAACTACTCCTGTTACCGTAGCTAACGAGCTGTCCTAACCAAAAAAAGCACCATAAAGTAGCTTGCTAATAATGGCGGGTCAATGATACATAACAAATTTGCGTCAACAAGGTAATGTTAATTTCCTATTTACATTTTTTTTAATGCTGCTCATTGAATCAATGAACATCGACGTAATTTTGTGCTACTATACATTACGCGAGCTTACGTTCTACTAACTAAGTTTTGTGTTAAGGACACATGGTGCAACTAAATTTAGTAGCTCACTAGTTGTAAACTAACTAGTAGCTACTAAGCCTGTAGTGTGAGCTTTACGTAGCAACTTAAGGTAGAACTTACAAATAGCTGGTGCAACTAGGGTTGCCAACTATCAGAAATTGAAATAAGGGACACCTTAGCGGCCCTCGCGGCACAGGCCAATTTTTTAACCTTTTTTTACACCTGCATTAGTGCATTATTACTACACTTTAACATATAATATAGGCCTACTTGGTTGTAACAAGTCCTATCCATATACCAGACATGCATCTGTAATAAGCCCATGTACTAAGACACACAAACCTGAATTTGAGCAGTTTTGTATTTTTGAGGAATACGTGGGAAACATTATCATTCAATAATTTATTTTGTCAGTGCAAAATAACAGTTCTTCAACACTATGTCGAACTTAAAATGAGGCACAAGGGCCTATCTATCCTAGCAACACTGACAGCAATTCGAGTCATGACCAATGAGCTGAGTGCATTCTCGCACATAGACAAGATTACCGTAATTTCTCATATAAATCGCTCTGTCATTCATTGAGTCCCCAAAATAAGGGACAAACTGCGTCCCTTATCAGTTCGTTAAGGGACGGGTCTTTTATTTTCCAAATAAGGGACGGTCCCTTATTTCAAGGGACGGTTGGCAACACTAGGTGCAACCCTACCCAGATGGCCATGATATCGCCTTGCGTGAGTGCAGCGTTGGGCGGTATCCAGATTCTCACTCAGGTCAGGAGCGGCTGGTGCTGTTGGCGCCGCAACACTCTTGTCTTTGAAAAGGGATGGGTGCGTGGGGGTGCTGGAGAACAGATATGTAATAAATTCCCCCCAAACAAAACTCAATCCCGTCTTAAATGTAATTAGTAATTCATTGTTTATTGTGTTAATAACTACATACATGGTGCTGGTATTATCAATGTATTTTGTCCAATAATAGAGGAAAGTAACACGTTGGAGTTTCGTTGAATCGCTATTCTGTTGAGACGGTTTTGATGCGCTTGCCTTTGACTTGACTTTTCAGATTTTCATTCATGTTGTGATAATGTTGCGTTGCGTTGGATGTCTGGTAAATAACTCCACCGAATCGTGAAGTTTATGACGGGACGATTTACTTCATCCTGCAACCGATCACCCGATTTTAATCTGTGTGGTGTGGTATACGTGCTTGGGCCTCCATCTTGTCTAATCCGCTAGGCAAAGGGATCACTTGTAACATACAAATAGTAATTTGGTCCCATAACCTCACTTGTGCTGTGTTTCACAATGTCATGTTCGTAAAGAGTGGTTGTGCTTAACGAAGGGATGCTGTTTAAAGGTTTACATGAAAACTGGTTCACTAAAGGTTTGGATTGTAATGAAATAAAACCGTTGGTATTTTTTTATAGATTGTTGCGGTTGACGGTATTACTGGATCGGCCAAACCCTAGAGAGGAGCTCCATCAGTCATTGTACACTGGTAACTACGTTCAGAAGGCCAGCAGTGATTGGTGGACACTTTCTGGCTAAAGGCTAAAAGGATCCACCGATGCTATTGCAATTGCTCTGTTAGTTGTTACTAATGTACTCCATGTTTGGTGAAGCTCTTCTCTGTGATATCGTGGCCACCTTTTCCCAATTATATTACTCTTGGCATAAAACAGGAAGTGTTTGGTCCTTACTTTGTTATTCCGGTCTCGCAGAATGGTAGCCGAGCCCTCAGATCGTCCTTGAGCTCGCTCACCAGGTCAGTGAGTGCCTTAGGGCAGCTGTAGACTGTGTTTCCATTCTCGCTGCAGCCAGTGCTGCTTACGCAACGCTCCAGGGCATCGCTGCTGCTCTCTGGCTCCGCCCCAAGCACCGCCTCCGACCGCCAATCACACCCAGGCCCTGAGGAGGCGGAGCCTGAGCCAGAGTCGGCGAGCGAGATCTCGCCGGACAACGAGTCCCACGGCGTGTAGCCGCCGCCGCCGCCCCCCCCGTTGGCGGCCGCCACACTGGGTGCGCTCAAGCTCGACGCCGTCACGTTGTCGTAGGTGGAGAGCCGCTGGGACAGGGGCGATCCGCTCGAGTCGCGCCCACGCACTCGTTCTCCGGACGACGTGCGCCGGTGGCTCCGCAGTGACGACAGGCCGTTCATCAGCCAGTTCCCACCGCTCGGCAGGCTGGACACGTCCACCGACGACCCGCCCAGCTTGGCCCCGGTGCCCTTGAACGAGCACTTCCAGGCGGGGAGGGACCGGCCCTGCTTGCTGGGGCTGACGGCGGAGAGGGGCGCAGTCGCATGGACCTCCAGGCAGGGGGCGCTGCCACTTGAGTCCCCGCCCACCGAGGAGGAAGGGCGGCTCTGGAGGTCCTCCTCAGAGATCCATTCTACCGAGCAGCGCTGGGACGGGGCCCGTACATCCCGCGGGGGGCCAGAGGGGGACCCAGCATCTGGGCCCCCGTACAGTCGCTCCTGCTCCCGGATTAGCACAGTCATCAAATGCTGCACCTGGGATGTCCCTTGGAGAGGACACAAAGCTTACATCAGGGCAGCACAAAGGGCTCTTTGGCATGTCTGTATCCATGGTGAAAACTTTTACAGTGGTGCAATGCAGAAGTGAACCAGCATTGGTGCGTACAGCTGTTTCGAAATTATGTCTGAATAATTGGTCGAATAAAGGCCAGCACATACACCGACCCTCCAGGAATGCAGTTGTGTCTTTCATACAGACTTTAATTCGACACTAACACAATACATATCCTTTACAAACCTCATTTATAGTCTGTTTCATTCAGCTTGGGTGTGAGAATATTTGAATATTCCAATAGTTGAGCGTATGCGCACTATTCGACTACCTCATCGGTGTGGTGATGGAATTTTTATAATTTATCTGGAGCCATGAATTGCTTAAAGTGTAGTTAAAACAGGAAAGCATACAATGTTGAAGGGGTAGTTCACCATAAAAAAAATTATGAAATGTTACACACTCCAAATTGAGTGAAGCAAGTTTAGAGTGTGTAACATGGGCATGGCTGTGTGTGGCAGCCTAGCGGCTCAATCTGCTGTCAAACTAACCTTCCATCATGGACATAGAATCCTCCATCTTAGGCCTGAGGATGTTAACTAACCTTCTATCATGGACATACAGGAGGATCCTCCATCTTAGACCTGAGGATGTTAACTAACCTTCTATCATGGACATACAGGAGGATCCTCCATCTTAGGCCTGAGGATGTTAACTAACCTTCCTTCATGGACATACAGGAGGATCCTCCATCTTAGGCCTGAGGATGTTAACTAACCTTCCATCATGGACATACAGGAGGATCCTCCATATTAGGCCTGAGGATGTTAACTAACCTTCCATCATGGACATACAGGAGGATCCTCCATCTTAGGCCTGAGGATGTTAACTAACCTTCCATCATGGACATACAGGAGGATCCTCCATCTTAGGCCTGAGGATGTTAACTAACCTTCCTTCATGGACATACAGGAGGATCCTCCATCTTAGGCCTGAGGATGTTAACTAACCTTCCATCATGGACATACAGGAGGATCCTCCATCTTAGGCCTGAGGATGTTAACTAACCTTCCATCATGGACATAGGATCCTCCATCTTAGGCCTGAGGATGTTTGGACCGAACACCGTTGCCAAGTTCTGAACGCTCATTTTGTTTTGGCCCGAGTGGGTCTGAACCTCGTCCAGGAATCTGTAAAGAATGGTGATATGAAACAGGAACAACCAAACAAGGCCGCTTCAGAGAGAGCGCTAGCAGGCTACCCCGACCAAATTAAAGCTCTGCCTTTACGTCTTTTTGTCTTTTTTAAACTTTCCTTTTTCCATTTTTAACAGAAAAAGAAAAGGGAATCTTATCTTTGGTGAGTTTTGAATATGTTATAACCTTTTCTATTTTATTGTCTTTATTTACATCACTTCTAATTGTTGGTGTATTTAAAAAACAGTTATATTTAATAGCTTAACAGTTTGATATAAGGTACTAAATGTTAAAACTGATAGAATTAATTTTATAAAATATTTTTAAATAAAGAATTGAGCGCTAAATGTAGCCTTTTAGCTGTCCTGTCCTGTGCTCATCTGGTCCATAAGAAGCGGAAAGAGCAACAGCTTCACATTCAGTTTCAGTGAGTTTAGGTTTTGGATTATAAATTCAGACTCAGACTTAGAACCAATAATTATAACCTTGGTCTTATCACTGTTAAGCTGCAGAAAGTTTTTGGGCCATCCAACAATTGATGTCATATAAGCAGTGATGAAGAGCATCTAACCTAGCCACAGAGAAGTAAAGCTGTGTGTCAGCAGCATAAATATGAAAAGATATATTATGTTTGGAAATTATATGTAACTTATAAAAGGGCTCACTTGCAGGTGTACTTCAGAAGGAGGGGGAGGGTTATAGAGAACAGAAGGGGGGTTGTAGAGGACAGAAGGTGGGTTATAGAGGACAGAAGGGGGGTTATAGAGGACAGAAGGGAGGGATTGTAGAGGACAGAAGGGGGGTTATAGAGAACAGAAGGGGGGTTGTAGAGGACAGAAGGGGGTTGTAGAGGACAGAAGGGAGGGGTTATAGAGGACAGAAGGGGGGTTATAGAGGACAGAAGGGAGGGGTTATAGAGGACAGAAGGGGGGTTATAGAGGACAGAAAGGGGGTTATAGAGGACAGAAGAGGGGTTATAGAGGACAGAAAGGGGGTTATAGAGGACAGAAGGGGGGTTATAGAGGACAGAAGGGGGGTTATAGAGGACAGAAAGGGGGTTATAGAGGACAGAAGGGGGGTTATAGAGGACAGAAGGGGGGTTGTAGAGGACAGAAGGGGGGTTATAGAGGACAGAAGGGAGGGGTTGTAGAGGACAGAAGGGAGGGGTTATAGAGGACAGAAGGGGGGTTGTAGAGGACAGAAGGGGGGTTATAGAGAACAGAAGGGGAGTTATAGAGGACAGAAGCGAGGGGTTATAGAGGACAGAAGGGGGGTTATAGAGGACTCACTTGCAGATGTACTTCAGAAGGAGGGGGGGGGGGTTATAGAGGACAGAAGGGAGGGGTTGTAGAGGACAGAAGGGGGGTTATAGAGGACAGAAGAGGGGTTATAGAGGACAGAAAGGGGGTTATAGAGGACAGAAGGGGGGTTATAGAGGACAGAAGGGAGGGGTTATAGAGGACAGAAGGGGGGTTATAGAGGACAGAAAGGGGGTTATAGAGGACAGAAAGGGGGTTATAGAGGACAGAAGGGGGGTTATAGAGGACAGAAGGGAGGGGTTATAGAGGACAGAAGGGGGGTTGTAGAAGACAGAAGGGGGGTTGTAGAGGACAGAAAGGGAGTTATAGAGGACAGAAGGGGGGTTGTAGAGGACAGAAGGGGGGTTGTAGAGGACAGAAGGGGGGTTATAGAGGACAGAAGGGAGGGGTTATAGAGGACAGAAGGGGGGTTGTAGAGGACAGAAGGGAGGTGTTATAGCGGACAGAAGGGGGGTTATAGAGGACATAAAGGGGGTTATAGAGGACAGAAGGGGGGTTATAGAGGACAGAAAGGGGGTTATAGAGGACAGAAGGGGGGTTATAGAGGACAGAAAGGGGATTATAGAGGACAGAAGGGGGGTTATAGAGGACAGAAAGGGGGTTATAGAGGACAGAAGGGAGGGGTTATAGAGGACAGAAGGGCGGGGTTATAGAGGACAGAAGGGAGGGGTTATAGAGGACAGAAGGGGGGTTGTAGAGGACAGAAGGGGGGTTGTAGAAGACAGAAGGGGGGTTGTAGAGGACAGAAAGGGGGTTATAGAGGACAGAAGGGAGGGGTTATAGAGGACAGAAGGGGGGTTGTAGAGGACAGAAAGGGGGTTATAGAGGACAGAAGGGAGGGGTTATAGAGGACAGAAGGGGGGTTGTAGGGGACAGAAGGGGGGTTATAGAGGACAGAAGCGAGGGGTTATAGAGGACAGAAGGGGGGTTATAGAGGACTCACTTGCAGATGTACTTCAGAAGGTTGTAATTGGCCTGAGGAAGAGTCTTCACCTGCTTCCCCAGCTCCTCTATTCCCTGGAGAAAGAGCTTATTTCAGTCCCTCTTCGTCATCATCATCACACACAATTTCACTCACTGATTAAATTAATCAAGAGTAATTTACTATCTGCTATTAATAAAATTAATTTGTTAACTATTTGTTAATTTTATTTTATTCAGGCTTCACTGAACTCTGGTAGCCTGGCAAATGTACCGTGTTGTTCTTATAGCGAGTTCACTATAATGTCTCCTTTTTCATTCTTTCACCAAAATAACATTTGGTAGTGTCTAATAATCAAAATTCAAGAACAGAATTTTGTTTATATGCTGCTTTTCATAAAACATGGGCTCCGTAGATCCTGACATTTTTCTTTGCGTCACAAATACTTCACAGCATCACACATCTCTACTGGTGCAGAGTGTAACTGAGCATAGACACACACACACACACTTCCTGTCACCTTCACCACAGAGTGCAGAGTGTAACTGAGCATAGACTCACACACACACACACTTCCTGTCACCTTCACCTCACAAGCCTGAATGTGTCAGTGTGATTCACACACACTTCCTGTAACCTTACCCTCACAAGCCTGAATGTGTCAGTGTAATTCACACACACTTCCTGTAACCTTACCCTCACAAGCCTGAATGTGTCAGTGTAATTCACACACACTCTTCATGTAACCTTACCCTCACAAGCCTGAATGTGTCAGTGTGATTCACACACACTTCCTGTAACCTTACCCTCACAAGCCTGAATGTGTCAGTGTGATTCACACACACTTCCTGTAACCTTACCCTCACAAGCCTGAATGTGTCAGTGTGATTCACACACACTTCCTGTAACCTTACCCTCACAAGCCTGAATGTGTCAGTGTAATTCACACACACTTCCTGTAACCTTACCCTCACAAGCCTGAATGTGTCAGTGTGATTCACACACACTTCCTGTAACCTTACCCTCACAAGCCTGAATGTGTCAGTGTGATTCACACACACTTCCTGTAACCTTACCCTCACAAGCCTGAATGTGTCAGTGTGATTCACACACACTTCCTGTAACCTTACCCTCACAAGCCTGAATGTGTCAGTGTGATTCACACACACTTCCTGTAACCTTACCCTCACAAGCCTGAATGTGTCAGTGTAATTCACACACACTGGATGTTGTTGACGTCAACACGAGAGCAATCAGCATCCAAAACAGCATCTGTATTTAAATCCATGGCATGTCACACACACATCCTCACACACAAAAGCACACACGTGCATACACACACACACAGAAGCATACGCACACGTACAGACCGGCACTTACAGCCTCCTCATCTTTCGCCAGAAGCTGAGCGCATGTGAGGAAATCCTGGTACTTGCAGAAGGGGACGACGGGTTCAGGCAGCTCTCGGAGGTACAGCTTC